>JAAWXA010000011.1:19481864-19887622 GCA_038090715.1 Florisuga fusca
AAAAAAGAGAGAACATAAATGCACTCATAGTATTATATTAATTACTAGGAGAGCAAGAAGCCAACAAATTAAAAAAATGACAAATTCAGCTTTAATAGAAACACTTGCTCTCCCCAGTGCAAGTGTTTCTATTAAAGCTGAATTTGTCATTTTTTTAATTTGTTACTGACAGTTGGCAAGAGTGTTGTTCCTCCTGTCTGAAGACTGCCAACCCAGCCACTGAGGGAGAAGTAAGGCCCTCTCCCTGTGCGCGTGAAGGGATGGTGCTGAAATCTCTTTATCACATACCCAGGGTATATATAGAAATATATCCTTTGTTCCCACAGATAATTAATTCCTTTCCCTTTTCCTGCTGGTATACCATATCTGTGCAGCAGGAAATTAATGACATTTATTGAATAGGATCAACTTCAAAAACTGTCCATATAGCCTTTACAAAACCACAAATACCTTACACGCATTTCAGTAGCAGAATGGCACTTGGCTTGCACTAAGAGACGTAACAGAGAGGTAACTGACAATTTCAAGAAAGACAATGTCCTTATTTGCATCCAACCTAACGGGGTTGTGTCTCCCTAAAACCTTCCTCTCCCCACCCCTTTCCCCCATAAAACCTGTACCACACAAGTACCACACAAAGCCATGAAGAATGATCAGCAAACCCACTTCTGCATCTAATAACGATCCATTTATATTTATCTGCTCCCACTTGAGTTATTTTTTGGAAGTGATATTTAATTGTCTTACATGAATTTGTCTGCCACAGCGAAATCAGAGAACGGTGATCTGGCAGCCAGGATACAAACACAGAATATTAACAAAACAGTCCTCTGAATGCACATGGATGAAAATGGGAAAACAATATAATTTTTACCAAAGCCTCATGTAGCCAAGAATCATCATTCTCAGTCTTCAGTACAGTGATCACTGAATTTGTAGTGGTATCAGAGATAGATATTGTTTAGTCATTCTGGGGATCATGACCATCCACTTTTTGTTGATTATACCTATACCAATAAAACATCACTGGGGATTTTTCTGCCACCCTTCAGCCAATGGCCATATCCTAACTTTGTCCATTACCTGTTAGCCTTTGTAATTGAGGATGGGGGAACAGATTCTTTCATACTGCCCATTGGCTGCAGTTCTTGAGCCACATTAAGTCCTGTGCAAGGTGGAGGAATTGTGCTAGATCTCAGAACAAAACTGTGCCAGGAGTCATTCCTGTAATTTACCAGAATGGACAACTGAATGAAATGCTTGGGTGTGATTTAATTTCCTATTATTGGTCTAGTCTGTGTAAATACATAAAAACACATAATTTTATATATATATATATACATGTATATACGTACACATGCACATACAGTGTAGGGACTGTGGAAGAATGGTCTCTAAAAGATTTGTAAAACTCAGCCTCAATCTCCACGTCATGGTATCTCCACTGGCTAAATCAAAGGCAGTGTGAATATGCTGATACATGCTGCAATCACACATCTTCTTACAGCACCGACATACCATAATAATGAGTGTCAGTTAAGGTCTTGGTTCGTCTCTAATCATTTTGTACTGCTCTGCAGTACAGTGAATGCTTTTCACCTGTAAGTGGAGAGTGCTCCCAGCAGAGGGAAATTCTCTGCTTGTATAAAGTCAGCACAGCTGATTCCCACAAATTCCTTCTCAACCCTGTGGGATGGACATACACAGGATGAATAACAGAGCAGAAAAAGAGTCTTTCACTGGTCTCATAAAAATGCTGTAAGTTCAGAGAGCCCTCAAGCTATTTTAAATGAGGTCATGCTACTGCTGGCTTCCTATTTTCCTTTCTGGGCACAAGAATCATCATCATCATGGCTTGGCTTCACAAATGAAGATTTCAGAAGAGCTGTCCCCACCCTTGTTGCAAGTGTGCTGATGGCTGATAGAGCCAATGCAGGATAGAAGTGTGGTTGCAAAACGCACAGGAAAAAGTCTCCTGTGAGGAGACAGCCAAGGCATGGTTCTTTCTGCACTTTCTTTTCTCCTCGAGACTGATTCTGTGTGTTCTCAAAGGAGGCAGCAGTGCTATGGATGGTGTGTCTCCATGTCTCTGGCTTGGAGGCCAGAGTGGAGCACTGATGGCAGTCAGTATGGCCAAAGCTGAGGGATTGTTTCAGGGAGTCATGAAAAAGGAATAGAAAGATATGTGGAGAAAATGAAGATTCTCTTCAGGAGCCTCTTTTGGGCTCCTCTGTTGCACCATAGAGCACAATCTTAGGGAGACAGTGATCCTCCATCCTGTTGACGTATCCTGTCCAGCACAGCCGTGCCCTCAGTAGCATGGCCTCAGTACTGGTGACCACTGCCTGTTCAAGGACAGTGACATTGGTCACGTAGTCAGTCCAGTGGATGTTTAGGGTTGTAGAGAGGCAGCACTGATGGAAGTGTTTCAGGAGTCACAGGTGGTGTCAGTAGATGACCCATAATTCAGACCCATATAAAAGAGTTGACTGTACAGTAGCTCTGTAGACATATGGCCATGTTTAATTGCACAGTTTTTGAGAATGAACCAAAACAAAGTAAACTCTTGTGTATTTGTTTTCTGTCTGCGGTGTTCTGCATAGAAATTAAAGGTAGATTCATGGCATGTATCTTTTGTGGAGAGGAAAAAAGCAGGACAAGGTATTTGTTCACATACAAAAGTATCAGAGTCTCTAGGGATCTCCCTTTTTAATGCAGAAATAAAGGGACTAAGGTAGGGAAAAGATGCTGAGAAGATTGAGAGTGCTCTGACTCATTAATAACAGCCCTGTGTCACCTTTATGATTCAATTTTTTTCTTTTTTTAACATTCAAATGAGTTGTTCACTGAACAAAAAACAACAGAAAAGAACTAACTCAAGTCTTCTGTGCATTGGTGTCCCATATCCACTCATCTCCTTACCACAGAATTTTACTACTTTTCCTCTGTTGCCCAGATGTCCATCAGCCCTTCAGATGTTCTTTCTTCCTGCATCTTTATCTTCAGTTTTCACCTCTTCACCCTTCACTGTCCTATTGCTCCTGTTTCCTCTAACTCCTGGCAGCAAAGGAGATGACAGGAACAAGCTTCTGAGTGCTGTGCAGACCAGCAAGCCACCCAGGATTACTGTGATGGTTGGTTAACAGCAGGCCAACCAACCAAATCAATACTGAGCTCTTCCTGAAGATTTCCTGGCAGGCAGACAGCAATTTGGGCCTTTCTCCTTGGCCACGCTTCTAAAATTTGCTGAATGTGTAAGAATTTTATTATCCTCCAGGGCTCAGCTCCTGTGAAAAATGATGAAACTGAGTAATGGATTCAAAAGTTATCAGGCAGGTTGAGCAGATAGCGTGGTCATGTTAGCTTCATTTCTTTAGGAAATCAGGCTAAATGTGAATTTGTGTTTTGTATGCTATATTCACAAGACAGCAAGACCAACATTACAATATAACATCAGACTAATTGTCTGTTTTGTCTAGTATCCAGTGCCAGTGCTATTTGCTTAAGATGATGTTGCAAGAAATACTGTAGTGAGCAATTAGGGATTAACCTCTCCATAACAGAAGTTTCTTAATTCCCATCAGTTAGTGATTAGCTTATGCTCTGAAGCATGAAGGTTTATATCCCTTATGAATTTTTGTTTAATCTAATATAATTGTGGATATTCTTGTTATCCATATAGCTGCTTATCCTATTTTTTGTTTGCTTGTTTGTTTGTTTTTTCTTTTGATCCTGCCGTGTTCTTGGCCTCAGTTATATCCCGTGATAATAAGTATTACGGAAATATAGTCTCTCTTCCCAGTATTGTCCCTTATTCTAAAATGTAATTAAATGGAAAAATATAGAAAAATAGGAATCTGTGTAGATGGGAACATAAACCTGGATAGGAACATAAACATATATAGACATCTTAAGTAGAGCTATGTGAACTCATTCAGTACCTAGGTATCTACATACTACATTGTTCTGCTTACTACAGAGGATAGGATTCATCCTACCTAACAACAGTATCTGAGGTCATGACTTCAGGCTGTGTTTTGTAGCAAAAAATATACTTCAGAGGGCAATATATCTGTCCTGTGGTAGCTCTCAATAGTAAGAAGAGATGAAACACACCTTGAAAGTACCACTTTCCCTCTATTCACTATGATACTAATTTTGACAGCTGTTTGAGACAAATAAACTTATAATATAGACACCTAATTTTAAGAAGAGTAATAGTTCTGATGAGTGGTTTCATTGTCAAAATTCAGGGCAGGAGCTTGGATACTTCCAGAGAGCCATTTTGCCTAATGAAGTCTGGCTCTGTAGGAACTTGCCTCCACTGACTACATGCAGAGTGTAACACAAATTGATTCCTAAATTCATGTCCATTCATGGCTTTGTCCAGTCATGTCAGATTTCTCTGTTCTGTATTTCTCAAATTATGTTTTGCATATGGGTATGTGAATTCCTTGCAGTAGATATAAAGTGAGCATTTTCCTCAACTGCTCACTTAGTTATATCTGTTCCTGAAGTCAAGGTGTCTGAGAGATGCTTTGCCTTCAATTCATGAAAGAGAAGCAGCATAGACTGCTGTTAATTTACTCTCCACTTTGTGTGAGGAACTGAAGAAGACAATAAAGCAGACAAGTAAATATTATTACTTACTCCTAGCATCAACAGGCAACATGGTAAAGGAATGTTGTGGTAGAAGGCTGTAATTTCCTGACCATTCTTCCTTCACCTGGAAAGAGTGAAATGAGGATGGTGGTACAGCGGCATCTCTGGCTTTGAAACTGGAAAAAAATACTTTGAGAGCCAAAGATTTGTGAACCCCCTGCCATCAAAAGTGCTTCATTTCCTTTTTGCAGTATTGCCTTTCCTGGGATTTTTTGGTTTGTTTTTTTTTTGTGATCTGAGATAAATACTCCACTTTTACTCCTTAATTAGAGACTGTGAAAGTGTAACCTTATGCATAGTTTAGTTTGAACAGCTTTCAAGTTCACAAGGAGAGGATGCCAGAAAGAAAACTTCCCCAGTTTGAACAACAGTAAAAGGCCCTTAAATTCATTCTTTAAGGGCTGTGACTTGGTAACAGAATAGAAAAAAAAAAATAATTAAAAAATAATAATAATAAAAAAAACAAACCAAAAACCAAAAAAACAAACAAACAAAAAACCCCACCAAAACCCAAAAACCAACAAACCAAATAAAACAAACAAAGAAAAAAATCAACCCACAAACAGGTAAAAAAAACCTCCTAACCCTCAAACAACCAAAAAACCAAGAACATCAATAGCAAACCCCTCCCAAAAAATTCAGGTTTTTCAAACTGCTTAGTGACTGGACAGTTCACTAGGAGGACAGATGATGGCTGGACACCAGGAAGAAAGAGAAGAGAGAAAATCTTCCTGTTCTGGAAGCTGCTAGAGGAGCTCACCTGCTCCTTCTGGGAGTCTCCAGGAAACTAGAGAAGTTCACATTTCGGTCCATAACTACCCACAGTTTTCAATAGCAAACTGAAATCAAAATGGTGATTAGATGAACAAATACATTTCTGGATCTGTGCTGTACATCTAACGTGGTCTCTGTGCTTAAAATCCAAAGAAACTTGAGGTCATCAGCTGTGACCTTTTACCAGAAGCTGTCAGCCTGCCACCTACCAGGCAGCTCTGCTGACATCTCTCTCAAAAGAACAAACGAAATAGGGTTTGGTGGTAGAGTCTTCCAGAACTGAATTTTAAGATTGAAATGTTGTAACTGATTATTCTTTTCTCATATTGCAGTTCAGAGAACAGAAAAATAATTTATTTCCAGTATCAAAATAGTGAAATAATTAACTTTCTCCAAAGCTTTATTTCATTTCCCGTGATAAAATTCTGCAGTTGAGGTTAATAATTTATGCAAGTTGTCTTTATTGTTCTATTGCTTTTAGTTTCCTAAGGATTAGAAAGTAGTTTTGTTACAGACATATAGATAGACTTGATATCATTATAAGCCTTTCAGTTTACAGTTTTATCTTTTAGCCATTTATTCATGTTTAGTTTTACAATTATGATCTTATAATTTTAATTTATATATAAATATGTAGGAATAGATATCATAGTATCATTTGATTGGATTTATCCTGGTTTAGTTTACTGTGAGTGAGCAACAGGGAACCAGGACTATTAGAAATCTTTGTTAATTTCTTCAATTTTTTTTTTCCCCCCCCAGACAACAAAAGCCATGGTCATATGGATGGCTTCAGTAGGAGTGGCTCAGTGTTGGAAGACTTGTTTAAGTGGATTTTCTGAAAGATTGCTTGGCTTAAGTGTGATTTGTTCTATATTCAGTCAAAGGAATTAGATGTTATTTTGCAGTAACATTTAATAAGATCTTTCTGCAAAATAGTGGTGCTAGATTATATCTCTGTTATAACATTCATAATGGAAAAAGACAACTAGAAATATAAGGTGAAATCAAAATATTTTTATTTAGAAATATTATTTTGATTTACCAGGAAATAATAAGCCCATCACTATATGTTACTTTGGATTTACTTCTGAAAAAGCAAAATAACAATATTGCTTGTGTCTGTTTAATTCTATTTGACAATAACAATTTTGCTATTGTTTATAAGAGATTTTCAGGGAAGTCAGTTAACCTAGCTTTGATTTGATTTCCAAATACAACCTTTTTAAAAAACATAGTGAGAGATATTTTTCTAAAATCAATAATAAGAAATTTGCATTTGATAATATCTAATTGTAGTCACTGCTCTCATATTAACAATCACCTGCTGTTTCTCTTTTGTAAATTACAATTTTTATTAGAATTAAAACCACTATGAGCTGATGCTTTCAGATGTACTTCAGAGTATGTCATTCTTGGATGTGAAAGAGTAAATGTATACAGGTATTTGAAAGCAAAACAAAACAAAGCAAAACTGTGTATTTTATAAATACCTTTCATTGTTTGCAGAAGGGCTTCTTGATCATAGAGGATGTTGATCACTTGAATTTGAGCAATTACTAACTTTTAAATTATACTTAATTCAAGAAATATGTCATGGTTTCATAGATCTGTAAGCTTTATTGCTGAAACATAGAGAAAATATTCTTTTACAATCACTCAATTAAATAAAAACTTCGGTGGTGGAAGAAGAGGTGTAGGAAGAATGAGAAATACAAACTGCTATATTACCATAGAAGGAACATCATATTTTTTTGTCTTAAATACATGGTAGAAAGTTGCAGGGAAGACAGAGACAGACTTTATTAAGAAGTGGATTGTGGTAGGATGAGAACAGATATAATTTTCTGCAAGGAAAATTCTGTCATTAGGAAAGGTTTTTTTGTTTTTGTTTCTATTTTGTTTAGGTTTCTTAATTAAGAAATTCAAAGAAGGAGAAGATTGCCCAGGGAGGCTGTGGTATTTCCATCCATGGCTAAGCAATGGTCAGAGGGACCTGATTTTGCTTTGCATTTGGATCTAACTTTGAAGTGGTTGAGCTGGAAGTTGGATCACATGACCACTGTCTCCCCATCTAAATTATTTTGTATTTATGATTTCAATTAAATGTATCCCAAAAATCAAAATAACAAATTGAAAGAGAGCTAAACATTTATTTGAGTTCAAATAAGTGGTATGGGTTGTGCAATTTAAATTTAGACCATGTAAAAAAGGGGCAGTGCTCTGCTCTGTCTTAGTTTCCTACTTGAATTATTTCAGTGATGTGTTTTCAAGTTTATACCTTGCAGTTATCTGGGAAAATTCCTGAAGTTTAGCAGTGCAAACCATGTGTATTTAGAAACAAAATAGGAATAAATTTACTCCAGAACTCCCCTCACCTTTTGCAGTGCTAAAACCCATAACCCCTCAAGCTTTCCCACTCCAGACCAGAGGTATAACTGTGATAAGTTTTCAGAATAAAAGGTCCAGATTTGAAACACTTCTAAAAAAAAAGAGCTTCCAAGAGTAGTGCAAGATCTCTAGGGAGTTACAGGGTGAATTTATCAGAGTAGTGAGTGTATGTACACTGAGTATGTACGAAATGGGGTTGGAGACAAGCAACATTGGTTCATCAAGCATTTTAGGCTAAATATATATACAAATATATAATACATATCATATAGAATGTGAAACACAGTCCTTAAATTTGTCTAATAACTTAGAATTAATTTGTTCATAGTAAATTTCAGTTAGGTAAATCCATTATTTCTCAGTAAGAGTATTTTTCCTTTTCAAAAGCTGCAGAAAGACAATGACTGCAGATATCTTAATGAAATCCACCAGAAAAATATGTAACACATTTGATATCTGGATATCAAAGGGAAAAATCATTACTGGATGTGATGGATTAGAAGTAATTTTATTTATGATGCTTCTAGCTTGCACAATAAATTTAATATGAGTGGTCAAAGAAATCCAAATAAATGAAGGAATCAGATCTATTATGTACACTTCAGTGTACATCTGAAATGCCAGTGTATTTTATTCAACATTTCAGATGTTGTGAACCATGGTGTGAATTTCTTTTATTCAGCAAGCTAATGATCATTTTGACAAATGTATATGCATGATTTCCTTCCTTCCTTGAAGGTTCTGGGATTTCTTAGGAGGAGACGTCTGACATCCTGCTTTCATTGAGTGATAATGGGAGATGGTGGCTAAATGTTTATTGAATATATGTTATTGTGTATAGATATCAGTGATTGTGTTGAGAAGCCCATTTAATGAGCCATATATCCTACATAACTTTTGAAGCATTTTAAGAAATATGATCGCTCGTTCTTTTTTTTTATATTAATAAATCGTGTTTTCCTCATGTATTTTGTAGAATAATATTCTAACTACTGATATTAAAATACATTTAGGGAGCTATCAATTATTTCCTTAGACTTCTGAGGTAACATAAACTCTGTGTTTTACTGAATGTCTGTGAGATTACCATTTTGTCATCTTCTGGGATTTCCCTAAGTACAAGAGGGTGGTCAAAAGAGACATGCAGTTGTTTATAGAGAGTTAAGGCAGAAAAACTCTTATAGTAATTTCTTGCCTCAGCCAAAAAAGTAGTAGTAAATTGGTAGCTTTCCAGATCTTTGCTAAACTACATTTGGCAGCTGCTTGGCTTCTACGTAACCTCTCAGTCTCAGCATCAAATCTGGTTGTTCTCGTAACATGAATTGCACAATGTGTGTAAGAAGTGTTTTTTCAGAGCAGTTTGGTAATTAAGTAATCCCTTATAGGAAACAAAACAAAACAAAAAAACAAAACAAACAAAAAAATTTTGGTAATAGAAATTATGAGGAATGCTATATGAAAAGTATTGATTTTGCCCATTCAACTGATAAGAAAATTGATGGATGAATTGGTAATCAGCACTGCCACCCTCAAGTGCTCATATATAGACAGTAGGCTATTTGGTACCTCTGCTGATATTAGCAACACCTAGCATGCTGGACAGTAGGAAATGCATGGCATTCAGAAATATGAAGCATAAAGGATCAAAGGATTCCAGAAACTCTGCCTCTTGTATCTGGGAGGTCTGAGTTGGGTGCTCACAAAAGAATGGAAAAGGAAAATGATGTGGGTCAGAGCTTCCTTGTAAGGAGGATGTGGTAGTGGTGGCTTTTTATTTTGAACAGCAGTTTAGATTAGGTTCTCATCCTGGAATGTTTTGAATCTAGGTGATGGATAAACACAAGAGCCACCTGGCTGTGTAGTATGTATGGGAGAATGTATTTCCATTCCTCCCATTAACTGGCCCCACTGTGCAGACAGGAGTGCAAATTGTGGGGCCACAGAGTTAGCAAGAAGTGTATCTCCAATTTGCTGTTAATTCACTGGGCTGCAGGTGAAGAGTCCTCAGGTGTTTGTACATTTAGTACCAGAATAAAATCTCATAAAACCTGCAAAAAGTAGGACATCTCCTTCACTTTTGCCAAATGGTTTCTCAAACACGGCTGAAAAACAGATAAAAGACTTATTAGAGTCTGTGCCCAGTGGATCAGAATAAACAAATCTGCTTCTGCTTAGCTATGAAACTGCAAGATCAATGGGGGACTATAGTTCAGTAATTATTTCTTCTTTTTGAATCCATACGCTATTAGCTGATCAATGCATTAAGCTAAAGCAGCAGATCTGCAAAGAACAACCGATGCATATCAACAGTTTGTAATGTAATCTATGAAATTCATTCACACCAGGATATGATTTATGAGGAGTTTATTGATTGGGGAATAAATGTTATTTTACATTTAATAGAATGTATTTCAATAATGTTGGAGCTTCAGCTCCTGGGTTTTGAAGTATTCTATTTTTATTCAACGCAAAATCTGCATCTTTTCCAGTTCTGTGATTTAACTGTATCATGCATACTACCCGATAAACCTATTGAAGTTCTTCAGACCTCTGACATTGTCCATTTTGCTTGTAGTCTGAGATAAATACTGGCAGGGACTACTTAATTCTTTGAAAACTGCTGTTTTGGAAACGGAATCTTCCCTGCTTTTAACCACGATAGATCTACACATCAAAGGCAAAGAAGCCAATCTGCCCATTAACACGATGTAAGGACTGGGACTGAAGCATTGTCCTTTACATAGAGCTCATCAAGCAGGAGCACCGGACACACCATGCCTTGCGGAAATTAGAGAGCCCTTTCAGGAAGGTGTTGTGCTGAAAGGCAGTGAGAATTTGCCTTGGAGCTCGATAATTCTTCCTCCAGTGGGCAGACCCATTTAATATGTTCCTTGGGAGATTTGGTGGGTTTTTTTTTTTTTCTGTTTCAAACAAGCCAATATTCTTTTCCTCAGATAGTCCAACATTAGTAGCATTCCTTATAGTTTCATAATATTTTGCTGATCGGTTATATACCAATCAATTTTTTTTTTCCACAGAAAAGCCTTCAATTAACCCCCCCAGTGATTAGGGGGTAGAATTTCTAGATTAGTGTTGGAGAATTCCGCCTCCTATCACCGGGGGTTTAATTGAAAACTTTTCTAGGAAAAATTAACGGGGGCAAAACCATCAGTAAAACAACCTAAAATGCAGGTGACACCATTAATTTCAGTCTACTAAAAAAATAAACAAAACCCAAAACGAAATAAGCAAAAAAGCAAAAAAACCGTTGAACAAGAAATAAACAAAATTATTACAGCCACAATGAGATTAAAAGGTGTCTTGTGAAATGGCCCTGAAAGTCACAAAATGCAGGAAAACGTACCTTTAATTTAAATTACAATATGCTAAAAACAAGCGAGGGAAATTAGCTTCTCTTCAAAATTATATCACAATCAGGTGATTTGCTTCAGATTCAGAAACATAAATCACATTTTAATAATCTCTCTCCCAGTATGATGTCTTCATAAAATCTGATATGTAGATTTTTTTTTTAAGTAGATGCTTTCTTTGCATAACAAGAAGCAGTAATAAATTAAATGGTGCCCAGGAAATCTTATAATATAGATGGGTAATGAAAGAAAAGATGCAGTTTGAATATCCTATTGTAATATATATATATATTTGCTAATAATAAGAAACATCCAGTGTGAATGGATGCACCTGTGTGCAATTAATCTCTCTGAATATGGTATCTTTAATAGTGCTTAGATACTTTTTTTTTTTTTTTGCATTAAGCATAATAGATTTTGACCTGCAAATTATGAAAAAGATTAAGATATGCATCATCAGAGAGATTTATGTCTAGTGTTGACAAATTATTCATTAAAGTTTTATGTAACAGGCCCAGAGAGAGTATTAAATAAGATTATTATGGCAGTTCTGGTAAGAGTATTCATCTTGACTAAGGAGGTTGTGCTAAAGTTTAGAACTGTTTACTTACAAAGCTTGTTTATTAGGAGAAATAGAAATAAATGTTCTCCATTTGGAATCTTTCACAGATTTTATCCTTATTACTCCTCTCTTCCAATACTGTGAAAAATCAACATCAGTAAAAGTAACTCCTAGATACAACTTGACAAATCATTTGCCTAATAATTTTTAAATATAAAGAAAAATGTAAAATTTCTTTCTGAAATTAACAGCAGTTTTTTTCCTTGTGAAAATCCTATTTTGAGCTTTGTATATGAAGTGATCATTAGTAAATAAACAAGGTAATTACCTCTGAAAGGAGTTTCAGTGAAAAACAACCATGTATTCCTACTATAAAACACAGCACTTTGTGTTACACTATGCTATACATTATACTTTTCTGCTGTCAGATGAAAAATTCAACCAATGGCTATTTGATTACTTTGGAAACATTTGAATTGATTTTTATTACCTAATCATGTACATCTATAAGGAAGATATATGGCCACTCTTCTTGGAAGAACTAAGCAACAACTCTCTCACTGTTAAAGGAACATGTAACACAGGCAGGTAGAAGAGAGAGAGAAACACATTCCAAAAGAAAAAATGCTTTTTATAGTTTGGGGGAAAGAAACACCACACTATTTTTAAAAGTTTTCTTCTCAACTAATGTGGCACTTTGCAAGGTGCCTCTTTAATAATCACTGAAGCAACATTGGCAAGAATTTAATTATTTATAGTAATTTATTTCTTTAAAATTCTTACGGTGCATATGAACTGCAGAAAATCAAGACTTGATTTTCTTTCTCTGAACGCTGTCATTTTAAGTGAGAGTTCCATCTAGGAGAAGTCCAAATATTCCAGTGAGAAGGATGAATCTCCTCTGTGTGAGGAGCTTCTGTTTTCCCAACTGCATCATGGATTTCATCCTACTGCAGAACTAGCCTGTATAAGCACTTTAGGAATTATGCATCCATGTTTCCATACAAAAACCAGTGCAGTGTGTTGAACTGTGCTATAGTGAGTGGCCTCACAGTTTACTGAATAATAAAAGAGTGGCTATACCTCTTAGCACTGATTTTTGGTTTTGGGGTGGTATTTGGTATTATTTTTTTGTTCCTATTGCTGTTACGTGTTTTTAGACTGAATCAGTGACTGCCATATGCTTCAGCATGTAGTGTTGCACATGGGAAGCCTTAAGTGTCCCCATGTTCATGAAAAAAATTGTATCTCCTTTTATTTTTCTCTCTGCAGTAACACTGAACAAAGGAAGAAATCATGAAAAAAGAAAAAAAAAAAGGCTTGTGTCATGCATCTGTAGGGCAAATTCACAAACTTATTTTCCAACTACAAAGAGTGTGCACACTTTCATGATGAATTAGGTTGTAGGAAATAAAAAAACCCTTTGTGCAAGTATTTTCTTGAATCCTTTTCTTTCTGATTGTCAAGCTTTAACATTGGGCTGGATATGAAAGGACTGACAGATGCTTTCTCTTAACACTTCTCCCTTCCCAAAAAGGGAAAGGACAGAGAATAAAGGAGAGAGACTTAGGGCTTGTAAACTAAATTAAGCAGCTTTAATGCAACGATAATGATGAAAAACAAAGTAATTAAATATAAACAAATGTGTTCAAATATATACAAAGCTAACATGACACTAACCCCTCAACCATCCTCAGGTCACCACTGAGGCTGGAGGACAGGCCCTGGGAAAGTCCTGGACTGGATTTAGGGGCAGATGTAAACAGGATTCAGCAATGCACAGATCAGGATCAGAGAAAGGATAGATGCGGAGTCCTTCCAAGGTTCTGGTCATGGAAGAAGAGAACTTAATCCTCGTGATCTCTTAGCTTTATTCTGAGTATGATGTATGTGGGATGGACTAATTCATTTGGTCAATTTATGTTTTTTGGAAAAAAACTAAAAAGGAATACAGAGAGACAAACTATAAGCAAACAATATCTGTGTTTTAAATGATTCTGTCAGCAGCCCTGAGAAACTCGTGCGGTTTACAGTAGATGCAGGATCCCTCCATCATCTTTCTTCATCATCCCTGAAGCTCTTTTTCTCATGGAAAGCAAAGGTTTTACAATGAGATTCCCTTACTCAAAAGCCTATTCAAAGGAAAGAAAGCATTTATTCTCTTTCTCTCTGAAAGGCTGATTGTCTGCTTGGATAATTAACGTGCTGTTCTGCTCTTGTAGTGCCATGAGAACTATACATAGGAACAATTGTGCATCTTCTTATTGAAGCTGAATCAGCTATGAACATTAAAAGTGGCAAAGAAAACTCTCAACTGAACAAAATTTGAAATACTGGGTCTCATCCTGAAGCTATCTGAAAGCACATGTATTGGTAAAATAGCTTAGCTGACCCCAGTTATTTTCCCTGGCTTTACTGAGATGGAAAAGATGACTGATCAGAAGCATCCAGTCAGGAAGGGGTAAATCTCACATCCTGGTATGGATCAAAGCTACACTGAAATAAATTTATGCATTTCTGTGGCAGCAGAAGACATGGCCTGGAAAGTTATACAGAATCACATAGTCAAAACCCTAGTATTCTTCTCACATTATTATTTAAAAATTTTCTCATGTGGCTAAGACTGTTCCAGTACTGAGTATATTCACTTTTGCAAGGTGTCTGTCATATAGTCTAATTCTCACTATGAGAAATGTTATCTATTTATTGCACATACACTCCTATTTCTGCGTTTTAGTCATCATTTCTTGCATTCTAAACTACTCTTTTGGCCTTTCTTCCTCGATTTGCATATATAATCCTTCTCATATTTTTTTGTTCTAAATCAATTCCTGTAATCCCTTACTGTGTAATAGCATTTGTCATCAATAGAAATGAAATCCCCAACACATTGAAGGAAAGAGAATTTGCAGGTATTTGTTTCTAGCAGCAAGATGTAATAGAAGCAGTGGGGAATCTTATCTTCATAAAAAGATCCATATTTGATGCAAACAGATGCAACTTTCATGATGGGTATAAAATTTTCCTGTACACTTGCACCATGGGCACAAAGCAGATAATACACTACAGTGGTGATACAGAATTATTTTTCATAAGCTCATGTCTGATATGTATAATAAAGGTAGGAGTGTCTTTTGAAAATTAGTGAGGCTGGTTCCTAGTCTCTTACTCTCAACACTAATACTAGAAGTGAAATCAAAAGCTAGAATTCCTGCTCACAGAAAATTTGGAGAGGAGAGAGACTGAAGTTCTTCATGATGAAAGAAAACCAAAGAACTGTTTCAATGCAATTTTAATGAAACACAATAAACAAGACATAAGTAAAAATAAATCGAGTTGAACCTGAAAATACGGGTCTTCAGGTCATCCATGGATACTTGCATTTTTGTAGTTTCTACATGGTTCCTGAGAGGGAGAATCTGTGAGGCTACGGCATAACTGAACAACACAGAGATTTAGGGCATGACAGGATGTGTAGAAGGCTCTGAAATCACTGAAGTTCTCAATACACACTTCAGTGCTCCTCGACTTGAATCAAAAAGTTGATCTAAAAAATTATAGTTTCTCAGGTCCGTGTCATTAAAGCGCTGAGATTTTCTGGCAGTATACATGGTGTGATTCCCGTATGCCTGCACAGGGTATAGGAAGTCAGGTTTCCCCACTGGATTCGTCAGCAGAAAAGCAAGCAGTTTCATTAAGCTCTGGCTGAATTTCTCTGGATGTTTTTCAAAAGCAATATATTCTTAATAAGCATATTGGTCTCGCTGAATCAGCTCCTTCTGGGAAGAAAAAGCTCCTAAACAACTTTAATCTGTACCCAATAGATATTTCACCTTGAGGATTTGTCAAGTTAATAGAGCCTACCCACTTAGAGAAAGAGGGAGGAGGCCTTTCTAATTGGCGCCTAACAGCTAACACTTAAGGGTCATTAAGAGGCAATACTAGAGATAACAGTCTTAATGGCTCCAGCCCACTCTCATGGGGAGCACTCAAGGTAGTTTGAACAAGAGAACAAGACTGAAAGACCCAAAGACAGCAGGATCTGGGCTGGCTACGGGGATGCAGATTGATTTAGTTCTGCCCCAGTAACTTAAGAGGAAAATTTATCTCATTTGACTTGTACTGAAACATAAGATTACCTCTAAATAACTACAAGGTGGATGAAGAGGAAGAATATAAAAGGTATGCATCACTGTTTTACAGTCACTTTTCTAATGTATGCTGCCAAGTGCTTGAGAAGAGGGTTGGGTTTTTTTTTTAGGGAAAAACTGGTCAGAGACACCAGCTGAAGTTTCTGAAGGGAATAAAACGCTGCTGTTTGAAAACCATTCAGTCCTGCCCACAAAGGGAAAAGAGTTCAAAAAGAGCACGACCCTGTCTAAACATTGCAGCTTCCATGCTGAGACAAGGAAGGTCAAAGATAGTTCCCCCTGAACTCCCAGGACCCACCTGCACACGGATGCTGAAGTTCAGCTCTGGAGCTGTCTCATGTCTGTAATATGAAATACAACAGCTTCAGTAACTAAGGCATCGGGCCCCCGTTGGATAGCATAGTCATGCTCAGCAAAACCTGAGTGGTGCAGAGGTTCAGCTAACCCTGTCCTGAAACGAGTTGTTTCTCATAACTCTTTTCTGTTAATCCCCAAGACAGCTATAAAGAGAGGTGAGGCTGAAGGGTCATACAATTAGCTTTGCTATTTGTGAAGAAATAGCTTTTCTAAGCTTATTAATGTAAAAATACAGGATGAGATCGTCAGTTATACCAGCTGAGATTGCTTTGTCTCTAATATTAAACAATAATAAAAAGCCTTACACGGAAACAATCTTGTTACATTTGGTGAAATACATGCTGAAATGTCAGATGCATGTTTTCCTAAGTAAATTTAATTCAACTTCCACATCTTCCTGTTACCTTAGATGATGATCTGTGAGAAGATTGTCTTTTTCAGTTCATCTGGTAGATGGTCCTCACTGAAAAAGTTTCAAACATTTTTAGGCTCCGAAAAGTTCAGCTAATCTGTTTTCCTGTCTGATACAAGATTTGGGCTTTGATTCAGTATCTCTCATGATGAGTCTAAAACCTCACTGTTTACTAAAGGCTGCCCTTTACAACAACATCTGCAAAAGATTTTGGGTTTCAGTTTTTCATGCCTACTATCTATTTCATGAACTGTATAAAGGAATATTATTTCTTCATGGCTTTAAGTAGGCATCATCACCAACTTGAGTCTTGGTTCATTAAAAGATTAATTCCTTCTTTTCTGTTTCTGTTTTCACCAGGAAGTTTCCATAAACTTCTACATTTCTAATTTAAGTGTCTAGAGAATCCCCTCAATGTTCAGAGACAAGAAAATAATTATGTAGTTTAGAGTCATCAGTCTCCCCAGCCCTGAGAGACATCTTTACCATGTCTTCATACGCTCAGCCACTACAAACACACTTCTTATACTTCAGCTGGTCAAGCAGAAACAGACACCTTGGAACTGTTCTCAAGGGAAGAGACTATAGCAACCTATGGATCTTGGCTTTTCATTGTGCATATAGGTTACAAGTCAATTTGGGTTATAAATCAATTTGGCAAAGCAAACCTGAGAACCTTCTGCTATTAGTCCCTTCTTCCAGTAGTTTGAATTAGCCAAGATTGTCTTTCTGAGTATAGTTTCCCTATGTTCCAAATGATGAAATCCTGCCATGGGGATTAAACTCATCGTGCAGATGCATGACTTAAGGATGGAGAACACATCTTGGGTTCTGGTATTTTATTTTCCTTGGCCTTTCCTCATAGTTATGAAGAAAATCATCAGCATGGAGCGCATCCTCTTGAAGTTCAACAGGGACAAGTGCAAGGTCCTGCACCTGAGTCAAAGCAATCACCAGTATCAGTAAAAGCTGGGGGATGAATGGATTCAGAGCAGCCCTGATGAAAAAGACCTAGGGGTATTGGTGGAAGAAAATTAGACACAAGGTGGCATGTGTACTCAGATCCCAGAAAGCCAACTGTATGTATCCTGGGCTGCACAAAAAGAATTTTGGCCAGCAGGTTGAAGAAGGTGATTTTTCTCCTCTACTCTGTTCTTGTGAAATCCCACCTGAACTGAAGGTCAGGTTGAACAGGGCTTTGAGTGACCTGACCTTGTGAAATATGATCCCACACACAGCAGGAGGGGTTGGACTAGATGATCTTTGAAGGTTGCTTTCCAACCCAAGCCAGTCTATCATTCTATGATGTATGATCTTTCTTTGTAAAACAACATACTGGATTTATAGCTAAACTACTGTAAAGACCAAAAAACTCCCAAAACAAATACAAAAACCAAAAAATCCCCAACCAACGAAAGAAAAACACACCAAAAACCCCAACATCATAAACCACACTTCACAATCAGTCCTGACTGTCTGGGAGAATGCAGCTAACACTAGCACTGCAATGCTGAGGAGTGTCAGTTCACAGCTGGATGCATTATAAAGCTTTTATCCCTTAGGAATGCACAAATTAAAAATGGTATGTAACATTTACATCTGGTTAATCTATACTTAACCAGAGATGTTAATACATTAACCATACTCCCAACAGACCCATGTAATACTACAGTCAGCATTCTGCAGCTCTGATAAGATGATCATTTCCTAATGGCCAAGGATAATAGTTAGTTTTAATTATATAGCTCTTTTAAGTATGTGGCTTTTTGGAGATTAATCATGTGCAGAGGAGTGTTCTGATTATGGATATATTTCATAATCAAGAGTTGTTTAAAAAAGAATTCCTGAATAATCAAAGTAGTATTGTGTGCTGAGGTTACTCCTACAGATGCCAGATTTCTATTGTAATTTTGAGATCAAGGAAATCAACAAGGAAATATAAGGAAGTTACAGTAAATCCAAGCATGAACTTAAGGTAAACTTTTTTCTTTCACCTTCATAACAGTAATTTCTCAGAGAAACTCAGATGCTGAAGTCCTTTGTGGTACTCAGCTTTATATTTTTCAAGTCTTGAGCTTCACTTTTCACAGCATGCATATGATTTCCATCACATAAATCATAGAAATTGAAAGTGGGTAATATACACAAACAGTTCCTTATGACATTTCCAGCACACAGTCTTCATTATGCTTCTTCATTTTAAATAAAAATTAACTACGCTTGGAGCTGTGCAATGATGTTGATACATTATGCATATAAAAACAAGACTAATCTTTCAAGCACATACATCTATTTCGGATAGTACAAGCTATCTGTGAAAAGACAGGATGGTGACATTAATACAAAACTGGTTCTTTTTTTTATAGTTATGTGCCAGTGAGAGTAGCTGAGTGGATAATGATGTTGGAGGATGGCCTTCCAAATGTGCAGGCTTTTCAGTTTTTATTTTGTAGACAATGCAGAATGTTTCTGTTTTCTTATATTTCAGTTGTTTTTCTGTTTAAAACTAGAAAAGTCAAAAAATAAATTTTTTGTTTAAAAATATTCAAAGAGTTTAGCCTAAAAGATGACAGATAGTTTAAAAGAAAGCATCCCACATTTGAAATAATAAACAATAATACTAAATAATAATAATAATAATGTAATTACGATCCTCATCACATCAAGCTTTTTATAGTCCGTTAGATGACATAATAGAGAAATTAAAAACCCAACAAACTGTGTTTTTCTTAGAATGCAAATCCAGACATTCTGCTTCTTGTAATGTTGACTTTATTTCTTTACTGATTTTTTATTTTACCTCACTTTAATCTAGATTTTACTGTCTCCTATACCAATTTATTCTTAGCTCACTTCTTACTCTTGTTTTGAATGGAAACCTTCATAGGGATTTTCAAAGAAATTATCTTGAAAAGTTCTGATATGAAAAATTATAATTTTACAAGAAGAATTTTACAAAAAATTTTTGCTAAATTTTCTTTGATGTCTATCACTATTGCCAATGTGGCTTTGATCCTATAAGATCTTCAATCTTCAGCTCTATAGATATACAGGCAGGACTGGAAAACAGTCATATTGAAGTCCAGAAGAGGACTTTGTCTTACAGACATCTTTTTTTCAATTACTTGTGTAGACTTTTTTTAAGTAAAAGGAGACTTGTCCAAGGGAAGAGAAAGACTTAACACAAGATTCATCTGAACAATGCAGCTGCATAAGGTAGAAGAGAATATTTTTTTCCCCTTGAATTGCTGGTATATTTCCACTGATTATAAAGAGAGCGTAAAAGGCAACTGCGGGTGGAGTCAGATTTTCTGTAGATATCTTCTGTCCCAGAAGTCAAAGTGTCCTAAGGAATGACCATGCAAATTCATGTGGTTATTCTTATATTATGTGAAGTTCTAGAATATTAATTAAGATAGAATAACTCCAGATGACAAGTGCATGTGTGCATACATGTTTTATAGGCATATACATATTTACACGTATTCACATATTCTTCACATAAGGTCTGACTTGATATGTGGAATGACTTTGGTATAGTCCTAATTATGCCTCTGCAACAATTAGAAGAGATTTTAAACTCTGGAAATAAGCATTCAAATAACACAAGTATGTTAAATGAAATGTCAAATGACTTCCAAAAAGCTTTTAAAATTAATAAATATGTATGAGTTAAATGAGTCTGGTTGTCAAGTACTCCATGAAGAGATACAAAAGGTTTCTATTTTTCTTCCAGGTGGATTCTCTTGCCACCTGAAGTAAAAAAAATTCAGGGGTTTGATCATGGCTCTGCAGTGCAGTCCCTAGGAAAGGGGCCATGTCCTCAAAAGGAGGTTGCGGTGTCACAGGGGTGGATATCCCCCATTGCAGGTTTTGCAGGTTTAGTGTTATTACGTGGTTGATAGAGGTGTTACTTTACGTTGGCAGGAGGCCAAACTTCTTATTAGACTTAGACATCCAGGAACTGTATGCAGTCACTGAACAGTGTGAGCCACTACCGGGGCCACATTATGAAATTGCTTATGCTCAGTTTTTCAAATAGGAACTTGAGCAAACTCAAGTAGGTTTCAATCCAAACCTCAGGGAAAATGGGAATAATGGTATTTTTTAAAGTCTTGATTTGTAGCATGTTGAAATTCTAATTTATGAAGTGTTCTGCCATCTTTGGTTAATTGCATCGTCCAAGGTGTTACATGGCTCATTGTTTTAATGAAAAACCCCACTCAGGTAGCAGAGGTGTTATTCTCTTAAAGAAGAGAAATTATGTGGGAAACAAACTGCATAATGAGAACATATGTTTTAGTTGTATAAGACTGTAAGGAAACTTCAGCAGGAAAAATGTAGCTGCTATAAGGTGAATCAGAGCACAGGTAGCGTCTCTGAAGCTTGCAACCATATGTTCAATTCAAAGGTTAAAATGCTGGTAATGATTTTTCTGAATTCAGCAAGTAAGAGAAGTTTTATACTACAGATCTTTGGCTATTTTGTTTGAACACTTCAGGTCTTTATATTGAATACAACACAAAAACTTTTGTTGAGTTTTGTGCTATTAATTGGTCCTCTGCCCATAAAGAATAACCTGAGTGATCCTATTAGAGCAACATGTCACATCCAATGCAGTGTAATGGGAAATAAGTTAGAATGGTTAGATTTTTTACATTTATCTCTAAATTAAGATTTATAGATAAAACAAGAACTTCTCACCTTTGGCCCTGAAATGTGGCAGAACAGGTATCAATTAAAACAGGATTTTATATTTATATTTTTTGTATTGTGTAGTCAGGATATAGCTCCCTATTTCATGAGTCTGAAATGTTGCCTATTTTTGGACTTCATGAGATTTCTGTTAACTCAGTTATCCAACCTGTTGAGATACCCTACCTTTTCCCCATCAGTACCTTCCCCCAACCTATCATCACCCTCAAATCTTCTGAGGGTAGATTTAAATTGTTAATAATTATATTAATTTTATTATATATATATGATAATGTATGTGTCTCAGTATTGACATGTCGAAACACTGTTAGAAAGCACCTATTGCCTATTGGCTGGAATTCAAAATGCTGATCACTCAGGTACATAATAGATTTTTGCTTTTTATTTCTTGTTCTTGCAACCACAGACTCCTGATTTATATAAAAAGCATGAAGTTTATAATTAATATGTCTCAAATGACAAGTTTTCTGTGATAAAGCATTCCTCTACTATTTACTTGTGTCTCTTGAGATTTTGACATGCAAGTTCACAAATTCTGCATAAAATCATTTGTGTTCTACATTATTTCTGAGCTGATGAGAGGAAAAAAAAACAACGGAACAGCATCAAGAAGCTGTTCTCAGTTTCCCAGAAGAAGGTGATGAATCTATAATTTGAAAAAAATAAGAAATGATCATATTATTATACCAAAATTTAGAAGGTGTCCTCAATCTTTGCCATTTGTTCTACCTGTAGCCATGCAAAAAACAAATTAACCATTGTCACCATGATGTAATCACAAACAAATTAATTGTGAGTGATTATTTCCAGTTTAGCGTGCCATAGCTGTGATCTTACATTTACAATGTGCTCTGTTAATTTTGGACTTTCTAATGAAGTAGAACTGGACTAGAATTGGTTATTTTTCCCCCTCTTTTTGCTGTTAGAGTGAGCATTTCAGAGTGGGATTGGAATAACCCTCAAAAAATGAGCAGCTGCCTGGATCAACAAAAGTTTTTAATACTATCTTAGAAAATTTTCTGAGGTGAGATTTTGTAGTATAGAAAAAATCAAATAATGTAGGTATTGATTGTTGGTGATGGATTGCAACATCTGGTCAGTACAAAAGAGAGGGAAGAAATTTCTATATATCCTTTTCCCATAATATGTAAGCCACCAGGAGATGAATTTTACTGCTTGCTTTCAGAATTCCTCATTTCAGCCTTGGTCACACGATATCTGGATTAAGTTGTCTCATTAGATGGACGCCTTTTCTTGTCCCATTTGACTAGGGTATGCATCTCAAGAAGAAATGCAGAGGTGAAAGAAACAAAAAGGTCTGATTCTGTGACCAGATAGGCAGATCTGTTCAGATTATGCTGCAACCTGGATAGCTGGGAAATAGTGTCCTCCAAAAATGCATCAAGCAGTGTTAGCTTCCCTCTGTGTCCTAAGCAGTAATCTCTGGGAAGTGGCAGCATAAGCAAGGAAATGCTGCCTGTGGTGCAGGTTGCAGTAGCCTAGGCAATAATGGTGATGTGACTGAAAGGCTTATTGGCTGGCAAAAGGAAGGAGAAAAAAGGAAGAGGAGATGAAACCCTGTGTCTTTGAACCAGAGCCATGAGCTAAGGCTCTTCCTTCCTAAAAAAAAAGTCACCTCAGTACTTCCTATTAACTGAGCTGGTTTTCCAAGCTCTCAGAACACAGCAAAAGAATAAAGAACCAAAATGTTTTGCCCCATCAAGTGCAGAAATCTTAACTTCTTTAAATGAGAGACGTTTTAGTATAAATGTAAATACTAGTATAAAAATTAGAAGTATGTGGATAGATTTTTATTAGAGGGAAAGAAAAAGGTGCACCTCAGCAGACCCTTCAACAGTAAGACCACGCAGGGTTATGTCCTGAATATTCATTTGCACCATATATATTTGTGCATTTAGTTAAAAAAAAAAAAAAGAAGAAAAAAAAAAAGAAGAAAAAAAGAAAAAAGCCATTTAAATTAAAACTTCTCCCTTAGCAAGTTCTTCTCAATATGGTTGAAAAATACAGAATTATACATGTACAGTTTTCAAAGCACTCAAAATATTGGATTCTGTGCAGGGATAACTGGATGAAATCTTGCATTAAACAGGAGGTCAGGCTGGATGATCTAATGGTCCCTTCTGGCCATAAAAACGATGAATCTATGAGAAAAGCACTCTGAGATCATATGATGAAAAGTGCAATTAAATTGGCAACTGTTATCTTGATGTTCCCATTACAAATCCCCTGAGCAATCTATCCCCCTGTCTTCCTCTCACCACCTCCTCTATCATTAGATTCCAAGAGAACATACGCTCTGTTAAAGTCATTGCTACTAAACCCATTTTGATAGCTGGCTCCACACAGTCTCCTGCTAAATCCAATGTTCAAGGCAGTGGGCGTGCTCACATCTTAAGCAAAGAGACATTACTCCAAGGCATTTTGCACTCTCTTCTTCCTTCAGATTGCTCAGCTGAAGGCTGTTTCAGGACTTTATCAGTTATTAATAATTGTGATGATTCATGATTTATTCATAACCATTTTTTACATTTGCCATATGCTGCCTGCACATGCAAAATGTTTTTCTGAAACACGCAAATGTGGCACAGTGCTTCTTACAATTCATATCCAGTAAATAGATGATAGAGAAAGATTAATGAAATGAGAAATACAATAAAACATCCTGCGATGACTTCAGTTTTGAACTTCTGGATTAAATATCACAGAGTCTTGTCTTTAGCAGTATCAAAACTAAAATAAGCAGGTGGGAGAATAGCGTGAAAGTACAAGTATAACAGCACAAGTAGCACCTTATTCTGCTTTTATTCTGTCCCCTGTTATGGCACTTACAGGGAGTAAGAGTAAATATACTCAGCCAGGGAAGACACAACTCAGGCCAAATAAAAGTGGTAGCATCTGCAGTATCACCTTAGTTTTGCTCTTCAACATTTCATATGAAACCAAGGTACTTTTTGCAGTGAAATACTGTAATAGCTTCTTGGAAAGAGAAAGAGGAGCAAATTCTTCATAATGCCAACACAAAAAGAGAATATTAGTCCTTGTTGATGATAAATAAAAGCTTTTTATGGTGATGTCACTAAGCAAGAAGTCATTTCTCTTAGGCACACTATGACACCTTCTGCAACATGCTACTGCTCGGATGAAATCTCTGGTTTTTATGAGAGGGTAGTTATTTAACATAAATACTGTATTCTTGGTTTTGAGGGAACATGTTCATTAGAAGTGAGATGGGATCTTGGGGAGTGAGGGGGGGAGATGATCACTGTGTTCCAGCACATACTCTCAAGACAGAGTGACCAGTTCTGATCTGACTTGCATCTCCGCTCATCCCACTTTCTGTTGCATTTTAGCTGGAGCTCTTAGAACAACATGTTTAAAATTTTACTAACTGCCCTGAAAGTGAACATTTGCATTTTTACTAACTTCCTCTAATAGCCTACTATTATTCAATAGGATGGTCTAAAAAGCATTTGGGTCATGTCTACAGAACCATGGTCTCTAAGTTATCTCGTTTTCCCATGGCAGGATCAACTTCACCTATGTCATTCCTGTCTTTCAGCTGTCCAGCTAGTTCTTGAAGACTTCCACAAGCTTTATAAAATTCGAAGACAAACTGTTCCTGCGTTTAACTCTCTTTACCATTAAAACAATTTTTTCCTGATTTCTACAGTAAATATGCCTTTTTGAATGTGTTTTTTTTTTCTTATACTTTCACCATTAGGTAACGTAAGTTATATCTATAGCAATCTTTGACATTATAATAGCATTCATGCACTGTTCTTTCACAATGTCTGATAATCTAAGCATGCCAATAGGGGCACCAACTGAATACAGAGGTCTAAGTGCAATCTATATGCACTGTTTTATTAAAGAACTCCTAGAAAAAAAAGCATCTGCAAGGCCTTGGATTGGCACTATTACCTTTACTGGAACAAAACATAGAATACAGTTTTGAAATCTGGAAGCTCAGATGTTCTGCATGAGATAACCCTGGACAAAAGATTCAAATTTATCTTCATCTCTCCATTGTTTCATCACAGACCAGGTCCAGTTTTACCCTCAGCCTAGCAACTTCCTAAATTTCATACACACAATTTCATACTTCCTAAATTGCCTATGACAATTTTTCACTCCTTAGAGGAGAATCAGATCCAAAGAGCTGCAGACTAGCCCAGACAAGTGTGCAGTCATGTTACTTGCTGCTCCCTTGCATCCTTTTAAAACAGTGTAACACAGGGCAGAAGTGACCAAAATGGAAGACCTGGTACTGCTCTCCAAACAGTCCAGCACAGAATGTGAGATCATGCTCTCTGTGACTATATTCAGGCTTTGAAATGAAATGTGCAAATTACCCTTCTCCTTGCAAACATTGATTCTAAATTAAATGAGTTTGTAACATGACTGTAGAAACTCCTGCTGAACACAAAACTTGCATACATGCAAAACTTCACCAAAAATAAAATTTCAAGTTATGAAAACATAAAAAAATAAGATGAAAAATATCAAAGTCCAGAACTCCAATTTTATAGAAGTGTAATGACATTACGCTTTATATGTATTCATTTAAAGACCCTAAAGATCATGTTTCAGTGGATCCTAGACACTAATACTTGCTTAGAAATTTTCTTTCAAGGAACAAAAGATATTAAAAGTCCTAGCTGCTTTTTTTGTTTCCTATGGTATAAAAACAATACAATAAATGGATCTAGTTAAATGCATCCAAAGACCAAGAATAATCTGTAAGAGGGAAAAATTAAAAAGAATAATTGAAATGACTAATTTTAACTCATCAGAAATAGATCATATGTATGTGGGTGGAAAAATGTTATTTCGTTATTCATTTGCAGAGTATATACAACAATCACTCAAAAAATTTAAGCTGATCTTCATTTGTCATACACGTAGTGTATTTCCACATCTTGGTTTGCAAATATAGCATAGAGAACAGTTAATTTACAATATTTATTTTGTAATATCATTTTACATGCTGGGAATTATACATTACATTTAATATACTTTAACAATGTTAATGCCACAGCTAGATAAAAAAACCCAAACAAAAATAAAAACCCCCAAGATATCTGGCCACTAATTGGGCTTTTTGTTAAGTTCTGACTTGATAGCTTTTAAAATCATGGCTGCAATGAATTTTCAGGCCTTATTGTCCCTGTCCATGCTAATCAGTGCCCTGTAGCACAGTGGGTCTTACATTTAATGGAGCAGTACAGAGCTCTTGCCAGCATTCAAGCAATTGATTCCATAGAAGGGGCAGAATATAAATCAAGCACAGAGTAAAACTGCTGTTCTACAAGAGCACCCTTTTTCTTACCCAAGGAACTCAAAGACTCTCCTGCTGTGCTTATGTTGATTGTACTTCTTTTATCTTCTGCTCAGTTTTGTTTTTCACTTTTTTTCAGTGCCTCTAGTGCTGGTTTAACATGCACCCTCACCAACCAAAGTTCACGTACATTTTGTACCTTCAAAAATTTGAGAAGGTAAGACATGGGGACATTTTTCACCCAATTGCTTGTTGTAATTGTTCCTTCCTTGTAACTATATAATAACAATCTTGTTACTAGAAAAGGAACTTAATTTATTTGACCTGATTCAAATTGCCAAGACACTTTCTATTCTTTTTCTGTTAATGTGTACACAAGAGTTTGAACACAATGCATTAGTTAAAACTCGCTCATAACCCAGAAATACTATCAAGAAAAAAATTCCTCTCAGATTAGAACTCAATTGTTCTAAAAGGACATCTACCTGAGTACTAACAGTAAATATATTTTATCAGTGATCTGCAAATAAAATTTTAAATCAAAAGTGATTAAGTATAAAGCTAACACAAAAAATGTAAGATGAATAAATAATATATTAGCAGTATAGTGTTATGTTGCTCACCAATCCCCATCAAGCTGACGGGAGTCAAATGCAGCATCTTTTAGCTTGGAAACACACACTTTCCTACAGAACACGTTCAGGAAAGTAAAAGCTTTGAAAATGCCAGATTCTGTCACACACACACACAATGATTTGAAACATTGCACAAAGCACTATAATTAAAAGTAAAATTTTATGGAGAGAAATAGTATTTACTTATGGTTACAAAACTAGGGGGAAAAGGAATGTTTATTTCCAGTGTTCATATTTCAGTAGCAAATGAAAGTTTTGGAGGTTCAGAAGAAAACAGCAGACACAATGTATGGTCTTAAAAATTTCTGTTCATAAAAATCTTGAAAGGCTCCATCAGCAGTATATCCAAGAAAAAGCTAAGACATGACATAATCACAATTCGTAATAAACACATGAGGACAAAGTGAACAAAGTCATAACAGTAGCCAACAACCAAGGAAGGATATTTGTTAACAAATACAGGAAAAGTGGAAATATTTCCTGCAGGAATTACTGCCTCTTCTTAAAGGTCTTTTATTGTTGTTGTTTTTTTCTTTTTTTTCCCCCTCCAAATTAAAAAAAGCTTTCTGCCAGCTCTGGGAGAGAACTGAAGCCATAAAAATTATATCAGAACTCAGATGCACATTTTAACAGTAAAATGAATATTTGAGCAATTTGCTGGGGAAAACCCTCATGAGATTAAACTTATCTGTGTAGAGCAAGCATCTGGGCTTTCTTATTATATAGAACATATTCATATAACCATAGAATGGTTTAGGTTGGAAGGATCTCAAAGATTATCTCATTCCAACTCCCCTGCCTCCGGCAGGGATATCTCCCTCTAGACTGTTTCTCCAACTGCCCCATCCAACCTGGCCTTGAACACTTCCAGGGTTGGGGCAATCCACAGCTTCCCTGGGCAACCTGTGCTGGTGTCTTACCTCCCACCCACTAAAGAATTTCTTCTTAATGTCTAACCTAAAGATACCCTCTGGTTGGAACCATTTCCCCTTACCACCGGTAAAGAGTCCCTCCCCAGCTTTTCTGTAGCCCCTTCAGGTACTGCAAGGCCTCCATAAGTTCTCCCTGGAGCCTTCTCTTTTCCAGTCTAAACAACCCCAACTCTCTCAATCTGTCTTCACAGGAGAGGTGTTCCAGCCCCCTGATCATCTTCATGGATCTCCCATGGAGTCTCTCCAAGAGCTCCATGCCATTCCTCTGTTGGGCTCATCATTCACCTACCCTGCTTTAGAAATCTGTCTTGTGTATTACACTCTGGCAGGGCCTATCCCAGATGACTAGATCACACATAGATAGATAGATAGATAGATAGATAGATAGATAGATAGATATGACTCATAAATGTCTGCCTTAATAGAAATTCTCCTCACTTCTGCATCTTTAAAATAAGTCAGATTATCAGATATAGAAGATTTAGTCTTGTGCCAACAATTATTGGGGAAATTATGTGGTTTATGATATTCAGAACACCGAGTCACAATTGTCATATTTGAGTTTAGAATATATGAGTCTGAGAACTCCCCAAGTTATAGAAACATAGAATCATAGAATGTTAGGGGTTGGAAGGGACCTCTAAAGATAATCTAGTCCAACCACCCTGCCAAAGCAGGATAGCCTGGGGCAGGCCACACAAGAATGCATCCAGGCAGGTTTTTAAAGTCTCCAGAGAAGGAGACTCCACAAACTCTCTGTGCAGCCTGTTCCAGTGCTCTGTCACCCTCACAGTTGAGGTGGAACTTCCTACGTTATAGTTTAAACTTGTTATCCCTTGTCTTATACTGGTGCACCAGTATACTGGCTTTATACTGGGCACCATTGAAGAGATTGGCCTCATCCTCTTGACACACTCAAAAATTTATAGCCATTAATAAGATCCCCTCTCAGGCTTCTTTTCTCAAGGCTAAACAGCCCCAGTTCTCTCAGCCTTTTTTCATAGAAGAGATGGTCAAGCCTCTTAATCATCTCTTAATGAGGTGTGCTCTCACTAGGGAAGAGCAGAGGGGGAGGAGAACCTCCCTAGACCTGCTGGACACAATTTTCCTGATGCATCCTAGGATACTGTTGGCCCTCTTGGCCACAAGGGCACATTGTTGACCCATGGAGAATTTATTGTCCACTAGGACTCCAAGATCTTTCTCCATGTAGCTGCTTTCCAGCAGGACATCCCCTGATCTGTACTGGTGGTTGGTGTTATTCCTCCCCAGGTGTAGGAATCTACACTTGCCCTTATTGAACTTCATGAGGTTGACTTTTGCCTAGCTCTCCAGCCTGTCCAGATATCATTGGATAACAACACAGCCTTCTGTGTATCAGCCACCCCTCCCAGCTTTGTATCATCAGGGAACACTCCATCACCTCATCCAGATCATTGATGACAATACTGAATAAAACTGGACCCAGTACTGATCCCTGGGAAACACCACTGGCCGCAAACCTCCAACTTGACTCTGTGTCACTGATCACAACCCTCTGAACTCTGTTGTTGAGCCACTTATCAATCCACTGCACAGTCCAGTCATCAGCCCCACACTTCTTGAGTTTAGTTATGAGGATGTTTTGGAAGACCATGTTGGAAGCTTTACTGAAGTCAAGGTAAATGGCATCCACAACTCTCCCTCCATCCTTTGGTCATGCTTTCATAAAAGGATATTGGGTTAGTCAAGTAAGATTTCCCTTTAGTAAATCCATTCTGGCTACTTAGCTGCTTGTCATTCTCTAGATAAACAAAGACCCAGATATTATGCTTGTTTCATACTTCTCTTTTCTTTGTCATCAATGTTAAAGCTACAGCTCCCTTCCAGATGTTTCTATATGTGTTTGTAGATAATTCTTTGTAGGATGTCTCCTTTTTTAAATGTGTGAGAGAAACAGAAAGGGAAAAAAACCTCACAAAACAAACAAAAAACCCAAACAAATGCATTTTCTGCTTATGTTTCTGAGAAAACAAGCAAACAAAAAAAATGAAATGCCAGATTTATGACTTTTTAACCTGGGCCTTTGTCATTGAAAATAGATAAGAAATCATTGTATATTTTGTTTCTCCGTGCAGTTGCTGGAAAAGAAAATTGCTATTTTGTGAGTTATGAGTCTGTAGACAAGGCCAAGTTTGGCTTGTAGTCACAACAAAGTAACCTAATTGAAATCAGTGAATTTGCACTAATGTAACTGTGAGCAGAAATTGACCTCTTGTGCCTACTGGAACATAGCCCAAAAGCCACTTGACTTACTTGTGCTTGCGGCTTGCTCTGCATGAATATCTACTATTTTACTGGCAGTAAGTTATGTAATATTCTTGGTCTAATGGTGCATATTCAACAAATTTGCTGGGTAGATGCCAGCAGACTACATCCAAGCATTACTACATATTTGCTTTGTTGACCTTTGTACACGTTCAATCACATGAAGTAGTTACAGCTGGGACTCCAGTAAGGAATTCCAACTTCCAAAATGTTCCCACTGCTGCTATGCAAATGCTAGCAAAGAGCCTCTTTTGTAATTAGCCTAGATTTTCTTACAATATCTAGTTACAAAGGAGTACCATGAATATTCATGGCCAATTCATTTGAGTTATGAACATTCATGAATAAATCATTTGGCTGAAAACAGGGTACCGTATGTTGTGTTTCATGGCTCCTGTGATTTATTCCATGGTGCTACAATTTGTAATATTAGTAGCTATCATAAAGTTTATTTTTCAAGCCTTCATTTCCAGCTGTGACCATGGCACTCTGGGGATCAGATAAGCCTTTTCTTCTACCCCTGTAAGGTCATATCCCAGTCTAAATACATAATGCAGATTTCTGCTACACACACTCATTAGCACCTTTGTAAGGTGTTTTTGTTCTCTTAATGTATGATACCAACCTGAGACAAGGGAGAAATGCAGGCAGCACATTTCTGGAGTGACATGGAGAGAAGTGATAGAGTGCTAGAGTAAGCACTGGAGCAGACTGCCCAGAGATGTTGAGCAGCCTCCATCCTTGGAGATTTTCCAAGATGAGACTGGATAAACACTTGAATAACCTGGTCAGATGAGGAAAAACAATGATAACTGGTGAGATGTTAACACTAGCAGCTGTGAGGTAAGGACTTTTAATGTGGCCAGAGGTAAGGAAGCAAAACCAATATGAAACTCACTTATCTTAATAAAATTTGTCCTGAGAGAAATCACACATTATCAATATAGTTTGCACTTGCAACACTGTCCTTTAAAAAAGGCCAAGAGAAATAAATATTTTCTCTCTTTCTTTTCTGTAGGTACAATATTCTCTGTTTTGGCATCCCTTAGAAATAACAGATTTAGCTGGGAATTATTCACTTTCTTTTGCTGCCCATTAGAGAATTTCAAAGAGCAGAGACAAAATCACACAACCACACACTGTTCAAATAGTGGATAGAAAAACGAGGAAACCAAGGGATTCATAGGCTTGAGTCACTCCAGAGTGTGTGAATAATAAACATTTACAAGGTAATCAGACCTCATTACAATACTATCTGAGCCAAATAGGAGTATATGTCTTTCCAAATAAACTATCATCCGTGTGGGTCCAAGGTTTGCACTGTTAACATTGTAACTAAATTTCTAAGCAGTATTTAGTCAGCATTGTTCCATAGTTACTTTAATTTTGGTATGATGTAGTGGTCTGAAGATAACTTGCTTCTTGATAAGTATTGCTGTCTAGAATCTGCTTGCAGGAGATAAAGATACTCCTATTAAAGATAACAGATGTGTTCTAACAAAAAAACAAACAAACAAACAAAAAAACCCCAAACAAAACAAAACAAAAAAAACCAAAACAAAAAACAAAAAAAAGGTGTACATAAAAAGCAGTAATACCAACAGACATCATACCTGAGATAGAAGATGAAGAGGTAAAAAAGAGTGATTTATGGAGTAAAATAATCTATGCACAGATTTAGGTGAAGCAGAAAACAAGAACTCCAATTCATTGTAAACAGTGAAAATTATTATCTATCCTGGGACCCACTTGGGATGATTCCTAAACTAAAACTCTTTCTCCTCAGAGGCAGGGTCAGTAGATGCTTCTCTGCTATGAAAAAAAGATTCTGACATGACCCCCTGTTCAAAATTACACTTTTCCCTGACATAAGCTAGCTGGGAAGAAAATATAATTAATTTGCATTTGAAAAACTGTAAGAGGGAGAAAAAACTGAAGGACTGTTTCATGTTATACATTATCCCATTTCATTGCCACAGCCTGGACTTATGGAAAAGAAGAGTGGTTAAGTTATTTGAATTAAAAGGAAACAAATAATAGAAAATGAAACCAAATGAATGACAGGAAATTACCAATATACCTGAAAGAATCTTGAGATTCCTGTCTGAGTTCACTGAACTTACATTTACATAAGTTAACTCTTCCCTTATCTGTTTTGATTAAGAAATTCAGGGTAACATTGATTCAAAGTAATGGCTAAAATACAAGACTGTTCAGATGTAAAGTATGGGCGATATGAAGTGAAGGAAAGTCTGCCTGTGTCTGCTTTCTGTGACAGCTGAACTGACTGTGAATGTGAGAATAACAGGACAGCTTGCAAGCAGGCTGAATTCAACAGAATAAGAAAGAACTTAACATACTGAAATACAGAAGCAGCCTCTGATTTCAGAAGAGCAAATTTTGAAGAACTGAGAAATCTATGTCTTGAAGATGCACAATCTGCTATCAGTGTTCCTTAGTCTCTTTCATACTTCTGAAACAGAAGGTGCCAGAGACTTGGTGTTGACTATTCCAACAGCTGACCTGAAATTTCCTCATATCTTTAGGAGTCTGAATAATCAGAATTTAATAGCAAAGCAAGACAAGGCAAAAGAAGAAAGGAGATTAAAAGACTAGAGTAGAAAATACTAAGGGTAAACATGATAACAAAATTTATATGTAGCAATACTAGAAAGAGGAAAGTAAGAAAATGTTGAAAATATCAGTTTGAGATAAATGGGCCTCATTGGCAATAAAGGTGATATTATATATTAAGAAAATATATTATAATAAGGAGCTTTTACACTCACTTAAATGGGAAAAAGACAACCATATTCTGAAATAGTTAAGTACGCAGGTAATCAAACAGGCATATTTTTGCCAAAGTTTATCAAGGAATAAAACCACTTTATAAATGGTAAAAAAAAGTGTACTCTTTATGTTTCGAAGGCAGATGTTAGTGATATGTGCCTATCAAAACCTTTTTTTTTCTAAGATTTAAGTGATGTAATGGAGCAGATCTATCTGCCTCAGCCTGTGTTTCCCTCAAATATATTTGAGACAATTTTTGTACCTAGTAGTTGACTTACGGTTGATGGTGATTGGAATGCATATTTAAATGGAACAAATCCTGAAACAACAATTACGGGGTACTGCCTAGGGGAATTCGTCTTACTGGAATCTTGCATCAGAACAACCGATGAATCATTATGAGAGATAAAAGGCATACAATTAAAAAGAGATGCTAGACATTTTAATAAGAGACCAAATCGAGACAGCAGGAACTGACATGAGAGACACACTCTTCTTTGTTATAAACAGATTAATTGCCCCCATGTAAAAACCAGAAAAAGATAAAATAAGAAAACTCTTCCCAGTTTTAATGGTGATCTATCAGACTAAAAGCAAAGATAAAATTGGACATAAGAAACTACTTATAAAAATGCCTTATTTTGTTGTCTTTTAAAAGACTTTACCTCATGGTCAAATGACCTTTCAAATGAGGAGTGTCAATTGTTAGAAAATCACATTTTTAAGAACTTTCTTTTTTTTTGCTACTTTGTTTACCATTCTAGGATTCCAGGAAAACCCAACTGAATTCCAGAAGAATTTTTTTAATCACTGGGAAGGATGAGGCTAAATATGTGAGGAACCAGAGGCATGATGTAGGAGGCATGGGCTGCAGAATCCCAGAGGAATTAAAGCCTGGCAGTTAGCTCTAGGAATCCAGTTAGAGTGACTGATAGAAAAAAATTTGTATTTAGACCAACTTACAATGAACTGGTGTCATGGGAGAGTGTTAATTTTCGATGTATGCCAAACATATCATGGAAAAAGAGCCTCTCTCTCATTGTCATATAGATCTAGGTTCTTTGTTCAATTATCCAGCTAGATTAACAAGGCTGTTAATAACAAAAGATTAAAGAGCAAACCATAGTCTGCCTTCAAGTCATACAGTAAAACATGAGCTTATAACTCAGGCTGCATTTGTTGTAAATGAGTAACACTGTCAGAGAGATAGTAACAAACAGTGGCTAGAAGTTAAAAAATTCTCTTCCGTCATCCCCATTATTTTCCTCTTCTCATGTAGTTCTGTAATATTATTAAAATAGATGTATTTTTCCTGCAAAATTAACATGATTCAGAAAGTCTGAAATTTAAGCCTATGAACAAGAAAAAACATTGTTGAGGATGTAATAGATTTCCTTAATAACAGGGGGTGAATGATACCACTCATTAGTGATCAGAATATAAATTGGTATGAAAGTCTTGTAACAGAGAGGAAAAAAAAGAGTGTTACTTGTTTCTAAACTTCCTAATTTCCACTCTGCATAGTATATTAAATGGATCCTGATTTATATTGGCTCTGATTTACATTTGACACTACTCTGGCAGCAAGCCTTACAAAGAGCTTAAAAGAGGGAGTAAATCTATGGCTCACTGTAATTTAAGAACATTTTGAGGTCATTTTATGCTGGCAAAGTGTAAGAAGATATTCAGGCTTCTGGTGTCTAGACTAACAGGGCAAAAAGGCCTTCTACATTTCTGGCAGAGATAAGATTGATGAAGAAGTGAGACGAGCATCCACCTCACCCTCACCCCAACACTTCACATCAGGAGAAGCATCTGAGCCAGGCAAATGGGTCACCTGACCCCACGAATGGGAACAAAAACTACTGCTACCCAAAGCTGTGTCAGACAGAGCCAGCATTAAATCCAGTGTGGGCCCAGTTCAGCAGACCCTGAAGGCATTGCCTGCTTCTGAGGACAAGAGCGGACTTCTGAGTTGTAAAACTATTCCTAAGGATTGGATTTATTTCCTGCTAAACCAGCAATATTTGTATAACTATTAACATCAGGACTGCCACTAATAATATCAGTGCTGGTAATCATATTTATGTGTAATCATATTTAAGAAATATAAGATATACTGAAGATAGCATGTAAATAATACAGTTTTGGGGCATTCTTGGCCTTGTGGATCTTAATTTATTATTTTTATAGAAGATAACTCTGAGGTATAACACTGCTTGAAAACAATATTTATTTTTAAGTAAATGAAGGTTACACATATTCAAAAGCTGTACACTCTTATTACATGGCAATTTACATTTTCCCCTTCCATTTTTAACTCTGAGGTTTGGGGAAAATAATCAACAGAAAACTGTGAAAATATGAATAGATGAAGTCCTGATATTCCAGGGCTATTCTTCTCTACTGGATTTTTCAATCCAATTGAAAAATTCTCTACTAAATTATTCAATCCAATCATATAATAAGTCATCTCAGATAATGAGTGTTTCTTTCTAATGAGACCTGCCTCTCTTTCTTTAGAGAAAAAAGACAGCTCGGCTCTTTCCATCCATCAATAGAGAAAACTAATAATCAATTAGAGGTATAGTCTTTTACCTTCTTCATCCTAGGATCAACAGTACCCATTTGAGGCTTCATGTCCTTTATAAATTGATTACAAATGTTCTGGCATACCACAGTTACCTCATCTAGGAAAAAACCCCACATTTTAATCACTGCTTTGCGATTATTTCCTCATATTACCATGTGATCAAATGGCTGTTATTAGTATCAATAAATAAGCATAATGCTAGTCAAATACTGTACGTATGCTAATAAATCATCTGAAAGAAAACCTATTCACATGCCACAACAGCAGCAACATTCATGTCTATGCAATGAAATATGACACATGATTCACAGCTTAGAACTCCCAGCTGCATTTCTCTACTATTCAGTCTTGTAATACCCAATTACTTTTACAAATACGATTGCAAAAAGTTGTGCCACACAACTTTGCATGTTTGTATTCACTGAGGACTTGTTATAAATTTGCCAATCTCAAACACGTCCATAATCTCATTAAAGAGTTATCTTTTTATCCAGGGAACTGTGGCAAAATTAAAAGTTTAGTTTCCTTTATGGTATGGCTGCTATTATTTTGCTCCTTGCACAGCAACTTTTATGATGATCTCAAAGCAGTTTACAAACTTTAATAAATTAAGCCCCTTATCTCATTTGTCACATAGATAAGTGTTATTATTCCTCTTTTGTAGATATGGAAAAGTGAGCTATAGTAGTCCATGAATTTATTCATAAAGGTAAGTATCCTGTATAACAAAGCTTAAAGATTGCGATAAAAATTAAATTTCACACAAAGCTTTGGTATTTAATATCAAACATTCTTCCATCATAAACGAACATGAAAGGAAATACCAAATTCAGTTACTAATTTGGCATCTGACTATGAAATTAAAGTATATTACCTTGAGAAAAACACCTTTTTCTTTCAAATATATTACAGCCAATCCTTCCTTTGTCTTCTGTGAAAAGAAAAAAAGGAAAAAAAAAAGTTAACAACTAACTCAAATAACAAAGCACTCTATCCATGCAAGATATCAGGAGATAACAAATTCTAGTTTATCTTCCAGACCCTTAGCCAAAATTATCTAGACACTAGAAAGGTAAAAAGGGCAGCATAAATTTTGCAGCATTTCTTCATTAAAAAAATTTACCACTTCAGAACACTGGGAACGGAATACTATGTCTTAGCTTGCACATCCCACCTCTTCACCTCTGCATTTTCCCTTTCCAATGAAAGCTCTTTGTAGGTTTCATCAGTGTTTCTGGTCATGCTCTAGAAAAACAATTTTAATTGTGCAATTTTCTGTTCAGTTACTTTCAGGTTCTTCTAGTGTCCTTGTTGCCATGTTATTTGAGCACTCTCATCAATGCATTTAAACACATATCTGGAAAAAATGAAGGTCCAGAAGAATTGAGATTATGTGCTTAGAGTGGCCAAGACTTTGAATCTCAAAAAATAATTTTATAGAATAATAGTATCGTATTTCTTGTAAAAGACCTATCTTGTAAAAGAGCATCAAGTCTAACCAGTAGCCTAAGGATGCTAAATCCAGCACTAAGTCATGCCCCTCAGCATCACATCTACACATCTTTTAAATACCATCAGAGCTGCTGACACCACCACTTCCCTGGGCAGCCTGTTCCAGTGACTGATAATGCTTCCAGTGAAAAAACTTTTCCTGATATCCAATCTAAACTTGCCCTGGCATAACTTGATTTCTTCTTGTTTTATGGATTTTTCCTCCAGAGAAGATATCAAGACCCACCTCACTAGAACCTCCTTTCAGGTGGTTGTAGAGAGTCTGATAAGGTCTTGATAAGGTCTCCCCTCAGTCTCCTTTCTTCCAGACAAAACAACTCCATGGTCTTAGTCAAACGGCCTCCTTAATCTTATGTATAAAAAAGTGGCCACAGAGAGTCAGACTGTAAGTCAATCTACCTCAATTATCTACTCTGACAGTGACCAAAATCAGCAGGGTGCAAGGAGAGAGCAATTAGATACAGTGTTTTACTTGTGTACTCTTCCATCGTCCATCCATTTTTCAGGGATGTCTTGAGCCCGATGTGGTCTCTGTTTAGATATAAGTTAATTACGGAATTATCCTTCCATTAACTCAGCCTGTCTTCCCTTGAACCAGTGAAACTCTGGTCCCAGCCAGGTGAAACTTTCAGGTGCTCTTCCATGCATAAGGGAAGAATTCTGTGAAGGCTAGTCCTGGGGGGGGAAAAAAAATAAAAATAAAAAAAAAAATCATCAGGGCATTCACCTGGAGTGAGATAGTGATATTCACAGCCTCTATCTAGTAAATATTCAATTGTCACTACAAACTATAACAATTTTAGCAGAAAACAGAGAGCAAATCCTGGCTAAGGTAACAAAAATACAGAAGCTACATCCTCTAAAATATGAATCAAATAGGAATTTAACTTAACAACTTTCATCTTGGAAGGTGCCATACAGTACCTTCACTACCTGTCTATTGGGTGGACAGCATCTCCTGGCAGAGTGCAAATTCAGAAAGGGCTATCTACATCAAAGTTCCTTGTTGTGATTTTCATGGTTCACAGCTTGATCTAGGAGTTTAAATCAATTTCTCACCCATGAGATAACTATCAGCATTTAGGTGTCTTTGTGTATGCCCACCATTTGACAAAGGGATGCCCACACGTTTAAAACCAGCTGTAATTTTTACAGAAAGCCATTCTCACTTAGATGACAGGTTTTGACACTTTAAGATACAAGCCTGAACTTCTGGACCTTGGGCTACTGTGCTTGGTTACAGCCACATGCTTTTCAAAAAAGCTGCTTGGTGCATTTCTGTCAAGGGGATATGTATAACTTCTGTTGGCAGAAGTCAATAGTTGTTTTTCACTGCCTTGCATCAGCTTGAAAAAGCGTGGATCTATTTTACAGTTCAGTGAATAATCTTGAGGGGTCCTAGAATCTCACAGCAGGGACCACAAAGAACCAAAGTGCATTAGGTCTGTATCATCCAGAATACAAATTTTCTGCTTGTGGATTTGCTTAATCTTTTCAACAACACAGAGTGCGAGATATTCAGAGCATTCTGTGCTCCAGTCTAGTGTCTGCTCATGCAATGCATATTGATCAGCTGGTTCTCTGTGTGAAATGGCTCTGCTGGCCAAGAAGTCACTGCCGTCATGCTGGAAGACAAGAACTTTCAGTGTAGGGTAAAGTAAGAATGTTTCTGATGACCCATTGATTAAGTCTTTCTATCCAGCTGTTAACACTTTGACCTTTTATTTGGTTCTTGAAGAGTTTGTCCTCAACTGCCTATCTTCTCTTGCACTCAAATATTTTTACAGATAAGTTTTGGCTGGTGGTACTCTTGTTCAGGTGGGAGCTGAACAAGATTTAGCTTGATGGTTTAAGGAGAATGAGTATCTGTCTTTTCCTACCGTTCTTTCATTGACTGGAAGATGTCAATGGGTTGTGCGTATCTGTTTCCATGTGTTCATATATTAATGGAAATATTTTTTATTCTGACTGTTAATAAATAACTTAGCTGCACATGGAAAATGCAAATATTACGTCTTATGTTTTTATCAACACCATTAGCATTAGAAATGCATTCAAAAGCCACATAGAATTTCACCTTGAGTCTGTTGTACTGTTTGCTCCTGCCATTAATAGCATTTTTGTCTCTGTTCTTTCTCAACCAAAAGTTAAAGCTCCTAAATGTGAAATTATATACCGCTTAGTTTGAACGTTTTTGAGAGCATCTCTAACATAATAGTTTTACTTAGGAGGCCATGCAATTTTAAGTTCTTGCAGAATGCCACACATTTTTATGGTATCACTAAACTTTGTTATTTTATTTCCCTGTGAAAATGCACACCAATGTTATTAAATTTTTCCCTCCATCACAGTCACACACTACTGTTTTCACAATTTTTAATTTTGGGATCAATTAATACTTGCAGATTATTTCTCCTTCTCACTCATTTCCAAAAGTTGGACATCAAGTAATGCAGGAAATCTTGTTATTAGTGTAAAAGTGCATGACCATGAACACAGATACAGTAAATTTTCTTTTATTCTGTAAGCCCAGTCCTCAAGGTCATTCAGTTGCTCATGTATTTTTTCATTCCAACTACAAATATGATGCTCTCAACATTATTTCAACTACAAATTTCATTAGTTCTTACCCATTTTGCACAAGTTCCTTAATTAAAGTAATTAATGAAATTAATCCCAAGATCTATCTTTGAAGAATCTGCAAGTGACCTTTCCCCATTTTGAAATGTATAATAATAACCATTTTTGCCTCTCTTGGCCAGTCTTTAAATCATATTATACTTTTAGTTCCAATCCCTATGTTACTCACTTTAACTAGTAATTTTCTGGCTGATACATATCAAATGATTACTGAAACCCAGACAGATCAGACTACTCCATGTCCTTTAACTAGAAAATGAGTTATCACAGAAAGTTATCAAATTACAATGACACCATCTATCTTCATAAACCTTTGTTATATTTTTATCATATTTTCCAGATGCTCATGTCTTTAATTACTACTATTTAAAGATACATTTAAATCCTTGAACTATGGAAGGCAGGCTATCCTTTCAGATGCAAAATATATATATTTTTTAAATTTATTTGGTATCCCCACACCCCCCAAAACAAGTGTTTCAAGAAAAATATAAAATGTACTACTTTATCAGTGAGTGTACCTGATGGAAGAATCATGTCCTTAGAGTAGTCTACATGAATATATCCTGTTCATGGAATTTGCCTTGAAGTTCTGGGTTAAAAATATTCCATCTTTCTTCATAATGCTGAAGTTTCAAAGATGTCCTCCAAGGCTATATATTTACCTGCACTGAAAATAAGTTAGGTACACCATTTCACTCATCTGCAAATGTTCTTCACTCCTAGAAATGACATGTAGATTGCTAAATCACTGAAGTATTGTAAAAAGTATTACATACAACTTCTATTTAGCCAGAGAAAGCATGAGCAAACTTTGGTTGTGCTGAAGTACCTCCCTGGTAGATGCTGTTGTGTTGTTTATTTAATATGTATTAAAAAGAGATGATAAGAAGAAAGACTCCCTGAATATACAAAATAACAATGGGTATATCAGGCCTTTCACCAGCCAGTGATCATTCAGCCTTTCAGGCTACGGGACTGTGACTGAAGGTATGATATGAGCCAACTTCTGTAACTGGCTAATCATTGTCTTCAGGGAAATTGGACACAACATAAAGGAAATGCAGTGTCAGGAACTCTCTTTTCACAGAATTAGGCCAAAAATTTTAAAATGCTTTCTCAATGTAATTCTTGTATTTTCTGATTTAGGTCAGGCCTGGCAACAACCAGACAAAAACCAACCAACCAAACAAAAAACAACCAACAGCTAGACATTTGAACTGAGAGAAAAAGCCTAAAAAACAGAATTATTTTTGCCAATGGCTTATTTTAGATTAGTTTAATTACTTCACTACATCATGAAAAATGGTTCTCTTGACTTGTAACCCCCATGCTCTTCCATGGCCTGGTTTCACAGACTGAGGCACTTTTTATTTCACTCTCAGAGGTGCGGCATGAGAACTTTACAGCCACACAGTCCCCCAAAACAGAGGGAATGTGGATGTTAGGGAAGAGAAAATGCAGTTCCCATAAACTTATGCATTTTCTTCACACAGCAAAACTCGAATCTAATACTTTGCTAATGTTACTCAAAATTTATAGAAAAAATTTTAGGAATGGAAAAAAAGAAGAGAGAAATCAAACTTCCTTATCACTTATTCCTACTTTTGTAATTATTCTTTTGTATCACATAAAACAAGAACCGTTTTCTCTTTCAGCTGTCTTTTTAATTTAAGCATATAACCCTCGCCTCCATTTTTTATGACCTTTTTCCTAGCCTGATCCTCTTAAATAAGTAGAAGGTGTTTTGAAAACCTAAAAGGATCAATTCTGTTCAAGTCTGTGTAGCTTACTTAAGAAAATCATTTCTCTTTCTGGGATCTTCCAAATGCACTGACTTTTCTCCATCCTATAGAGTGGAAAGAAAAAAACAACCCATCTATTATAGATTTATTCCCTTCTTAGGAAACTTAAACTAAGGAAAAAATTATATGGATTTTATCCTGCAATGTCTTTTATTTTTTATCTTTATGTTATGGAACATCTATATTAAGGTGTATTTCCTCAAAATAAATATATTTATGAATTAAAACATCCAAGGGCCTTGATCCAAGAGAACACTTGATAACGTGCTAAACTTCAAACACATAAGCAATAGCTCTGAAGTCAGTGAGATTATTTCTGCAAGTGCTTCAATGGACTGCAGAGAGCATTTAAGACCCAAGCCTTGCTGTTATTGTATATTGCATTAATCATTTGAGAATATGTCTGAGTTTTACATTTCCTGCTTTATAAAGAGTTTTACTATAAAATGTTAAGTCACCTTTTTAACTGAAACTCAGACGGGCTAAGAAGACAAACCCTTTAGTGCATGCTATATTACTTCTATTACAATGATCTGAAGTACATATATTTTCAGTGACCTGTCTGTAAGCATGTTGCTGAAAAATGTCATAATTAGCAGCAGACACCTGCTGGGGGTTTGATTGCACAGTAAGGATCTAACTTTGCACCTCTGGAAGTTTGACTTTAACTGAAAATGTCTCTGTTGGTCTCAGTTTATTCCCCACTGAGCATTTGTCTGTATCACAACAGGATCACACAATTGAGCGTGATGAGCGCAGCAGATCCTGTGGGAGGGAGTACAAGGGACAGAGAGGGATACAGCCCAGATCAATCCTCAGGCAGCACAGAAAATGACATCACCATGGTGGGATCTGTAAAAGAAATGAAAAAATAACAAAAGGATAGATAGGCAGGTTGCTGGAGGCTAGTGAACAGACAAAGCATTTACCATGAATTCAGAGAATAATGTAGTGGGATATGCACCAGCCTGTGCCAGTGGCACTGATTCTGAGAGTTACAGTTGCCCTTGGAAAATGTGAGCACCTACAATTGTAAAAAAAATTGCACAGCTGTAGCCAGGGTGTGGGAGGATGTTGTTTTAAAGAAGGACTAAGTCTAGCAATTCTTGTATTTTATCAAATCACTAAGCATTGATTTAGATGCTGTAAATTTCCAGATGCATGTTCTCAAATCATGAAGTAATGCACCCTAGCCTAGTCTGTAGTAAAAATGTCTCAAGATAAACCATTTTACTTCACATTTGTGAAGTTTAATAGCATTGAGTTGTTATGGATCACCTGAATCCTTTTAATTCACTGGGAGCCTTCCAAACCTCAAGCAACACACCTCAAGTTCAACACACCAACCCAGCCTGGTGTTGTCTACAGACTTACTGAGGGTTCACTCAAACACTGTCCCAGTCACTAATGAAAATATTAAACAGAACTATGCCCAGCACTGAGCCCTAAGGAGCACCACTTGTGACTGGCTTCCAACTAGATTTAACTCCATTCACCACAACTCTTTGAGCTTGGACAGACAGTTTTTTTTACCCAGGGGCATATACACCCATCCAAGCCATGAGCAAACAATTAATACAAATTGAAACTAAGATTACCCCTCAGTTCAGTGACTGTTCATTGGGATTGTGGTTTTGCTGACAGAAAGGTGAGCCCAGGTTACAGCAGATGGGCTCCACACAAACCAGACACCAGTATGGTCCCCATATGGCTGTGGCAAACAATAGACTGGAAATATTGAGGTGAGCAAAGCCTGCACTGAAAGGTTTCTGCTTACTTTCTAGCTCAAAAACAGTGAGTCAGGCACTCAGCTGTTGGTGCTTCCACATCCATCATCAGACATGTTTCCCCATGTAAATTAAAGGACAGGAAGATACATTTCTGCAGTCATCCCAATTTGCTTGGTTGCTAGTATATGCTGCTGTGTACTCCTGGCCAATATCTTCAAGTGCTCTTCCAGAGAGTCCAGGCTTGGGTGTCACCTCCATGAGACTCTTGTCAAAGGCAGCCTGCACGAGTTTGCATCACTTCACAGGTAGAAAGACAAGTTGCATGGACATCAGGCTCTCATCTGTAGAGCCAGAGAGTGGGTCTTGGGTCACTTTATTTCCTGGTAAATCCAGACCATCCTCCATGCAAGCTGTGAAACCTAGATTTTAGTCCAAGCATACAGCAGAGAAACATGAATCTGGACCTGGCACTTCCCAAATGGATGTGACAGCTATTATATTACAGATAAGACTTCTCCCAGAATAGTGACTTGAAATCATTGACTTTTTCTCCTGGTTCTGTCAGGTGGCTTTCTGAATGATGTCTGTGGTGACTCTAACCTTTTGGTCCTGAACTTTGCTAGTGATTTGTTTTGGGGAATGAGGGACTAACTCAGGAATTTCCTCAGGTAACAAAGAGGCTTGAAGCTTCCTGCTGGCACTGGGGTTGTACCTTCTTCTGCCCTTGTCAGCATCTTGAAGGATAAAAGCTGGATGCTCCCTATCAGTGACATGTGCAAGAATTATAACCAGATATAGCCTGCCTGGCTGATGGCTTCATGAATAATTATGGCAGATAAAGCAGAGATTTGCACTTTGGTCTAGCCTGTTCTACCAGCTTTTTCTTGCTAGATTAAATTTACCTACTAAAAAAAAGCATAGCTCAGTTAATTTAAAATATTTTCAGAACAATCGGATTTTTCCTACATTAATTAGCACATGTTTTGTTTTATGAGTCTTACACTGAAAGAAGCTGGGGAATTATTTAGCTTAAGAGAAAATATTAGAACTTGTCAAGATCTTTGCTGCTGTTGTTGTTGTTGTCATTATACTATGCTCTATTAATGCAGATGAGCAACAAATATGCTTCTATAAATTGAATCTGACTATGGCGGCCTCGAGAATAACCCAAGGCACAAAACTAAGGAAAAAAAATGGAGAGACAGAAAATCTCTCTCATTATTTTACTATAAAAATCTTAATTAGTCCCAAAGGTTTTACTTATAAAATTCAGGTAGGTAAGGCATAGAATTTTTTTGTCAAGCAAACTATGCAAAAAGTAGGACAGTGACACAAAAAGAGTTGCAAATGAAGCTAGACTTGTATTCTAACAAGTGAAATATTTATAAACCTACATTTATCTGCTCATGGAACAGGTAGGATAGTATAAATAAATTAAACTGCAGAAATTAATACACTCTTTTAATTTAATTTATCCTTGAAAATTAATAGAATTCCTACCAATCTTTGAGGCAAAAGCTGTCCATATGTTTGCTTCTATATTACAGGGGAAAGATTACTAGTGTCTTGTAGTATGGTGGTTGCAAATTAAATCTAGAATTTTCAGCAATTTGAATATCACAAGGATATTATCTTTCCCTGCCTATATCTTTCAGCCTCCACAGCTAGGACTTTAAAAGTAGGTTTATAATATTTTTATTTCCCTGAACTATTACCCACAGCTATATTGCACTTAATCTACATAATCCAGTTCTAGAAATGCACTGAAAAAATCAGTAAATGCACAATAGCTTCTGGCACCTCATGACAAGAAATCGGTGCTTGAATATGACACATGGAGAAATGCATCTTGAATTCCTGCATTATCTCCCAACTTGACCTCTGTTTACAGTCTGTGATTAAGTATGCAGAGAACTGTGCTCCACTCCAAACTTGCACGTGGTCTATGCATTGGCAAACAAAAAGGCACTTTGCTTACTCAAGAGATGAAGGCATCTTCTTATTTTAATACCAGTCTGAATAGCTGGCTTAATGTTTTCATTTACATTTGTTGTGATTCAACATACCACTCTGACATATTAATCATATCTTCTTTTGAGATTTAAAACTTGTACTCCAATATGGGAATCTTTTGATTATAATATTAATAGGTAATTTTTAAAGTATTTCCTATAGGTTTCTTCAGCCTCTCTCTGTACAAAGCTAGTTGCATGTGAGCAGGGAAAAAATACCTGCTTTTGTGAATGACAAAGTAGAAGCCCCTATCCTTTACACAAATCTAACATGGGCTGAACTGTGAAACAGGTGTGATATCAGGAAGCTGGATATATGTGCAGGATAAAGAACACAAAAATGTATGTACAAGCCTTTATTATTCGGTCCAGGTGGAGCAACAATTATTATTGCAAGTCTAGCCCTTAAAAAAAAAAGTCTTACTGATTTCTGTATAGAGACGTGGGAGAAAATGATAGAAAAAGCTGATATATCAATTTGTACTTTTCAAATCCTGTTATGTTGCACAGGGAAACAGGAGGCACCTTATTTTCTGGTCAACTAAACATTAGATCATATTCCCGTCACAGTTATGTCCTTTAACCATTTCAAAAGGGACAGAGGAGGAAAACAAATAGCAGTGCAAAACCCCCAATCTTTATTTATAGCGATACAGACATCAAAATTGCTTTGCCCAGCCAGAATTTCAGAGATGCACGAGCATAGATCAGTAAAGCAGCAGTTTCTGGTAGGTTTTTAATACTAAAGAATGGACTTTTCTTCAGGCATTTTCTTCCCCATCAGCTCACACAGCATTTTCTGTTTATTTACTCAGTAGTATTCATTGATCAATTACTTAGCTGAACTTGGCATAAGTCATAGTTCACTGGTGAATCCAAAATCAAGCAACATGCTTTTATTCAGTCCTTGTGCTATTGAATACCTGTGCATTGTGCTTTTGTGTTTTATTTTCTGTACTCCATTAGATATTTTATGCAATAATCCAATAATTTGTTTGAAATAAGAAGCGTCCATGATTTCAATTCCAGGGGCTTAAAAAAAAAAAACAAACCATAAACCAAAACAAATAAAAACCCCTCCATGGTATAACTCAATAGTGTAGGGAATAGTTATTTATTTATGGGGGTAGCAGTAAGCAAGTAGCTTTGGATAATCAACTTCAAACCACAGACCTCTGGAACTGAGTTAGTTTATTGTTAATTTATAGATATAGAATGTTATCTTCCATACGGATCAGTTAATAGTTGGCATGATGATACTTTTTGAATGGTACACAATTGTTAAATAGATTAAAGAGCCAAAGACATGAGTATGATCTAGGAATGCTGCAGTCCTGCTCCATAGGGGGAAAATTGTAAAACTAAATTGCACCAGCTGTGGTGGGAGCAATGTTAATATAGAAGGGGTGAAGTCCCTTTAGTTCACATTTGTAAGTCTGTGCCTTTGTTTCTTTATAGAGAGAAAGACAGATATACCCTGTAGACATTCTTAATAATATTTTAAGAAGAATGTAATAGAGTCATAAAAAGGAAAACATAATTAATAAATAATACAAAAAGCATAGTATAACTTAAACATTTACAGAAGGGGATACATTTAATACATATATTATAGAAGTCCAAAAAGTCTTGAGATAGGGAAAAATCAATTGCATAAAGGTTTCTCAACGTTGTATTAAAATTTAAAACTTACCAAACTTAATTGTTGTTAGAAAAACAGACTAGAATTCCAAGACCTTCATGAATATCAAAACAAATGCAACCAGCTGATACCTCTGAGAATGTAATTCCATTTTTTAAAATATATGTTTGGGGAAACATGTCCATGTCAGCCAAAACCCAACATCCATATCTAATCTCAAAAGTAGAAAAAGCAGGAAAGTTACAACTAGTTACAAATCCATAAGAGCCTGTGTTCTCTGGACTGCCCAAGTTTGTTGATGTACGAGTCTAACAAAATGCAGCAACAGAGATTGTAACTTAATTTCCTGTAATCAACAGGAACTTTCCTTTCTGGACAATCTGGACAGATTGTCTAAAATATGTGTTATTAAAAAAATAAAAACAAAACCCAAACAACAATTTTCTTTATTCAACATGAATTTTAATTCTGAAAAGACAAAAAATCAGCTTGCAAAGACTTGTAAATATGTTTATTTCAAAGTTCCGGTAAACATAAAATCCTCAGAGTGATTTTATTATACAGAGGGATTTTAAAGTTCACTGAAGTATAAGGCAAAAAAATACTCTTTCAACACTACTCTCACAAAATTTCATCTGTATTCATATGCTCAAGCATTACATATTTGTAGACAATCTTAAACAGCATGATTAGATACCTCAGTCTGTTTCTTGAACACAGTTTTTCGCTCTCACAGGATATTTATATAACAGTAGTACAAGAACGGTGAAATTTTATTTTTAATTCAACTCAGCTTATTCTGTCTGCTCTTCCCAAGAATTAAATCCTTGGCACCTGTGCTTATAAATTCATTTATTACAAAGAAATAGAATTTAGGATGAAATTTGCAGACTTCTATAAGTTGTGTGGTTTCTAATTGTTATGTTTCTTTTCTGTGATACAGGTGCATTTACATGTAGCTCATCATCATTTGATTTTCTTCTGAAGAACATAGTTAATTATATAAATATTGTACAACCGTTTATCCATTATCAGATGCCTGCAAATTATTACCTGAAACAGTAAGTAAATTTTTCATACTTTGAATTTTTTTAAAGAATGTCGGTTCTGTGGTACTTAAAAATCCAAGTACTTAATCCTGTCTCAGTCTGATAGATGCAAATCTTCTCCTTAGCCCCACTCCTAGGTGCAGGCACAAGGGAATCTGTGTTACAGAGGTGTAAGTACATACATATACAATATAAATACACCCATAACAGGTACCTTTATAAATCCTGAGCAACACAAATGGTCCAGTTCTATTCCTCTGTTCTGGCTAACTAGACTTAGAGTTCACTGATAACCTTGACATGCAAGGCTCTGACCCAAATATGACTACATCCAAACTCCATCCCCAGTTCCTGGGACCCTTCATTCAGTTTTTGCTTTCACCTTGGGTCTTTCCAGACTCTGATTTTCCTACTAGCTGCCTAGCACAGTTCAGTGTTTGTACACAAACACACACAAACAAACAAGAGACTACATTCACACGGAAAATAGATAGGAATAGAGTTAATTAAGAAGGTAGAAGAGAGTGCAATGATCAGGTGGAGAGCTTGAAGAGGCAAACATATTGACCAACCGCATGTTTACATGCTCCTTCTTCTCCTTCTTCTGTGTTTCTTTTTCCCTGATACACCTTGATCCCTCACATCCTCCATCCTTGTCATTGCCCACACAAATAACCTGTCCCTAATGAACTTTCACTGAAAAGACCCCCTTTGGCTACATCAATACCCAAATTTGATATTTCTAACATTATTGTGTAGGTCACCTGGGTCTTACATGGTGCTGTTGGTTGGTTACGTTCCCCTTGCTGGCCTTGCAACACTAGTCCCCAAAACATTCCCAAAATTTCTCTTAAATTATTTGAAGTTTGATCATTTTCCACATAATTCCATTGTAACCATCTGTGGAGTTCATCCATCCCTCATGTCACTACCTGTAATATTTGTCAGATGTTTCATACAGCAGTTTTCCAATTTCAGTAATTTCTCTCTTTACTTTCCTAAACCTCAGGACAGGGTCTACTGATCTTCCTGCATACTTTAGGAAAGTTTAAATTTTACTATCACCAGTAAATTGCTACCAGAAATCCGTCCCCCTGGTCCTTTGATTTCTTTTCTATATAGGATTCTTCTTTTAATGAATTCAAATAGTTGCAATCCTGTTCTTTTTCTAGATTGTTAATATATGCTATGCATGATTTATAGAAAACCTTGTCCTCTAACTCACACTAAGTCATTGAGCAACTCTTTTAGAATAGGACAGGAGTGACAGAGAGTAAATAACTTCTTTTCTGATACAAATTTTCAGACAATTGATTATTTCAAAAATACTTAAATTGATTCCCAATCTGCTTAGCACTCACCTACAATAAAATAGCCTATATTTGCAGACAGGCAATTTTATTGAGAAGTTCCTTTTCATACAACTAATCAACATTATTCACTGCCAAGTTTTGTCTTCTGCCTTTGAGATCAAAAAAGCTATGCTTAATATATACGTTTGCTTTTTTATTGGCCAACATTTATCTTCATCCTGACTAATATGAGAGACCAGGAATACTCTCACATGGGCTCCTGCAGTGTTCATGGGCTCAGTCCCTCCTAGTCGGTCAGTAGGAGAGAATCCATGCTAAAGTAGATGAGGCTTTAATAATTTGCAACAGGAGACAGACGATGGATCTTTAAAACCTTTTCTTCTGTGGTTTAGTGCACACTGCTATTTTATAACTCTGAGTCAGACAGGATGCAGCACAGCGTATGCTCTCTTTTCCATGCAAAACAAACCGTGCATTAAATAGGGAAGAACAACCAAATTTCACAGTGGGAAGAATACATTAGATTAAAATGGTTCATAATCATAGATGTGTGATACTGTGCTCAGGCGCATAAAATGTTTCAAGAGAATGAAGTGCTAGACACAGGTACTTTAAGAGCTGTTTATTTGCTTTATCATTTACAAACAGGTGAACAGAGAAAAAGAGACTGACAATCTCCTTCAAATTAATTTTCAGATGAGGGGTCTCTTGTATTATGGTGATAAGCAACTTGTATTGAATTACTATACGAAACAGTTAACTATCTAAAGAATTCATGAATCTAAGGTTATAAGGAAAGTGAGGAAAAAAATGTATTTATGTATTATTTATATGTAAATGTATATGTACATTTGTACATATAAAATGTATATGTATTATTATATATTATATATCTTTATATATATAAATGTATGTATTTATGTATTATTTATATTCATGTATTTATGAATTGAATATTGATAAGAAATGTTGAAATGCTATAAGCCAGACACATTAGCCATATATTTTAAGAAACTGCAGAAGCTTTATAAACTATAAAACACCTTTATAACATTTTTTTATAAAAAGGCTTACAAATTTTATAAAAGAGCTTTTTACCCTGCTTTATAAAATAAATTTTAATATGAAAAAATTTAAACTTAGGAAGAGGGACAAGTACATATATTTCTGTCCAGAAAAGTTTAACCACTGACTTTCAAGAGTCAAGGTGGGCTCCAGAACAATAATGTAAAATTCCTCTGCTTGATTGCTTTTCTAATGGCTCTACATACACCCTTTCACCTTTATCTTTCCCAGTTCTTTTCATAGAGCATATGTTGTTCCTGTTACCCATTGGTAACCTTGTTTCTCATTTTTACCCAGACACAGCTGGTGTGTGATGAGACTGATGAAAATATGAAGAGACCTGAGATGATGGACTTTGTAGATCAGAAAGAAACTAGGGCAGTGGCCGGAGTCCATTTTCCTGAATATGACTGATGTCTTTAAATGATGAAATTCACTTTGCCTGAACTGATGAAGAGCTGAACTGCTCTTGAATGGAAAAAGCATTTTTGTTGCAATATATAAGGTTACTGTTTTGCTTTAAAAACTGATTGCTGTTCACTCCTCAGCTTTTACTTTTTGAAGAGTTTTTATGCATTTTTCCCCTGAACAAGCCCTGTGTCACCTTCTGCAAAAATTTTCTGTTTCTTACACAAGATTAGACACCTTTCTCTGTATTTCCTTTCACGGGAAGGAGAAAGAAGCTAAGTTTATCTGCATATTGTGTAAAGCTAGTGAGAGCAAAATTAAAGAATACTCCAAAAAGAAACAGTAGGAACAAAAAAGTCTTTCACTCTGTCTGGGTATTTTTTTCAGTCTTTAATTTCCAGTTCTGCTGTAAGCCACATGTCATGGCCTTGCTAAATTGGTGGAAATCACAGGGAAACAAATAAGAAAAGAAACTGAAGACAGAAGGAGAAAGAAAGTACAATTAAAGTAGCAAGGACAATGACACGTTCAAAAGAGGAGTTTCTCTTATTTATGTTGGCAGGTTTCTTATTTTCTGATTTTGCTGATCTGAAACAAAGAGCCATGTGAACTGTCGGGCTGAACCTAGTAAGTCTCTGTCACACACAGCACAAGGAAAAACAATTATTTCTCAACCAAATTAATTTTCATAACTATGTCCAGGTTGATATTTTATAGTCACTGTATTTCTGAAATGAAGGCAGAAAATAGCATTTAAAATCATACTCTGGTTAAGAAAATACAGGAGTCAATGTACATATAAGATTACATTCACTGAAAGAGCTCCTGCATAGAATATTATGCTATTTAAATGAGAGGAAGAACTTCAGATTCAATGTTTTTAACATGGTGGTTACAGCAGATATCACTGCATTAATTTGAACTTTGAGCTACTTGTTCATCTGCAGCCATTGTTGAAATTATTGCAGATTTTTCTGTGCCCCATTTATGCTGTATTTGGTTTACAGATATATCACAGCCCTGAATGCAATCCAGCTAAAGTTTTAACAGGTAGTTCCTTCAAAAGTGTGAACTCTGCATTGGGGGAAATGTGGGCAGAGATGTGTTAATCAGGATGTCACACACTGGGGCATGTTATGAAAAAGCAAAGTCAATGCAGCTCCAAACTGTGTTGTTCTAGCACGGAATTCCTCCAAATATCCTGAACCCCACACAGAACTTGTAGGTGACAATCCACCCTGATTTATGTGATGGGAATCCCAAGGCACCAATTGACAGTTGAGGCTTATTGGTAACATTCTTCCTGAAGCTTACTGAGTCATCAAGCCAAGAGGCTTGAAGCTACAAGTTTGACTCAGGTATAACACCTGATATTTTCTTTCCTGTTACTACTGTCTATACCTGGATATGCCATACTAAGATTTTTCTTTTATGTTTGTTTTCCACATTTACACCTTTAATTCATTGAAGCCCAAGTCAAAGAAACAAGAAAGAGATGGATTTTGGGTTTCCAAACACTTGATCTAAATATAGGAAAAAATTAGTTGGAATTATGAAGGTAACAAAACTTCAAACTTTTAGGCAATCGATATATTTAGTCCTTTGAACAAAAAAGGTAACTATTAGAGCTTTTTCTTTAATATGTCCATGTAAACCACAGAAGGTTCTCATTTTACTTTGTTCCTATGTTTTATTTACTATGGTCTATCAGCCAAAGAGAAATTTAATGCAAAATATTCCATGTTCCTAGAAGGATTTTTGAGTTTCTGTAAACAATGCAAATAATCTTAAAATATATATAAAATATATTTTATTTATTTATAATACATTTACTTATGTATGCGTGAGTATGAGCATATATATATGCATAATTACATATATCTCAAAACAGAAATGTTCCCTCATTTTTTTGCTAAGGCATTTGTGCTAAAAATATTTTTATTCAACCAACTAGTTTTTATTACAAAATTAATCTTCAGACAGAATTAGATGGTGGTTGAGTGGAATTAGATTAATGTATAGAGAAAAATAATCTCTGATTCCCTGAATGATGGAAAATCAGAAGTACTAGAAAGGAATAAAGCAAAAAACAAAACAAAACAACAACAAACAAACAAACAAACAAAAACAAAAAAAAAACAAACATGGAAGCATGGAAGCCTAATGATCCAGTTTTCATTTAAGGATCTCAAAGTACTTTGAAAATTGAGCTAGTGTCACTTTTCCCAAAATTAAAAATGTGAAAAAAAGACATAATGAGAAATGTAACTTGTTTGCAACTAGCTACTAAGATAGCAGGAGAAACAAATGAGAATGCTCTCAAAAATTTTTACAAAAAAAAAAAAGTATTTTCTGTTTCAGTTCGTAACAGTGCTGTTAAAAGTTGTTTCTAGTTTGATGCCTTGACTGTTTCCAGTGTTTAATTTCTTCAGACACAAGGATTATAATTTTCTTGAAAGTTTTTTCTGAGTCTGTGAAAACGTATAAACGAATGAACCACAACAACATTACATTTAATTTTTCTTTGCCCTCTACTACATACAAAAAGTCCCATAACTAACAGAGTGCTAACCTCATCAACACAGCTTCACGCATGTCTCATTTGGAGCCTCACTCATCAAAGAGAACTCCACAATGGTCCCTGGGCTGAGGTCATGGTCCATGTGAGAAGAGATTTTCCTCACACAGACAGATGATAAAATTGTTCCCTGGCTTCTGATTCTGTGTGGGAAAAACACATTAAGTTACATAGTTATTTTCATACTCTGGAAATCTGTGATAAAAAATCTGATCTTGACAGGTGATAGCTTTTTTTCCCATGGATGAATGAGATATTTGTGAAGATAGTAAATGTTGATTTGTACATGTTTTCTAAGCATGTGTTAGAATAGAATGGAATAGAACACAATAACAGGTAAATAAGATGTAAATCAGTGTAACTACACCAATATACATCAACTTTCCATAAAGTTAGTCAAAGCAGAGCTGCTAGAAAATATCTTTCTTCTTGTAAATTTCTGTTTGAATACATATATTTGTATTTATATACAAACTAGTTATTTTTTCATTTAGCAGAAACTGACATTTTTTACTTTTTGAAAGCTTTATGATCCAACTGCTACTTGAAATATTTTGTGTGAAATCACTCCTGTGAATTCATGAAGAGAGGAAATTGCACAGTTCATACTTCTTATTTCACTGATTCTCCTTATGCCACTGTTTCCCATTGTTTTATTTGTAGCTTATCAAGTGCTAAGAGACACAAAGATGTGGATGCCATGCCTAGAGGCTTTTGGCCCCATTGGTTTGCTTTCCACTTTTCAGGAGATAATTTGAACATGAAAATATTTAACTTTTTTTTTTCTTTGTGTTTTGTTTGGGGGTTTCATGTTTTGCTTTTTGCATTTTTTCGTTTTGTTTTGGTTGGTTGGTTTGGTTTGGGGTTTTTTTTTCATTTAATTTGTTGGTCCTTTTTTGTTTGTTTTTTTGTTCTTTTTTTTTTTCCTTTTGGTATTTTGAGTGTTGTGTGTATTGTTCTGGGTGTTGCTGTTGTTTTGTTTTGTTTTGTTTTGTTTTCCCAGCAAGATTTAAATTGCCACACAAATTGCAGGACAGAGCTTAGTCAGTTCCTAAAGGAACAAGAAAATGTGGTGTTCTGACATTCAGGCTATCATAGGAAGCTGGCTTTAATTGTTTTTCCCATACACACAAAAAAAGATTTACAAGCTGAGAAACCGTGTTTTCTCAGTTTCACTAAAGACTTTAGGACCAAATTATTAAACAATTGTACTTCATCAGGTGGAATAATAGAATCATAGGACCATAAAAGAGTTTGGGTTGGAAGGGACCTTTAAAAGGTCATCTGGTGCTAGCCCCTTGCAATGTACAGAGACATCTTTAAGTGGATTCTTCAGTTTTATTGTGAAACAGAAAAAAAAATCCCTTGTTATTCACATATACTTGTTATCTACTTAATTCTACAACTACAGCTCCCATTAAGCAGTAGTGGCAGTACTGTACCTCATTCTCAAAAGCTGTTCCTCTTGCTGATAGGCATAAGTATAGTGCCTGATTATCATTCTAAAGAAATCTTAAGCATGTCAATAGTCTTCTCTGTGAGAAAGTAAAGAAATCTCCTGGTTCATCCTGAAGAAATAAATTAGTGCATATGTTATCTTGAAATTGTAGCCTACATTCTGGATGCAGGTCTATTAATTTTAAGCACTGAGGCAGACAAACCAATCTGAATGGTCACAGTTACTATCTCCTGAAGTCCCCGAGAGGCTCTCTAGTGGGTGATCAGCTCCTAGATAGACTGAACTGATCTCTTCAAGAGCTAATATTTTTCTCTGGACCGGAAGGAAAATCTGTGCTAATGTATATCTTTTGTCTGTTTGTTTGTTTGTTTTAAACAAGTATTTAGCCTCTGGAAGAAAGAGTGTGCCTGCTAAGCTAGTAGAGATTGCAAATGCACATATGGAACTTCACAGAAAAATCTTATCTCTAATGACAAGGTAACCTCGCTGCTTTACTTAAAATGATGACTTGTACAACTGTTCTCAGTTGGTATGTGGAGCATCTCCCCACAGCAAGCCATCCCCTTTGTATTGTGTAAGTTCTTTCCATTTGTTGTTGAATGTAGCTTTGGCAACTAGATCTCAACGTTTTAGGGTAAGTGCAACATTATGCATCACACTGTAGTCTGCTTCACTGATTTCTGACTTTCTGAGGGCATTCGTCAATTTAGTTGCAGAATTCCACTTTGGCTGCTCAGTTAAAACTTGTTCTTCATGTTGTGGTGTTACCAGTTTGTTCTTCTTACTCCCTTGGGCTGTTGATTTGCATATAGTTGACAGTTTATTTATGTGTTTCTTGTCATTTTTTATACAGTGTTAGAGCTCAAAATCTGTTTGGAGGAATTTGTACATGGGCAGAATTATTTGGCTTCCAACTCTGAATCTAATAATTAGAGATGAATGAATAAGGAGTGCCCATGCTCTCCTCAGGCTTTCTGAACCAGCAAAATAATTAACAAAGGACCTCAGGCATGCTTGCCTTAAGAAGAGATCTCCAGAAATATAATGCTACAGTTCTTTAAGGGATCCAGGCTATTTTCCTTAGATGAAAAATATATGAATATATTCCCTCTTCACTTTGACACACAGTTTCAATCTAATTGCTTCTTTTTTTCTTGGATATTAATAATTTTCATCACAATTTACAAAGAAAAATATAAAAATTCAGAGAGTGAGAGGGTATGAAATAGGTTTCTCATCTGACCCATTGTCATGTATAAAGACAAACAAAATTTGAGGACTGTGGGACTGTGAGGAATGTTTGTCTCTGCCTTAGCAGATGAAATGGTAGGACAGTGATGAGACAAGAGGTTTTAACTGTTGCATAAATAAAAACAGTCTTCAGTCAGAAAAGCAACTTTGACAGGCAATATCGTGAGTAAAGAAATCAAATAATTTAATTAGTAATTACACTTTATTCATTCTGTTCTGATATCAGGATGGAGAGAAAGAGAATTATGAGAAAAAGAAATAAAAGTAAAAAACTTAGACATTTCTCCATGATATTTCTGGAGTATCATACTGTTATTGAACTTATTAATATTCTAGAGTAAAATTATGTGTTATTGATTTTAGATTGAGTGCATATGCATGGATATGTGATATGTATATACATATATGTCCAGATGTACAAGTATAATTTTCTACTACCGCAAATATTTTCATGTCTTCCATCCATTATTATTGGGTATCACAAGATTATAGAATCATAGAGTGGCTTGGGTTGGAAGGGATCTCAAAGATCATCTAGTTCCAATCCTTCTGCATGGGCAGGGAGATCTCCCACTAGACCAGGCTGCTCAAAGCTTCATCCATCTTGGTCTTGAACACACATTATTTTACACGTCCATGTCTGTTTATTGTAATTTATACCATGGGTTTTGATAGATGATGAGGCTGTCAGATCAGTGTTTGAAAGCATAAAAAGACATATTAAGCTATAGTAATAATAAATGCATTTAGAACAAATTATTCCACTTTCATTATTTCTCCATGGCTTGAGCAGTGTATACAGTATATGTTAGAAGTGGGAAAAGTGCAGAGGACAAAAACTGAACAGAACATCTTTTATAAAAGAAGCAGTTGACTAGTCTTGGTGTAATAGCTCTGGAAAGATGACTTGGGGAAATATGGTGGGGGATTTTCTACCATATTAGTATCATGGTGTGAAATGATTGCTCACTGTCTTTTCTAGTATGAGAGCCAGTATTCAACTAACAAAGCCATAGAAGATGACAAAGCAAAATCAAGTTGTTTCTTTGTGCAACAGCCTGCAGACACAAGAACACCCTTTTTATTGTGAGAGTGGTCAGATTCTGGAACAGATAGTGCAGAGAGGTTGTGTAGTCTCCATTCCTGCAGATAGTCAAAACCCAACATGACACTTCTGAGAAACTTGCTTTAGTTGCATTGAGGTTTAGCTGACTGTAAGGTTGGACTATACAATGTCCAGAGCTCCCTTCCCATCTCATGGCTTCTGTGATTCTGTGACAATATTTGTTAGATAACAAAGATGGAAAAACTTCATTTAGTTTCAAGTGCAATCCACTTTCTTGGGTTTCCTTCTTCATTTCATTGCATTTATTACTGCACTTTTCACCTTCTCACTGCCAGTGGTAGACTGCAGCATGTTTATGCGTGTACAAGATGGGAAAGATCAGCCAGATTATGAAAATTCACAACTGAAAGATCAGTATGCTGTTATGATTTCACACCCTGTAGTCATGTCTGTTGGAAAGGTAGACCAGACACATCATGAAGTTTGAACAGCCAGGTGCACAAGAACTTTTCTTTCACAATGTCAAGGAAGTTGAACTCTCACATTGTGACTATCCTATCCAGCACCATCTGCTCCTCAATAGCTCTTATCTCAGTTAAGTCAATGAAAGATTTGTTGCAACAATTTTCTGAATTTGTTTATGCATATTTATAGCAGACACCTTCATACTGCTGGGCTTTTATTTAGTAGATTTGTTAATGCAGATGTACCTAAAATGTTCATGTGTCATAATTAAGGGGAGAAAAATGACAAATATAAATGTCAGGTAAGTCCTTGCTTTTCAGACTTGTGAGAACATACATGGTAATTGTCACATTGGAAAAAAACCCACAGGAAAGACAATTTTTTTTGGTGAAATTTCTCTCAGAATTAGTTCAGGTGATATTCCTTTAAACTTCAATCTAGCCATTTAAATCCACCAGTAAGTATTAATTCATACACATGAGGAAAAGAAATTAGTTGAGTAGATTCAGGTATTTGAAATTTCTTCAAGGTCATATTCAAGGAATTCCTTTCCTCAATCTTCATAGAACACAAATTCTGTCTTATTTTTCTGAATTAAAACAAATGTTAGCAAAAGTATGACAGAAAGTTCTGAAGTTGATTGCCTAAGGAGAACTTGGAAGTTCTCAGAGGCTGCCAAGATATCCACAGAAACATTCCTTTGTGTACCTGCTGAAAACCTGGCATTTCCACATTGATGGCTGCTGCCTGAGAAGTGTAAAATGGAACACTTGGCTTCAGCTTCCATTGACAGCTGATTCTGTGGCTTCCAGAGGACTGAGACATATGTATGAGTCAACATAAGATATTTAAGGTCAGATTTGCAGCTGAAATAAATTGGCATAGTTCCAGTAAACACTACTGCCTATACCTGGAATTGTACAGGCTGGTGATAAGAAAGGAAGTAATGGATACAAAAATGCCATTATTGCTATTGCAGTTAATGCTATTTACTGCAACAAATCAGCTTGTAAATAGTCTTCACTGCTAATTGCTCTTGGTTTTGAGGCTATTAGTAATGTAATATTTTATTTAATTGTTCAACAAATGAAAATTTTAGGAAATCAATATTTTAAGAATAAACAGCTTTTAAAAGCAACAGAGAGTTTATGAACTATTTAAAATCATTCATTTTGGTTTAATTTCAATAACAGAAAATGAAGATTCATCACTGCATAATAATAATAACAACTAACACATGGCAATCAGTACAAAACTAGTGGAATAAAGGAAGCTGCACCGTACTGCCTGTGTTGTCTGTGAGCTCTATGTGCTTTATACATCACCTCTCACCACTATCATAGATTGTATTCAGCTCATCCATTCAGGGGAGGTAAATAAGGCTATTTCATCTCTGCCTTATTGTACAATGCTTCCAGAGTGTTTTCATCATCATGCGATTCTTGCTGGTCAGAAAATATAATGTTAATGTTACAGTGGTGCTGAACTGCTCCTCTAGATTGGGCTTGAATGGGTTTGCTCCAATCTGTAGCTGGTTACTGGTAATTTTGAAAATTCTGGGGTAAAACTATACTTTGGCCAAAACCAGAGTGCTTTTGCAGTCATTTTCCTGACTCCGATACTGAAGACATCCAGAGAAAACTACAGCACAACATCAGATATTTGGTACAAAGCTTTTCTACCCCACAATGCATCCACAAGGGGATTTGCCAGATACACATTCCAGCAACCACACTGCCAGTCAAGGATCTTGCAGAGCAGAACTATTCAGAAAACCACTGAGAAATTTTAAAAACAATTTTTAAAAGGCTATTAAATATTATTATTTGGGGATATTTTCCTTGAAGTAAGTGAAGGAAAATGTAGGTCACCCTGGATTAGGAAATCACTCTTTTGAAGTTCTAATCCCCTCTCTAGCACTACTCTCAACATAAATTTAATCTGGACTTTATGAACAGTATGGTGTGTTTTTAAATGATAAATGAGTGATGAGAAATGATCCTGATCACCAGGAAAATAGTTTCAGCAAAACATACCAATTACTTTAAGAGATAATTTTAGCTTTTTACAATACAACACTCTGTGGGTTTCTGCACGCTTTTGTAAGTCACCTTCTGTACAATGACTGAGCCTAATAACTGGTAATAAGAGCATCATACATTCACTCCATATGTGTATAATATAATAAAATGATATTTATTAATTTCAACATTTTCCTCAGAAACATGGTAGAGTTTCTGGTGAGAGAATAAGAGAAGAGCTATTTTTTTCTCTTTTAGATGACCAACAGCTTTTGGTCAGGGCACTGGTATAAGCAGTAGAAGGCTCAGCAGATGTAGTTCTGTTAAACACTTGTTCTAGGGAAGATGATAACTGATAAGGGAAGATGCAAGAGGAGAGTTATGCAGTTTAGACTAGTCTGTCCAAGCATTGCTCTGCAACCTGGGTCAATGTCAAAGCATAGACTGCCTGGCATAATGACAAAAATAATCTGAGTGTGGCTTGCATGTCTTGGTTTTCCTTGCTAGAATATTTAGAAGGTCATATTTCACGCAAGTGAAGAATGAGACTGTTTTGAAACCACAAGAATTTCTTTGCAGGACAGGATAATTTGTTCCTATCTAGTTGGGAGACGTAACATCCAAGTGGCATTTTTGCAGATTACTGTGGAGATTTGTGTGTGTGTGTGTATGTAAGAAGGGGTGTGTGTGTACGCATTTAGAAGAGCTGAAGAATTTAAGTGTTTCTTTTCCATCGCTAATTTAAGAATTGAGGCTTCTTTTGGATGCAGTTTCCAGTTAATTTTAGAACTCAGTTGATTCAAGCACCTTCTAACTTCAAGAAAAACAATCACTACAACATAGAGATCCTATCAATCATTGCAAGGTTTGCATGCTTATTTAGCTATCTTGTAATTAAAGGCAGCTAAAAATATCATGCATGAATGGCAAGTTTCTACTTTTTTATTTAGCTCATCTCCTTCAGAGAGAAGACACAAGTCCCATCAATCACACAGTTGGTAACTGAAGTAATTATCACTAAAATTAAGGCAATTTTATACAAATTAATATTAATGAATCTTCCAGTCAAAATCCAGGTCAGTTTCCAAGAATTTTAATAAAAATATAGACAACTTCTCTGTTCCATTTAATCTTTCATCAGATAATTAGTATCAGAAAGGACACACCTTTTGTATTCAGCCAACATCATGGATCAAGGTTTTAATGAAATTAATAACAGTATTTTTTCAGTATGGTGCAAAGTGATGTGTTAATTAACATTGTTCTCACAAAAAAGTGACACAATGTTACTCCAACTTAACTTTGAAGTTGTCATTTCCAGTTGCAATTAGCTCTATAACAAGGAGAAAAGTATTATCATTGCATTGTGAGTAACCAGGTGAGTGAAACAAGACTGCATTGTTCTGAGGTCTAAAAAATTTATATGACCACAACTCTCACAGATCACTCTGTGTCACCCACAGGAAAGACCACCAGACAGTTTGTCCCCTCTTTTCCAACTCAAGACACGTTTTCTTACAGCCAAGCTACAGGTAAGGGAAAAAGGAGTAAGTCAGAGTATATCTCTCTTTGGACTCTGCTTTACGCCATGTCCTTGGAAATTATCTTGATTGATTTCATATAGGTTGTAGCAACTGTTAACTGTGCACAGGTACACAGGACAATAGCTGATGAAACTACATCTCTGAATTATTTAAGAAGAAAGAAGGTAAGGGATTTCAGGCAGTAATGATCAGACTCATAAGCCAATGGCTTTAAAAAAATGTCCCTCTTATCAGCCTTTCATTTTAAAAGCACACTAAAAAGATATTTTAATTTTCATGCATTCTTCTCTTTGCTGTAACTGAAAGCTACACTGGTGGTAACAATGAAGCTGTGTGAGTATTTATACTCCTTCCCACATTAGCACAATTAAAATAGAAGCCTGTGACATTTCACCTGTCATTGAAATGCAACCACCTTTCAGGTGAATGTTCAAAAAAGAGGGAGGAAAAAAAGTTTGGTTTTTTTATATATCTTCTAGAACACATTTATTCTTTTGCCTAACTACATGGGCCGATGGAATCACTGCTACATCGGTGTACACTTGAATAAGCAAGATCAACTTCAAACTCCATTATAATAAGTATAGGTGGAAATTAGGTAGGCAGAATGCAATCACTCAGGCTGGTGTTTTGTTAAATACAGGAGTGAATAAAATAATTGTTTAGCTTGTATATCAACAGTCATTTGCTATTCTGAAATTACTTTATACTCAGCCTTAGCAATAAACAGGAATATATCGCAAGGAAACAAGAATTGTGCACCTACAGAGAACTCACGTTTCACATTTAATCTTCAAATTAGCAAAAGTATCAAGAAAATCAGTCTGCCTTCAATTTGAAATGTGAAAAATGGAGATAGATTTGAGAGTTAATGCTTATTTGGTTTGTTTTTTTCCTCCATGCTGGTTAAAGAAGAGCTATCTGTCTTTAGTCTATCATTGCCATGTCTAAACAGATTTTCATTGACTAAATAAAATCCATGCATTGGGAAAAAATGTATTGACTGTAAGTTTCTGAGGTCTCAAGAACAGTTGGAAGTGACCCATGTGTGTTTATGCCCTGTAAAAACACTACATGGGCAAATACTTTCTCTCATTAAACATGATAACAAAATAAATTGTAAGTAGATGTTTTTCTTTATAAAAACTGATTGTCTTAGTCAGTGAAAGAGGTGCTTGTCAGGAAAAACAGCTGCTCATAGTCACAAGTATTCCCAGTCAATATTTTCCCCTCTTATTTGGAACAAAACTTTGTCTTTAAAGACAAGATGTACTAATAAATATTGCATATGACTCAGTCCTGCTGAGGAACACTTTCAAGAAAATAAGACAGAAATGGATAAAAAAGCTAGAGGGATAGGTTAGAAGCAGTGGGAGGAAACAATAATTTCAGAGTAAGTCTGAGGTGCTAGTTTCATGGGTATTTATTATGGCATCAAAGTTTGCTTATGCATTCCCTAGGCTTCACTGATTAGAACTGTCTCATCTCACTCCCTCAGACAAACCAGTGAGATCACTGTTTGGTGTCACACTGTGAACAACATCAGATAAGTTAATTCATGTTAAAAACCCCACAGATTTATGTTACTGGTTTTGGGGAACTTTTGATTCTGAGAGAAATGACTATGAATGTAGAGCATGTTTAAACTTGCCCTGGGACATCTGTATAGCTATACATCATAGCAAGCAGGATGTTAGTTATTAGAGTTTCAATTAACTCGTTTAATAGTCACTTCAGATCAAGGTAAATTGAAGATGGCCATGAAAGCTTTGCATTTATTTTGCCCCACAACAATTTTCTTACAGACAATGTCTTTTTCCAATCCTGATTCAGACTTAAAAAGTCCTGAAAAATTCAGCAAATCTCAATTAACGCAACAGAATTGAGTTGTATTGGAAGTATTGCTATTATTAGAGACTTCATTTTGACAATATAGATTTTTATTTAATTTTAGCTTTTAAAATTCTCAACCTGTTGTGCTACTAAGTAACACCGAAAAATTAAATAAAAAAACCTTCCGCTTCAAACTCTCGGCAGGAAAAGGTAGGCAATTCCAATGTGAGTGTTTTGAACTTTTTCTTTGTTTAATAGGAGAGTTGTTAAAACTGACATTTACCTTCTATATTTCTTTAGTTTTGGTATGCTGTACTTCCACCCACCTGTAACTCCTGTGTTCTTGGGTTTTATAAAACTGCTGTGGATCTGTGACTGCAGCTTCTTGTAAGAGGCATGGTCACATCTAATGAAGGAGCTGGCTTCTGGCTACTGACAACAAAACAAGGCTTCATTTGTCAAGGAGCCTTGCATTTCCTGTGGACAAAGGTCAGGGTTTCTGTGAATTACTGATTACCAGTTGACATGTGGCTACTTGTGACTCGTTTATAATTTCCTTGTGTCTGGTCTCTGTGTCCCCTGGTGATCAGCTTGTATTTCCATAACAACAGTATTGGTAATGATTATTGAGAGTGACATCCTGAACTACTGAATTCAGACTGCTAAGGTCAATGGCTACATGGTATTATCCTTTCAGAAATGCTTTCACTGGATCTTAGAGTTTTTCATCCACTATTATCTTTTTAGAAATATTTTTTTGTGATTCTGAGTCTGCATTAATTCATATCTGACTTGCACCCATTTTACTTTTATATTTCTTTTTCCTAGAATTTTCTTCCTTTCTCTATTTTTTTGAAACAAAGCACATTTTTTCTCAGACTCCACCTCAATAAGTGAGGCAAAAAAAGTTCTTTTTCCTCACAGATGAACCCTTGTGCTCCTTTTAAAGTCCTACTGGATCATCAGTGCATTTCTCCACCTTTCCCATGCACACAACTGGGAAGTCTTTACAGGTAAAGTCTCAGCAATGCCTTATGCAATCCCATTACTGTTGGAAATACTTCCTCAGATGGAGCATAAGAGATTCTTTGTTCTTTCCAAGGACACATGACTTTTATGTTCCACAGTCACCATATCCACCCAAGAGCCTTTTTTCTCCTCTCAGACTTCCAGTAGGTAGTTTTCAAAGAGTAACAGGGATTATTTTTCCTTTAGAAACCCAAAAGACATTGGGCTTTGTAATTTAACTCTCCTTCTGTTTCTACCACTGCATTTGTTACAGGTTCCTGCTCTTTTTAAATGGCATTTTGAGTATCCAGTACTTCTTTTCATTGTCTCTTGACTCTCTCACAGTCATAACTAATGTGCTTTTTCTTTTGTGTTAAATTCACAAATACAAACAATGATATAAAAAACCACAAAAACTTGTCTGGCCATATTTGTGTCAGATTTTACAGTCATTTAATCTTTACAGATTTTACAGTAATTTAATCTTTATCTTGAATTTTAGATCCCAGACCTAGATGTGGTATTACAGGGCAACTTGCCAATGCTGTATGGAAGCAAGATCCCTGCTGTTCTGCTGGAGTTGTCCCTTGATACAAGTCTTTTTGCTTTCTCCCCTTCCTTTCAGCCATACATATCCTGCTCTTAAGTGGCTTTTGTTCCCTCAGGATGGTAAAGAGATGCTATAATGGGACAAAATTACTTCATGGACCTTCTCTTGCGAGCCCATGATAGCCTTATCTGCAATATTATTTCCCAGCTATCACAGCAGCAGAAAGCACGAAGTGCCTATGTGAATTCTTCTTCTACTTTCATTTAGTTGCAGTGTTCTCCTCTTTGGTTGCATTTCAGTCATAGGCACAGTGCTCCGTCTACACATTTTGTCAATCAGATGAAACACTTTTGGATCCTGCTAGACACTGCCAGATGAAAGGTACTAGACAAACATTAGTCATTATCATTAACTGCTACAGCTCTCAACTACAGCTAAGAATGAAGAAACTAAACCAAGCTGTTAGGGACCATCTTAGTATTGATAAAAGAAAATAGTTGACATTTGCTGCTGGCAGTTTTACTTAGAGATATGTGCCTACTAGTCTGAGAAAGATATCATCAGCTGTGTGAAGTCTGAGAGATCTCAGAGGGAGCAGAAAGAAGAAAGACCTGTAAAGGACTGAGGTATTTTTTCTTCATGCTTGGAAAGGGAGAAAGCTTCTGAAACACTAAAACAACTAATGGGACTTACTGGCAGACACTAGTAAAGGAACTGGAGGAGAAATTGATCTTCCCTGTTATGAGTCATGACCTTGAATGTTACAGCTTCTGCATGAGTAACAGCATAGTTGTAAATAGAAGTGCTTCAGATGCAACATTGAATTCAGCACAGAAAGGGGAAGATGTGGAAATACTTCAGAAAAGATCTAATTTGTCCATGCTGTTTCTCTTTTGAAAACACTGGACCTGAACCACAGGTGAACCTGACTCTCACTGTTTAAAATAGGCATCAGCTACAGCATGATATACATAAATGAAAATTGTTATAGTGTTCAACTCGCAGAGTGGAAAATAGGTAATTAGATAAATATTTGGGGAGAGAAGGAAGTACTAAATATTTGCTCCATTCTTATGAAACAAAGCTGCCTATGAATGATCTCTGTTTTTCTGATGTTACATTAAATTACCCAAAATTTTAATTATTGGAGGAATTCCCATAATTTCACTTCAAACTCTCAGGAAAGGCTTTCTGCTGAAAATCCATCAGAAGTGTCTAGTTTTTTTTTTTTTTTCACAGTTCCTAAGCCACCCAAGGAGCACAGTTTTTGAGACAGGATGGATGTACCTTTGAATTCCGCCTACATACGAGTCACCTTGCACCACAGCTTTTTTCTGTGTCTTAGTGGTCTGCCCTACGAAGGCTGTAATTCTGCATTCCTCGCCGCAGTCCCTTAAGTCTTTCAGTTCAAATGCCAAGGATGATCAAGCCATATAAGACGGTGGAGAATTTGACTTCAATCCTGCTTTTAAATATCTACTTTTCAAAAAGTATTGAAGTAGCCATCCCCTAGTGCAATAGCTCTTGTTTTGTTTTGTTTTGTTTGGGCTGTCCAGGTCTGTTCAGGACAAGGCTTTGTATCTCTAGACAGGTCAATTACTAGACAGTAAATGACCATCTGGAGAGGTATGTTACCATTTTACATATAAAAGTCTTCAGATACAGGATTAGCTGAGGCTTTACCTGCACTGGCTCTGATCAGTTTGGACTCCCGTTTCTAAGGTACGTAAAATGGACTTGAGCTAGATGCAGCCCAAGAGATTAATGATAAAATTAGTTACTCCTCCCAGTTTTGTATCCTGATGAATTTCTTGATTCTTAATGTACCTGGAAATAGTTTCCAGGATTATCTGCTCCAGTACCTTCCCAGGCACTGAGGGAAGGCTAACCAGCATTTATTTTTCTGGGTACTCCTTTACACTCTTCATGAGAACAGGAGTGACATTTTGCTTCTCTCCAATCTTTGGACACTTCCCCAGTTGCTGTGATCAACCAAAGATTATTGAGTGGCCTACCCATATCCAGTTTGTTTAAGTATTCCCTGACCTAATCCTTTCCCACCAAGGATTCATCTGCTTTGTTCTAGCCGTTTCCCTTGTTCTCTGTGACACAGGATGCCTGAACACAAGTCTTGCTGATAAAGACTGAGGCAAAGATGGTGTTCAACACCTTTGTGTTTTCCATACCCACTGCAACGAGGTACCCCACCTTGTTGAGTAATGTCCCCACATTTTGCCATCTTCCTCTGGGTATTTACAGTAGCCCTTCTTGTCTTAGACATCCCTGTCCAAATTCAGTTCTGTTTGGGTTTATCTTTCCTAATTTCATCCCTGGATGTTTTGACAATGTTTCTGTAGTCCTCCCAGGTTACCCATTCTTGCTTTCACCTCTGTATGGTCTTTTATTGTATTTAACAGCTCCAATGAGTAACAACAAACGTTATGGCTCTCAGGATTTAAAAAAACAAAACAAACCAAAACAAAACAAAAAACCCCAAAACAAACAAACACAAAAACCAAAGCTAAGACCAAAGCAGCAACAAATCTGCACATTTATGGCATGTTTGAAATATCAAAAAATATATAGAGCTCAAATCTCCTTTTCAGCAAAAATGCAAAATTAAAGATGAAAGAGAAAATATAGATACTTCATTGTTGACTCAACCTCTGTTAAAAATTCATCTTTCCTGTAAAAAATGCAGATATAACACTCATGAAATGAGGTCTGCATGGGGACAGGTGGAACTACCTACTGTCTATTGCTCTGAAGAAATATTACACTAAAACAGTATCTTGTTACAACACCTTCACAGGGATCTGGGAGTTTGCTTAAGAACAAAATGGATATTTATGTTCACTGTGCTTTGAAAATTGTTTTTAAAAGACTTAATGAAAGGCAGTCTGTGACCTTTTAGTTGCTTCAGTTCTATTGTGGAAAGACTTTTTTCATTTCATTGTAATAATTATGTTAGCAACTTCTACTTTTTTTTTTTTTTTTTTTTTTTTTTTTTTTTTTTTTTTTAATTGACAGTAAGTATTATTAGGAATACAATAGCACCACCTGAGGCACAGTAGCTGCCTAGATGGCTTCTCAGTTCATAAATATATGGTCAAATTTAGCCTTGCTGTGAGTGAGCATACTTTAGTTTTCTGTTATTATTATAAGTTAAGTTCTGGCAATATGCTCTGTATTAATACAAGAAAAAAAAAAAAAATAATACCAGTCCCAGAAAGGATTCACAAGCCAACAAACTAATTTTGCAATTCTAATTTATGTTCTGTTTAAAGTATGTACCAAATTAATCTAATGCTTTCAAAATGCAGGTGAACATTCATATATATGATAGTTCTCACCTTTATATATAGGTATCTCAGTAGAAAAAAACTCTTAATTTCAAGTGCATTGAGGAGACACAGTGATTTTCTGAAAATAGGAAAGATGCTAAGTGCCAGTGTATTGCCAAAAATGTCTAGTAAGCAGGAGACTCAACACAGGAGTACTTTTGATGGTGAGAGTTGTCTGACAGTTTGTGAGGCTTCAAAATGTTAAATCAGAGTAGAAATGCAATTTAGCTAAGTGGGTTAGATTCATTATATTTGTATTTGTATTATGAGAGTGGACTGCCTAGAACACCACTCTTCCAGGTTCAGCTGGGTAAACTTAGCTAAAGAGCCGACTGCATACACAATGTAAAAATGCACAGAATGGCTGAGGCCAAATGGGAGATCAGCCTGGTTTGGCTTCCATGCTTTCTGTCTTAAATGAGCATCCTGTTGGTTTTTTGCAGGCTACCTCCTGAGTACAGATTTTGGCACTTAATAGGGACATACAGAACAAGAATGGAATGCCAAGACCTGACGGATTGTGTGATCCAGTAAAGATTTTTGACCATTCATTTTGCCATGGAAAACAGGAAATTGAATATTCCCTCCTAATTATATGAAATAATTCCCATTTTAAAGGTAGGAAAATGAAGCTTGTGTCTGTTAAGTTCCTTGTGAAAATCAACAATGGAATAGCTTGTAGACCTAAAAATATACACTAAGCATTTGTGTTAGGATTTAAATTGTTGTGCAATTTGTTGTGATACTGGTAAACAAGCATTAATCAGTGATCAGATTTCAGACATTAAGAAACCAGTGTTAGTTTTGTTTGATTGTACTTATTTAAAAATCTTTGGTCCACCAAACGTTATTTCCTGTTAAACAAAACCATGTTTTTAAAAAACCAGATCCTACGAATTAACTAAATAAGAGAGAAATTACTACATTTAAAAAAACCAGATCCACTGTAATTTTGCTTCCTATGAGCAGCATAGAAGCATGATATTCAAAACATTATTCAAGGTGTCACAGTCAATTCTCCAGTTTCAACATTATTCTAATCAAATATTTTTAATAGAATGTTCTCCTACAGATTCACTAATCTAATTTTTATTTTCTAAATACATGAAAAACACATGCAGATTATGACAAAGTCAGTCATTATTTTGTCATGTCTTCATTTTATTCTGCTAGATCACTTGTAGTTGGGCAGCGGCTAGGATATCAACACAGTCAAAATCCTTCTCTTCATCTATCCATTGTGCTACAGGAGAAAAACAGTGCCTGATATTCTTTCCACATTGACTTAAATTATTATAAGTATTAATCACAGAAAAAGACACCTCCTACCACTATGCAGGGAATCTGGAAGAAGTCATGGTGAACTTCTGATCAAGTTCACACTTTTATTTGTTTTTCCTTCCTTCCTTCCTTCCTTCCTTCCTTCCTTCCTTCCTTCCTTCCTTCCTTCCTTCCTTCCTTCCAGAACTCATAGGTTTCCCCCCATCTAGTCTGCTTAAACAAAGTTTCTTGAAGCAGAGAGAAAATACATGAAGATGTATATGAAACGGGTTATATATGGATACATATATGAGACAGACAAGGTTAAATGTGAATACTGCACTGAGTGCTTGCAAGTATCATGTCAGTGCCAGCAATATTTATTTTGTATTTTCTTCTATATCAACATTCTCATTTCTCTAAATAACAGTAGCAGAAGATTTTGCAGTGCTACTGATATTGGGGATAGTAATATCTTAATCACTCAGAAAATCACAGATCATCACTGTAGTCTGTATAAATCTTATGGTGCACCTATATCTTATATAATACACAGTGTTCTGGCACACCTCTCTGAAGGAAGATATACTAGAGAAAGTGAAGAGAACTGAAAGAAAGATGATCAGAAATACTTATCAGCTTTCATAAAATGAGACAGTTAATAGACTAGAACTCAGTTTGCCAACAACACGAGGGAGACATTTATCACAGTGACGTGCTGCATAGCAATAAGAACAATTATTCACTATTTGACACAATACAAAAACTAAGGACGACCCAGTGTATTATTAGGCAGAGACTTCAAAGCAAACAAAAGTAAGTGCTTTTCACACAGTGAATTATTCAGTTGTAGAATCCATTGCCATAGGAACAAAAGCATAAACCAGTTTCAAAAGGTCGTACAGTTTCGTTGGGAACAGACATGGTGGTGGTGAAACTTGGTTCAGATGTAATCTCTGGTCCAAATGACTGAATACCAGAAGCTGGTAATCAGTGTGTGAAAAAGAAGCCTTTATCTTAAATATATGTGGTTCTTTTTAATGTTCAATCATCCTCTGTTACTGAGCCATTCTCAAACATGGAAAACTGGGCTAGAAGGATGTTTGTTCTAACTCAGAAAGGTTTGTTTTATATTCTCTATTATTTTGCTGATAAAATGATATTATCATTCCAAACTATCTTGTTTTATTAGGGAAATACATATGCAGTTTAAAGCCATCTACCTAAACTGAAGTTTGGTAAATTGAAGATGACACTGCTGATAACATGAAATGTTTGGAACAAGTAGTCCAATTTAAGGGCACCTTCCATCATTCAAAACCTCCCCTGCCGCCAAACCCCTAGGCTAGCACAGAATATAAAGTAAGAAGCAGAAAGGGAAAAGACACTGTAGATAAACAAGTTAGATTAGTTTAGATAAGAATTGGATGGGAATTAGTGTTAGCCCTTAGTTAGATATTAGAGATGAGATAGGCAGGGGCTAAATTAAAGGCAGAAGAGGAAGATAGAGGGACTGTGTGGGAATCTAAGTTCAGTTAGGCTGAGGAGTTCATGTGCAATGTACAAGATTAAAGTAGCATATGGAAAAGCCAGAGATCAGTTCATATATAAAAGCCACAATGTTTGTACTCAGTCTGTAGAAATTTGGTCACTGAAGGAATGGTGCTAAAGGGGATGTTTGAGGAGTCCTGTTTGAGGCTTTTATTAATAATACAGCTCATTGTCAATGTTATACAATAATTATGTGAAAATTTGCCTACAAGAAAGCTGGTGAGGGACTTTTTAGGATGTCAGGGAGTAATAGGACTAGGGGGAATGGATTCAAACTAGAGGAGGGGAGATTTAAATTAGATGCTAGGAAGAAATTCTTCACCCTGAGGTGGTGAGACACTGGAACAGGTTGCCCAGAGAGGCGGTGGATGCCCCATCCCTGGAAGTTTTTAAGGCCAGGTTGGATGTGGGTCAGAGCAACCTGATCTAGTGGGATGTGTCCCTGCACATAGCAGTGGGGTTGGAACTAGATGATCCTAAAGGTCCCTTCCAACCCTGAAAATTCTATGATTCTATGATTTTTTTGACCAAGGTCACTCCAGAACATGTTAGAACCATAGAATTGTATAAGTTGGGAAAAAGAAAACCTTTACAAGTCCAACCATTAACCTAGCACACTGCCAAGTCCAACACTAAACAATGTCCCTAATATTCACATCTACTCATCTTTAAATACCTCCAGGGATGGCGTGTTAAATACTTCCCTGGGCAGCCCTTTCCAGTGCCTGACAAACCTTCCAGTAAAGTTTTATTTCCCTAACATCCAATATAAACCTCCATTGGTGAAACTCGAGGCCTTGACTTGTTTGATTCTCTTGGGTTATTGCAGTGGTGTTTTGGAAGCAGGGATGGCACAGAGGTGGCTCCTGTGAGAAGCTGCTGGAAGCTCCCCTGGTTCCAATCTTGGCCCCGTCTCTGGCCAAGACTAACCAAATATGGGAAGCTTGATTCACCTCTGCAAGTAACTTATTCAAGAAAGGGGACACAGAACTACAAAAACATTTAAAAAAGAGATCTGCAAAGGAGAAGAGGATGAAGTGAGAGAGCAATGCCAGAGCAAAGACACCAAAGTCACTGAAAAAGGAGGGAGAGAAGGTACCCAAGCAGAGATTTCCCCATAGCTGGGGGAGAGACGGAAGCTGTGCCCCTGAGCCTATGGAAAAGCACAGTGAATCAGCCCCTGAAAAAGCACAGTGGAGCAGTTCTTGAAGAACCATAGTGATGTAAATGTGGATTTGTAGTCCCTGAAGTGTCACAGGTAGGCAGACATGGAGCTGCAGCCTGTAGGGGATCATGGAGAGAGGCAGATGTGGATCTGCATCCGTGGAGGACCCCGTGCCAGAGGAGGTGACTGTTCCTGAAGCAGCTGTGACTCTGTGGGCAGCCCAGGCTGGAGCAGTCTGTGCCTGAGGGACTGCACCTGATGAGAGGGACTCATGTCAGAAGGGTTCATGAAGGACTCTCTCCCATGAGAGGGACCCCACATTGGAGCAGGGGAAGAATGTGAGGAGTCCTTGTCCTGAGGAGGAAAGAGAGGCAGAAACACTGTGTGGGGAACTGACCCAGAACCTCCACTGCCCATCCCCTGTGCCCTGAGGGGGAGGCAGCAGGGAAGTGATCCAGACCCAGGAAGAAGGGAGTGGTGGAGGGAGGGAAAGATATTAAGATCTGGCCATGTTTTCTCTTTTTTCTTGTAGATTAAATTAGGGGTTTTTTTCCTTATCCAAGGTGAATCCTCTGGTTTTATATGTTACCATAACTGGGGAATGCAAACCTCCCTGTCCTTGTCTCAATTAAGGAGCCTTTGGGTTTCCCCTCCCTGTCCCATAGTGGGAGTGGGGGATGGACAAGCCGAGTCCTGGTTGATACCAGGTGGGCCTAACCTGTGACATTGATGAACCATCAGATGCACTTCTGCCAAAAAACATAGGAAAGATTAAGGCAATGCTTGCCTCAAACAATGCATGTTTGAGTGGAACTGTGCAAGCAAAACCTGCAGTGATGTGTTATGTGATTAAAGGGAAAACATCTTAATAGCAACAGCCAGATGAGAATGATTCAACATAATCTAATACCTGGGTGTTAGGCTGTGGGCTGACAGAAAATTAGCAAATAGGCTTCAATTCCAAATAACTATTTCTGTGTTTTGTGATAGACTGAGTAATAACAAACCCTCTATTGCTATTCAGGTGTATGTCATCTCAGTCAACGAGGCAGGGAAATAAATCTCAGCTTACATGAAAACTCTGTGTTTATCTTCCTCTTCTCAAACTGTTCTCTGAACTGAGTCCATTTTGGTGTATTTTGATCCACCTTCTGAAATAGGAAGATGGTTCAGTACTCAGACACTTAGACATGACAAGGTGTCCCTTAACTGTTTTTTATATGTACTTTGTTGTGTTGGTGTGTTGTACACTGTATAGTAGGTATTTTAACAAAATACCTTCACATCTTCTGCTTTGCAGTTTAACTTTATTCTTACTTTAATGTATTTTTCTGGTGGATGAATAAATCTTTCTTTTTTTTTTTAATAGGGTTCATTATGTTTAGTGTCTACAGTTCAGTTTTATTTTCTAAAAGTGAATTTAGAACTTCACTCAAATACCACTGAAATCAATGTATTCTCGTAATATTTTATAGAAGGCAGCAGATAAAGTCCTAGAAAATTAACTTTGGATGCTTTTCACGGAAATTGGCTTATTGTAGGCTGTGCTATACAAAAATTTCCCAAGATGCATCTCTACTCTAAGGCTGAGAGTTAGAAGTATATTTTAATTTCATATCCACTCAAACTTCCTGGAAAATGGGATTACGTTCTTATTAAAGTTCCTTTAAAGTCTGAGCTGAGCTATGTTTTACATCCAGAGTGACCATTTGCTTCCAGAAAGTATCTTTAGAAAATTGGGAATGAAAAATGGCATTTGCTTACTCAATATATCATGGTATTATAGACTCATTACATTATTTATTTACTGAACTAATGAGACCATCTGGTCCAGATCTCCACCAAAGCAAGATTATTTCCATCCAAATATTTTTTCCAGTCTAGGCTTAACATGTCCCAAGAGACAAATCTTCCTTTAGAAAATGTTCTACAGCATCACATATTGATAAATATTTTCAGAAGTTCAGTCACAATTTTGCTACTTTCATTTTCATACTGGTTAAATTTCTATCTTCACTAAAAGAAACTTTCAATAGTTACTTACAATTGAGATGGTTTTAATATTTTGTATAATTTATTTCTCAGTTGTGGTGTCCTGTCACCCAGTCATTTTTAGTTTTTCCTATTCCTTGTGTCTGTCAATCTACTAATTTGTTTAGAGCTGAATGTCTATTTTGTAATGTAGTGTCTTTCTGAATAAAATGCAAAAGTTCACTTATTTTTCCCTTGATGTCTTACACTGCATGTTTATACATATACACCCAAAATGGAACAAAATATACAGAGGTTCTCTATTGAATAGGATTTTTATAGTAGCAGGCTGTGTTCCTGGAAGTATTTTAAGGTCACAGTAGACAAATTTTCATTTTCCAGAGCTAAAATGCCAAGGCAAGATGATTCATCTGGTCGAGTTATCAGAAGAATAGTGAATAATGAAATTATTATATTTTTGTCCCATGTGTGGCATTGCTGAAACAGAAACTTTAATATTCCATAGAAGTCTGGTGACTATTCTTTTAAAATAATGTAACTTGGCAAAGGGAAGAGTAAAAAAAGTCAAAGAAGTGATTCAAATCCATTAAATTCAGAGGTTTAAAGCGCTCAATCCATTAATTCATCAAAAGATGATCGCTGTGATCTGATACCCCCACAAAGAGGAAACACTGGCTTCAGTCAGAGGAAGGCATGATGAACATCAGCAGATTTACACAAAATTGAGACTTTCAGTGCAGAGTTTCAGTTCATATTTTCAACTCGGTATGAATAAAACTAAAATACAAAGGGATAGCTGGGTTTGTGTCTTTCAAAGTCTCTATATGAGGAATGCCAATCTTCTGTCACTGACAGACTCTGTGTAGGGGTAGCACACCTGTGCTGTATAGGTGGATAACCCAGGTGGTGTGAACACCTATTGCCTTTGGTTGCTGACCCATGGGGTCATTAGGGGTTTCAGCAAAACAGTATTGACTCCACAGAGATAGAGTTGGCGTCAGCAGTAGGTTTGAAATTGAGAATGGGAGGATAATATTTAGATCTTTGCATCCAAATACGTATGATAAAGCTGACACAGCAAGGTCATGAGAATGTTTTTTTGGTTGGTGCAACTGCACAAAGGTCCCTTTCATGCATCTTGTCTGTTATTGGAACCCAAATTAACTAAAGACAGCTCAGGTAGGACTTTTCATCACCTCTGTCTGCAGTCTAGCTACATCTTCTGCTTCAGTGGTGACAGTCATGAGGGAGGGTTGGATCCAGAATTCCCACATGCTGCTAATTATGTATGTGAAAATGTTTGCAGCTTTTAAAATTGTAAGCCTGGCTGAAAATGAAGGGACTGGCAATTGCTTGTTTATCTTGAGAGTAAGAAAGCAGGATTACATGAATACTAACTACAGGGAGTAGGAAAAAGAAGGCTTTTGGGCTCACATAAGTTCAAAGGCAATTGAGTATGAAGGATATTTCTCTGTGCATGGTGCTCAGACTATGGAACTGTGGGCTGCAGGGTTTCTGTAGGAAGGCTAATTAAAAACTTACCCTTTATTTGAAATATCTCACTTTGAATGACAGCTATTAATCAACATGTTGTGTTTTACAATGGAGTCTGGTTAACTTTTAGCTTTAGGTTTGTTTATTATAAGAAGTTGATTTTATGAGACAAGAAAGAAATGAATTTACTTCAGATAAGATAAGAAGAAACTAAGGGATTTTTGTTCTAGTCCTCTGTGTATCTCTTTGATCCAGAGTTGTCCTTGTATGAATCATAGTCACATATTCAGGCTTTGTCTAACAGGTCAATTTCTTTTCTCTAAATTAGGCTGTATTATATTGAAGCACCATATATCTCTGCCACTCCTGCTGTAAAGTTGTCTAATCTTCCTCCTCCAGATCCACTTCATACCTGCTCTTTTGCTACAGTAATCCTCCATGCTAAACAGATCTTTCAAAATGAGAAAACTATTTTAAATTTGTCCCACTATTGTCATGGATTGCCACACAGAACATATGGCATGATGGCTGCTGCCTCAAGGACCCCAATGGTGCATTTCAAAGGGTCGAGTCTGGACTGCAGGGAACTCTAGTAGGCCCTTTTCATTACTGGGTGAACTAAAATCCCTGGATTGTATGATTATATGATAAAAGTACAAGTCAGGGGATAGGAAAACAGGTATTCAGTCTGTTCAAGAAAAGATTTAAGTTTTCATTTCTTCAAATTAAATGAAGATTCCTCAAAAGATCATATGCTTCCAATTTATTGATTAGGAAATTAAAGTCAAAATTTCAGGGTCTGCTAGATTGCAGAGAAGTATTTCAAGTGTCAGATTAGTCACTACATCATATTTTTACAAGATTCGTATTCTGGTTTTTAGAAATCTTTGCCACTAGAGAGTTTCACAAAAAAATGCTAATTTTCCCTAGAGAATGTTTCTGATGAAAATTCGTGACCTGAATTAGTTTGCGGTGAGATAGGAGATGTAACTTCAATTGCTTTTTAGCATCCTACCTATACTTCAATATGTATCATGTTACCACTGTTCTACTTGCTCTCAGCCAAAAATACATTCTTCTTATTTTTGTGTCACTAATACTTTATTCTGCTATACAAACCACCCCAAGTTTGGGGGCCTTTTGTTTTGTGTGGTGGTTTTTTTTGGTTTTTGTTTGTTTGTTTGTTTTGTTTAGTTGGCTGGTTGGGTTTGGGATTTTGTTTGTTTGTTTTGTTGGCTGGTTGGGTTTGGGATTTTGTTTGTTTGTTTGTTTGTTTTGTTTTCTTGATTTTTTTTTTTTGTTTGTTTTTGGGATTTTTGTTTGTTTGTTTGTTTTTGTGTGTCTTTTTTTTCCCAAGGTTGTTGGTTGAGTTTGGTTTTGAATAGTTTGATGTATTCAGGAGAATATCTTCACAATTTTTGGAGAGCAAACAAAAAAAATCCATTAACCTTCAAAATAATTGATGTGTTTTCCAGGTTACCGATTTATTAAGGCACTTTGTGCACCTGTTCCAATCATTAGTGATATATTGTTCCACAGTAAGCACTCATTCCATCTTAGTTAAATAATTTTATTTGGTTGGATTGATTACTATTTGCAAAAGCTTGTTAAATTAGGATCTGTCACTTTTTTATTATGTAATATTTTTAAGAAATCACATTTAAAGCAATAAATTGTGAATATAAATTTGCCTACATGTATTTTTAAAAGAGTTTCTATGTAAAAGCATCTGCAATGAAGGTCTCTAGTGTAATACAGAAGATCTTGTCACTGTGGAAAATGTCAGCCCAGAAATTCTTTCTGATCATAAATAGTTCTCCCAAAAATTCATGTATCACACTTTTGTGGGCTGTCATACTGATATTCTTAAAGAACCAGAGTTTCAGAACTCTGGAAGGGTACCAGACTACGACTTTTCACGTAGAGTTTCTTGGAAACTAGGAACCATTATATTTGTACAGTTCTTTAACATAACCACTCAAATCGGTGACTCTCTTAATTATCTTGAAGGGGGAGACCATATAAAATTCCCTTTTACATGATGGTAGAGACAAAATGAACTAGTTCTACACTATCTTATCCATGAAATAACCACTGCCCACCAAGTGACAAATCTCACTTTGAATTTACCTGTCCTTCATAAGAAATGGATCCTGTTTGCTCTGCCTGGGAAACAAGAGCATCCCATGACAGACTCATTACCTACATCAATCTTCTCATTCTTTCTTCATTTATGAAACTATTGCAAGACTTTAAAGCCCTGGATTTGGCCTTTCTGCTGTCTTCTCTCTCCTCCCACTTCTGTTCCACCCTACATCAAGCACCCTTCAAATCATACCAAGCATTCAAATATTGTGATAAGACACTCCTGGTGTAAAACTGTTCCCCTTTTTCTTTAAAACATATATGTCAAAGAAAACCAGAGCTCTCTATATTCAAATCATGATCATGTAAACGTATATGAACACAAAATATTTCATTTATTATGATGAATTTTATTTATATATTCGGACAGGTAGCTGTTGGTGACATGGCTTAAAACATACAGAACCTTGCCCACAGTGTCATTTAAGGATGAGTATTTGTCTTGTTCTAAGACCAGCAACTCTTCAGTGGCTCTAAAACTGCACAAATCCTGTGCCACCATCTTTGATTTTGAGGGCTTCTTCATGGGTCTGCTCTTGCCAGTTAGCCCTCAGCTCCTGCTGTTCCTTGCATGTCTCTGCTTGTTTGTTCTCTGCCTGCCTAGACCACCTTCAGTTCTCTGAACTTTTCTCAGCCCACTCCTTTCTGAGAAGTCCCACCCAAGTGTAGGTGCTTCTGCCTTAGTACTTTTTTTCCACAAAACTGAAGCATCTACATGAAAACCTAAGAACAAGCAGAAGACAGACATACCTTTTGCTATATGCCCCATGTGGTGAGGACTATTAAATGTGTGCTTTTCTTCCTAGATTTATCAAGTTTATTTACTCCTTTTGCAGAGTTCATTTATGTCTTTTAGCATCAAGTCTTTCTTACTACAGAGGCCATTATCATCCCCCATAATCCATGCCTTATCTCTGTTTTGGCAACTCTGCCTCCCAGTCTATGTGGGAAGTAAAAATATCTAGTCTGTGAATCCCAAACAGCCTAGGGCATATTCTGATGATAACATCTCCAGGCATATTCAATGGTTGAGCTTCATGCAGCTGACCAGTTTTTGTGGTGAAAAGATCAATGCCTTTTGGATGTGAGGGTGTAAGCTTGATACAGAGTACATCTCAGAAATCACTGAATGCTACAGAATCCTAGCAGACACATGAAAAGATTTAGGATCTGTTTTGTGTGGGGGGGTTTTGTTTTGCTTTGTTTCAGTTTGTTTTGGGTTTTTTATCTATTGTGCAGCCTTATTTCTGCTTAAGTTGCATTTTAAGCTCCTATGTGCTCTTTTGTATCTCTTCTTAAGTCCTGGACCATCTCTGACAGAGGAAATCAGTAACTAATTTGGGAAGCACTTACAAACCTTCTGAATGTCAGTCCAGGGTCCTTTGCAAAAGATTTCTGCCCCCCAACCTCTCTTCAAAATCAATACAAAGGTTTTTCAAACCAAAGTTCAAAGAAAGGTTTGTAGAAACTTTTTTAAGCAGGCATACAACTCCAATGTCTTTGTATATTTATCATGCCTTTTTTCACAAGTCTGTGATACTCTACTAGCATATGCTTGCTTCCAATATCTTATGCCTGAAGGTAAAAATGAAATTCACTGAACAGCTTATCCAAGAGCTACTTTTTGCTGAAGCAGCTCTTCTTGTTTGTTCCAAGCAGGAACTTAGGAACTGGTATTGTAATCCATTTAACAGTACAATGAACTTTGTTTTTCTTGTCAGCAGGGAAAAAAAAGGGCTTTTTTTTTACTAATCACCATCTGGATTCATTTCATTTGCCAAAAATTTTCAACTGTGATCAAAAGCCAAAAGCGGTGCTATACCTTTACAGGGTATGCCCTGAATTAGTAATCTACTCATGATACATGTTAAATTTAGGAATGCAAATGTGAAAACCAAAATATAGGGTCACCTGAGGCAATTCTGACCAGAATGGGAGATTCCAATTTGGAGCATTCTCTAAGATTCTCCACAGGGACTATCTTATAACCACTTTCAGTCTAAAAAATTTTTGATTGGGAATGAATCTTTAAGATTTTCTGGGAGTCTGGAGTGCCTGTATATATTGGTTAAAGCTCCTAGTTTATCTAACAGTATATGTTCTACAGGAAAGTTTTGTTGAGGCAAAACCCACCTGGTTTGTTAGTGTTACTTATATGCTTGACATTGTAGAATTTATCTCATAAGCCCCTCAAAAGAAGAAGAGAAGCAATACAGTAAGAAAAAAGGATTCAGTCTGGAGTTTTCTCTGTCCACACGTATACTGAGAGCAGGGAAAAGGAATTCAGCTACAAGGGACCAGAGATGTTCAGAATTCAGCTGTGACAGTTCATGTTTCTGAACCTCCAAAGAAAATTTTCACCTTTGGTTCTTTGCCTGGCAGACTGAACACACACCTCCCCCAGGAACTGACTCAATCAGACCATAGATGAGTGAGGAAAATTATAAATATAGGCATTAAGGGTGGACTGGAGGACTCAGTGGTTTTCTTGTCGTGAGACTAAAATATTTGTTTCCTGTCCCAGTGTTGGTGCCAGTTGGGCACACACTCACATGTTGCTGCTTTCACCTAAATCTGAGGGTCAGTCAGCTATTAAGTCAAAACCTGCTCTGCTGCTTGTGAAGGCTCCTTGCTGTTTGCTCTCTGGCAGGGGTGTGCAGTGTATATAAGAAACTGAGAAGCTGCTGTTCTCCTCCAACTTTGCCAGCTCCAGGAGATGCACACTGCATAACATAGTTATCCTTTGGAAACTAAGAAATAATCTCAGAAAGAATACCAGAGATGAGAAATCAATGTAACTGAAGGAAAATAAAGCAAGCTCAAAAATGTCCAAATGTTGTATTTGAGCAGGCTTAGCAGCAAGACACTGGGGGGAAGACTACATGCATTTTTTGTTTGTTTGCAAGTTAATACTAATGCATAAACCTAAGTATATGAATTTTCCTGAGGTAGCAGTGGAAAACTGATAGAGAAATTAATCATACCTAAGTTTCAGATATTATTACTGATTTATATACAGGAATGGACCCTCCTTTGTCTGTGTGAGTACCTGCCCACACACATGTACATGTGTTTCAGGCTAAGCTGCATGTGATGCTGTCCAAGAAGTCCTCAGCAGAGATAGCTCCAGTTATTACCTTAGGGAAAACAGGAGTAACATTACAGCTACCTGAGCCTCAGGATATCTGCATATGCCTCTGTGCTATCGGTCCCTGCAGTACGGTCCAAAAATTGCTGTTCACCTCTACAGATGATGTAATAGAAATAATATTGCCATGAAAATGTCATCTGGAGATGCCATTCAATCTCATCTGCTTCATCTCAAATGCAGTACTGTGTTTTATCTTGAAGAAGTGATTATCACAATTCATACTTTTTTTTATGTGGGAAGTTTCTCTTACAAAGAAATATGACTTGAAATGTAGTGGAGAAGGATGATGCTTCTTTCTGGGAAAACAAGTTGAGTGTCTCCGACTTAAAAATATTTCTTCACTTCCATATCAAGACAATCAGGTCATTGGCTACCATCTTGACTAACAGAATAAAAACCTAAATGGAGAGATGTAGAAAAACATGTTTGAATTGTTTTGTTTCTTCAACTAGGACACTAGCAGCATTCCCATCATAGGTTTCTGGAGACAACAATGTGCTAGCAGTAGATATAGTGTTCTTTCTCCTTCCTATACCACAGTCTTTTTGGCTTTTTTTCTGCTGTGACACTAATGAGAGAGTCTTTATCAGGACTTGTAGGGAAAATAGCCAAGAGGACAGCTATGTAGATGAAGAAAAGAAGGGAGCAGAAAAAAAAAAGGATTGCTTCAACACTGGGCAGGGCAGGGTTTACACAGAGGGGATGCTAGGAACTGTAGCAGAGTTATTAGTATCCACTGACAGAAAACTGAATTAAATGGTTGGCTTGAATTGAACAGGGCTGAGAGGATTATTATTATTATTTTAATTGAAGACACCTGATATATTTCTCCAGGCTGGTGAGGTCTCGTATATCATAGTGCCAGAGTCCATTTGTATCCACATTTATTTCTTCATAAATGGTAGCAACTCTCATGTGAATCACCATATGCATAAGTCACATTTATGCAATGTATTTCGTGCTGTGCCCATTGGGAACAGAAAGAGTCACTGAGAAGCATCTGGGTGTTCAGTTCATTCCCTCAACATACAAAAAGGTGAACACCATGCCATAACTGCATGTGGTTTGAGGTTTCATAGGCATCTCTGACTGAGTTGAGGAATAAGTGGGTCGTTCATATGGCAGTTTCATATCACTGAATAAAATTTCTAATAACTACATCTGGAAGAGTGCCAGGCTGTAAGACTGCCAATCTGCCAATCTTCAGTTTGCACCAAGAAGCGATTTAGTTTCAAATGTGACATTTTTAGGTGCCACCAGATGTCACTATCAGCAGTTTTAGGTTTTCACTTGGATTGAACAGGGTTATTTTATTTGGAGAAATGCTCCTTGCTAGCAGTGACACGGTTCACATTAGAAACCCACTGCAATCACCAGAAAAGACTGTTTGGCCATAGGCTTTGAAATCCACCTAAGAATCTTCCACACACAACCGTTACTTTTAATTGCATTTATGCCAGAAAACAAGACCTTGAATAATGCTGAATTTTAGCAACAGATGCTTTAGGCACCTGCCTTTTAGACAAGTATTGTGCTAATTACCAACTATCAGCTGATCAATTTGCCTGAAGGCTTGAGCTGTGAATTCCCATGGTAAAGAACAGAGTATATTTCTTCTTCCATCCTCAGACTTCCCACTCCAGCAGTTTGGCTCAGTTAGAGACAAATTAATCACTTTGCACTGTTCTCCTAGCCAGTTTAGACCAGGAGGCTATTTTCAAAACCTCTGAGTGCCTCCAAATGAAGGCAGTGGGAACTGCAGATACTTAGCAAACCTTGAATCCTGACCTTGCAGTTTCAGAAGAATCGGTTTCAATGCTGTTTAGCACTTCCAGGGAAGTAGTGCATATAGAAATGAATTTTAAAAAATTAATCGAGAACAAAATTACTTCCTGTAAACTAAGAATAATATCAGCTAAGTTCAGAAACAAACCTTTTGCTCTCTGCCTTCTGGGATGAACAGAAACATTGGAAGTGGTGACAGACAACAGTCCTCATGGCTGCAAAATCTCATTGAAATTAGGTATAACTTTTCCTACTGATTTTTTTATAATTATTCTATTATTCTGTTCTATGATTCTATGATCCATAGTACTTTTGTAAGTGCCAGGAACAGTAAAGAGCAAGAGTTAATAGTCCCGCTGCAACATACCTAGCAGCAGGCATGGCTCTCCAGGTGTCATGCCATTTTCGAATAGCCCTAACCAGTCACATTTCACAAGGCTTAAGCATAGCTATCACTGTTTCAGACGTGCAGAACACAGTCAGGATCTAGTCCATTCTGACATTCATTAGTGGCAAAGTAATGGGAAAATTTTCACTCCAGTTTTTATGACATTTTATTTTGCATAAACCCAGCTTATTCTTCAATGTTTTTTTGAATTAAAGTGAATTTCTTCTGTAGCCAGAACAAAGAAGGGGGTTTTCTTGATCAGAGTTGGAAGGGATTGTTTAGACTTCATTGAACACCTTCATGCCAGTTGGGCTTTTGGATTGTACTACTTAGGCACATCACTTAATCTCTTTATTGAGGTTTCTCTCAACCAGTTTGATAGCATTCATCCAATTCTTGGAAAAGACCTACTAGCTTTTTGTCTTGTTGAAATGTGCTGATTAGTCAAAACTAAATGCTTTGAAAGGGAATGATATCAATTTTATCAAAATCATACATTAACAATTACATATCAATTTAGTTTATGCTGAAACATTTAATTTCACTGTTATTTTATTGTCATACATTAAGCGATAAATTTTAAATGTTATTTCTTTTTGTGTTACAGAAAACTATTCTGATAAGGCCATTCTAATATTTCACAAATTAATATTTATTTCCCTGTAACTTAATCACAGGAAACATTTTAACATTTTCTCTCTTTCAAGTCAGAATTAAATAAATTTTAAAATGTAACAATTCAATTTTTTGCATAATTGATCTTCTGGGACTTTGAGAAGGTATTCTTTGAAAAGTTGGTACAATAAAAGCATGGTGTAAGATATTAAAAGTAATTTTTATTTATGTTTCATTAAAGAGTTGGTAAGGCTTTCTTCCCAGTCCTTGAGCTCCATTTATGGACAGGATGCACCTATAGTTAGAAAACAGTCTGTGCTTGGTGAAAGTCCAGTGTTTTTTTCACTGGAGACGTAGGTCACTAAATAAAATTACCACAAAATGCATATAGTACCAGCATTACATAAAGTTTGCTTATTTGGTTTTGACTCAGTAACACTAAATTAGTATTCATGATGGATTCTCTGACAAATAGGGTTATTATCAAGACATGCTGTAAACATAAATCAGGTAGATATCAATAAAATTGTATTTTTGTTCTAGTCTTGTTTACAGATCTTCCTTTGGAATGCCACACAAATACTCAAATACTCTCAGGAAGCTTGCCACTCACGTTATTAGTTTTCTCTGGCTTAGGGCACTGACACTGATCATTTTCTGACAATATTTACCCACAACAAAGGTGTCCTATTGATCAAACTTCCTCTCTTTTAGACTCCTTTATGCCCATGAATACCTTACCTCACTTTGCCTTGAGCCAAATGGAACTACAAAAACACAGCGCACAGCAAATGATGTAAATAACCATTAAGGTTATGGTTTGATGTTGTGAATGACAGCAGCAAATCACTGCAGGAATTTGAAAGAATCAGTGCTTTTGTGTTTCAGCAGAAAGTATTCAAAGAAAAACAAAACAAAACAACTAAAACAACCAAACAAAGAACCAAACAACAAAATCAAAACATTTGTACCTTGACTTTGTATGTTATGAAATCCCCAAAGTCAGGATTGCTCAGTTTTAGGAGGATGCATTCTGCCAGCCATCTCATGCTGTAATCTTAGGGCATAATTACCACAGTGATTTATTTATTTTTTTAATCTGTAGAGAAATGCGGTTTTTATCTGCAATAATGATAGGACAAGAAATGAATAGCAGAATCTGGCCCACAGTGATCTGCAAAGCTTCAGATTGATTTCTTTGAAAGAGTATCAGTCAGTTTGTGAAAAGCATGTGTCTAAAACTACACTCTCAGCCAGCTTGGGGTTTGTACTTCTATTATGCTGACAACACTAGAGACTCTTATACTCCATAATTCCTCTGTCTTGGCAAACCATACATTTATCACTCTGCCTTTCGATAGACTTCACCGAAGGCTATATTTGAAAAATCTTAGTTTTAGAAAGAAATAAAATAAGAGGATCTCTGGAAAGGATTCCTCATTTATGGGGTTTGTATTTCTTTGAACAGTTTCCCCCTCCCCCACCCTTTTTTTTTCTTTTCTTTTCTTTTTTTTTTTTTTTTTTTTTTTTTTTTTTTCTTTTTCCTTTTAAGTAATACACTAAAGTTTGGAGAAGGGAATTTCTGTTTGTCTCACCAACAACTGAAGACACTTAACCCTGCCATTGTCTTCACACTTTTTTATTTTTGCTTTGGTTCTGTGACTCATCTGATGTATACTAACAAGTAAGTGACCTTGCATAGATACCATAAACGCTGTCATTTTAACTTAAGACTTTCACTTTTCCCTGGGATTTTTTCTGACACAAACATCTTTTTTTGGAGGCTATTATTTATGACTGTGACCTCATTTGCAAACATCTCAGTGGAGGACAGTGTGCAATAACTTTCAAGAAAATTCACTTGGGAAAGTTTCTCCCAGAATGGGGGCAGTTTTCTGAATGTGGACTTCAACCTGAACTAGTTCAATAATCAATCAGTCTGCTTTATAGCTAACTTAAAATTACTACTTGATCAATTTGGAAAAAAAAAACAAACCCAACCAAAAAACCAAATACAAAGCATGATGAAAATATGATCAATGTAATTTGCTATAAAATGTCTGACACTATTCAATGAGTACACAAAAAAAAGAGCATGTAGGGAGAGCAGGAAAACAAAACATTTCTCAGACCAATGTTAAGGGGAAAATATTTCCCTGATTTTTAGCATCAAGTCTCCATATTTTGTGAGGCATATGTTAGTTTGTTGTTCAATGGGAAAGAAGGAACACTGTCTTTTATAATTACTTAGTTTGTTGATTATTACATGGTTTTGTCCCTCAAACTACAGTAAAAAAAGTTCAGAGTATGGTAAACTGGTAGATGACTCCCAGATTTTTCTTCAATTTCAGTGGCATAAGCCAGTGTTTGGATTTATCCCAGCAACATCTCTCAGTTATCCTGCTTATAAATGGATACCTAGTTAGCCTCATTTATCCAAGCCTGAGAATATGATACTGTCTCCATCATTGCCTTTATGCACTTCTGCCTGTAGAAAATTAAATGATTTAATGAAAAGTCACACATATCATTTTGGCATTCTGGATTGACTGACAGAGCTGTTTCCTTTCTAGAAAGCTGAATTCACACAGATATGAAAATTAAAAAGAAACATACAAGCAAAAACAAAGGACTAAAGCAAGAACTTTTATACATGAAATGGAGAAATAGTTTGTATCAGACTTAATTTCTAGAGACAGAGTAATACAAAGCTTGATCTTGCACCAGCAGAGCAGCAGCACTGGCATTTCTCCAGCTTCAAATTGTGTGAATCACCTGGTTCAGTGTACCCAGGCAGAGGTGCACAGGGTGGATCAATGCCAGCCAGCAGTTCCCAGCACACCCACATTCATCCTGGTCTTGCCCTGTTCATGGCAGTCACTCATTTGTGTCAGGACTGTGACTGGCAGTTACACTTCTGGTGAAGGAACCAACTGCTTTTTTTCCCATATCAGATAGGAAATCTCACCACAAAGAGCATGCAGTTTGGTGGCATCCTTTGCTGGAGAAGAGAGGACATTGATTCCTGCTTTTTAAAGATTTTAAGTTATTTAATCAAGAGAAAAATTTTTGAATGTAAAAAAAGAAAAAAAAAAAAAAAAGCGCCAACAGGCAGATAAACATCTAGTCAAATTTTCAAGAATACCTATTAGATGCCCACAGGACAATACCCACCAAGCTGCTCACCAAAATCCCCCTCTTCACTTTTTGTGGACATAGCCAGACATGAGCACAAGCATGACTCCAGATACATTTAATGCATTAGTTTAGGTATAGGCCATAATATCAATAAGGAAAAACAAAAAAAATTCCTTTTAAAGTGTAAGCTCCAGCACGTTACTGGTGAGTTGAACAGAGAACTCTGTAGTTGGTACATCTGTCCACCACATAAAGCCATTAGATAAAACAGTCTTGCATAGTATCAGTTCTGCAGGGGGTGAGGTATAATCACATAATTATGGACTTTTCTCCCATCCACTGGCTATAACTGGAGATAATAGTAGTCAATTGGTAGGCCATCGATTTAGCATCAGTCTTCCACTCTTTCATTTCATAGTCCATTCATTTCTGTCCTGGCAAAATATCCCTACTTTTTTTTATTATTATAATTTTTTTTCAATGGACACATAGACAGACAGACTCCTGTTTTTCTGTCTTCATCTTAGTAAATATTATGATTTTAAAAATTCTAATTCTATATATCCATTAAAAATGACACTGATACTCACTAGAACAGAAAAGAAAAGTGGACAATTAAATAAGAGCAACTTAGGAACACAGCTCATTGGTTATTTATCTTAATATAAAAAATGGGTCAATATTGTACTGTGTAAAATAAGATTATATTTCAGCAAAAAAAAGCAACCTCAGCAGAACAAGTCATTTCAAGTTTCAGAACTTTGTGCTGCCTCAGAGCTGAGAGAGGTCCAGAACCAGAGTTTCTATTTGAAATACTGAGAAATACAAGCAAAGAAATACGTGGAGGTCAGCATTCATTTTGCAAAACTGTTAATGGACTGTTTACTGTAATGTCTGAGACAGCAGTATGTTATGAAGCTTGAAATGTCTCAGATGTATTTCTGACTGGACTGCACTTCCTGATAGGAAATCTGCTTTGCCTTACCTTTACTTTGCTTATTCTGCGGCAATTTTTATCAAGTACTTTGAATCCAGATGGAAACACAGTTTCTAAGTGCTCAACTGCTTCACTGTTTAGGAAAACAGGGTCAAATTGTCCCTTTGGGGCACAGTCATATTCCTTCACTGTTATCCAGTATGATAAGCCATTATCTAGATCTCACCTTTCTGACCACAAGATTTGGAGTTCTAGTTATATTGAAATTTTCCTCCCCAGTTCTGCGTGTGTCTTCTTCTGGCTTTCTTTTAAAGCTGTAGTGTATATTTAATGTTTCAGAAAATCATATTCCATCTCCACAGTGCTAGCAGTGGGTTGGAGCACTTGGGGACCACAGGGGAACAAAGAAAGTGATGCAGACCATGCTGGAAAGAGAAGTTCTGGTACACTTAGAACCAGAGAATCACTGTCACAGTCTTTCAGGTGATCCTGCTAGGATGCTGGGACGATTTGCAGTCACAGCCTCCACCATTTCCAGCCCAAGAACATTGTCACTTTGTTATTTTACTTCTGGTTAGACTAACCTCACAGGAAGCTGGACTTAACATTCTCTTGATCCAAAACCACCCAGAGCACTATGGTTATGGTTAAACATGGTTTAGCACTATGTTGCACAGCTCTCCCATTCCCAGGAAGACAGTTCAGGAACACCACAGGGACCTTGCTCAAAGCCAGACAAGGTTTGGCAAAAAGCAACTTCTGTTTTGAATGAAATTAGTCCTCAAACCACCACAGATGCATGTGCAGTACAGCCCCTGCTCTGAGGCATAAGAACCCAGTGCAAGGAAAAGCTTAGAGAGGCACTGTGCAAAAACAAAAGGCACAGAGCAGGGTGGGAGGGAGGGATGAATTCTGGGAGGTCCCCAACTCCTGCCTCAGGGTGTTACAACACCTGAGTCCCCGTTCATTACCCTGCAGCTGCACACTGGCTACAGTCCTTTAGCAGTCCAGTCTAGATTTAGCTGCAGAATATACCAAAGGGACCTAATTTATAAACTTGTATTGGGTTTGCGTGGCAAGGTTTTGGTAAGGGGTGGCTACAGAGATGGCTTCTGTAGGAGGTTGCTAGAACCTTCTTCTATGTCCAATAGACCTAATTCATGCTGGCTCCAAGATGGACCCACTGCTAGCTGAAGCTGAGCCCATCAGCAATGATGGCAGCATCTCTGTGATAACATACGAAAGAAAAGGAAAACCTGCTCTGCAGCAGCAGCTGCAGCTGGAGAGAGGAGGGAGAAATGTGAAACAACTCTGCGGGCACCAAGATCAGCGGAGAAGGAGGGACAAAAGATGCTTCAGGTGCCCAAAGACATCACCCTGCAGCCCACAGAGGCAGGAGGATGAATCCAAAGGAGGCTGTGATCCTGTAAGAAACACATGCTGGAGCAGACTCCTGGCAGGACCTGTGGACCTGTGGAGAAAAGAGCCCATGCTGGACCAGGTTTGCTGACAGGGTCCTTAAACTGACCCATGAGCCTCTTGTATTTTCTCCCTTCTGTCCAGCTGAAGAGGGGGAGTGAGAGAGCAGCTGGCCTTCAGCCAAGGCCAATCCATCACAAAACCCCGATAATAAATCATAGAAACAGGGGTTTTATCAGAAAGGAGTGCAATATTTTAACACCAACTTCCTGATCTTGCTGTAGTCACTGCACTAGCTAAAAAGTATCTGCCATCTTGAAGGAGTGGTCCGAGGGTCCATTAGTTCCTGACAAGACTGGGTGCCTCTGGGTGAGAGCAGCATTGGGTCTGCTTTGTTGAGGGCCCTGGTGGACTGAAGGTGAGGCAGTCTGCACTCATCTGCAGGGTCATGCTTATTGTCTCTGACTGGGGGGGTTAACTTGGATAACTTGGATACTACCTGACTGTATCCAAGTTATTACATTCAGTGTTTTGACAGATCTCTTGATTTATACAAGATAGTGCCCAAAAGAACAAGAAGCTAATGGAAGTCTTTACTTACATTTTATCTCCTACATCAGCCTATGCAGTTTCACTGGGGAAGTTCTTGCAATTTCATACTTTGCACTTTGTGTTACATGATTTTTAAAGTTTATTTTGACAATTGTTTTTTCTAAAATATTAATTATTTGTACATGTTCACATTTCTCTTGTCAGTATACCGTACGAGTATTTTGGTTAAACAACGAAATCAAGTGTTATATTTCCTTAAAACTGATATTCAGCTATTTAATCTTTGCTGAGAAATGAAGAGTCCACCATTTTTCATGTTAATTATAATGTAGGAGGATTAGCTTAATGTACATTATCTTTTTTTTCAATTCTATGATACTTTATGAAACTATGAAACTATTTTACTATTTGAACCTCCTTGTAGAGCTTAGTGGATGTTGTTGTAACAAATTAAATGTTACAAATTAAATGTAAATTAAAAAATCATTTATTCACTAAAAATGCTGCTTTGAGGTAACTGAAATTATTCACTGCAAATTCAGAAAATGAATGTATGTATGAATGTAAAAATGGGGAATATGTTCATATTTACATTTACATTTACAGATGTATTATTAAAGAAATACAGAAACATTGCTCTGGAAAAGGTTTTACATGTTCCCATATCCATTCAGACTTTGCAATGGCTATTAACTGCTCATTTTATTTAGAGATCATCTGTCTTATACGTCTGATAAAGTCAGATCTTTAAATACATCCTAGCATCATCTAACAGATTTGTCCTTATTGAAAAAGATCAAAAGCTACAATCAGAAATTTAAAGATGTAGGGTGAGTATAGCCAACGTCCCATCTGCTTTCAAAAGCAGTGATCTGTTTTCTTATTTCTGGACAGTCTTGGGAAAACCAAATACTCACTTACTTAGAAAAAATAAAGCCTTAGTAATTGGCCAACAAAGCCTAATGGAAAAATTTCCTCTGACTCCAATTCTAACTATCACATTATTTTTATCTCTCTGAGCAAAACATGTCAATTAGACATCCATCACATAACCTACACTAGGAGCATCACTGTAGTACAGCTAACATGAACTTTTCAGTGGCCTATCTGAAACAGTACAGAACAACTGGTACAAAAACCACACCACTTCACACATTTGATATCTAAGGTAGATATCTAAGAGTGGAAAATTTCTTCCTAGCTGCAGGAATTATCCAGCAGGTGCCCCATCATTTATGCTATATTTTGGTCTAAATAGAATGCAAGTAAAAACTAGCAGTTACAGATTCAAAATGTCTTTGGTTATTAAATTTGGCTAAAGAGTACATTAATAATTATTTGAAGGAAAGTCAGAATCTAAAAGACAAAATAATAAACCTAAGTGTGTTAAGTCTGTATTTTATGGAGGATAGTTAAAATGGTGGGCCAGGTGTAATTTTCATTTAGTCTAAGGTTTATCCAACAACAAAAAAATTCTCTCAGTTGTTCCCACTAATCTAATAAAGGGTTAATATTTGCACAGGAATGAGCAGAATTTCTACTGTGAACTTTGAGGAGAAGATTTTTGAAAGGCTGCAGAGTTTTCCAGCTTTATTTGAAAACTTGAGATTGACACTCCTATTCCTGCCTTTGAAAATCATCCATTCAATCCTAAACCCGGAGAAAATTTTGTACCAGTGTTAGAAAAATGCAGAACCATGATGTCTCTGTGAGTTACATAAAGGCTTATATCTGATTGTCCTTCATGGTGGCCTTCTGTTTAACTTGGACAATCATCATGACAAAATTCAGAAATCTGATAGGAGGGATATTTCTTTAGCCAGATGAAGTTTTTCATATTTTCAAGTAATAGGATCATTAGGGATGGTATTTAAGGATACAGAGAGGTAAGTTTGAGAGAGAGGAAGGATCATTTATTAAGTCAACTTTGTAGTTTTGAAACCAGACATGCTTCAGGCATACAAACCTTTTTCTTGTACCCTGGAAACAGGTCTCTTTTTATAACTGTATCAGCTAGTTTAATAAAAGATACTGCTTCTCTCTACAAACCTTATCTTTCAGATTTTAAGGCACATTAAAGCAAGGGAGTTCTGCCCTGCTATGAGCATTTCACAAAATCTTTATTTCAAAGCAATAGTCAGTAAAATATTTTAACTTCAGCAAGTGATAGAGACACACAAAAATATTGACTTTACATTTCTTTATATCTTTAGCCTCTCCATTCCTTCTTTATCCTTCTCATGCCTACTTTCGTCCTTCACTTCTACTGCCATTACAAGTGGAAGTAGTAATTACATCATCCCTCCATTTTACTGATACAGATTAAAATCAGCAGTGCTGTGCCCTGGAAACTCAGTGGGATCTTAAGAATTTCTGCAAATTAAATAATACTTGTTCCTGCATATGATATCACTAGTTGCACTTCACACATATTCACTTATTTCCATTACTTTTAGTTAGACATACTTAAAAATATATATTTTTTAAGCTGCCAACAGAAGTAGTTTAAAGTGTCACATTATGAAAAGCCCAAAACCAAAAAACCAAATCAAAGTGAAAAATACCAGTCTAATAAATGTCATGAGGAAACTTAATTTCTTTCTGAAGTGGAAACTATCCCATAATACTTTTCCTCTCCTCTTAACCTATGTGCTGCTATTCCTCTCCAACTCATTGTACTATTCCTGTCCCATGATTCTCACTTGCCCTAATTATATTTATTTCTTATAGCTGAAGAATAATTACGAGTCAAGTATGTGGGAAAAATTTAATTAATACTAATTTTACATTTAGATTATGCCTGTGTACACATATATAAATAATTCTATGCAGTTCTGGAGTTACAGAAGTAAAAATATCCATAGTCCCTGTCTGGGAATAAAACATCAGTTTGGACAGCAAGAAAATTTTGCACCGTTTAGAAATCAGACAATCTTAAATATCACTGGGAAAAGCAGAGGACAGAATAAATTAAGTGGTCTGATCTCTGTCACAGGAGTTGTGCATTTTGATAGAATGAGGGTTAATGATTTTAAAGTGGAAAGGGAGATTTACATGAGGTATTAGGAAGAAATTTTTTAGTGTGAGGGTGGTGAGACACTGTCACAGGTTGCCCAGGAAAATCGTGGATGTCCCCTCCCTGGAAGTGTTCAAGGCCAGGCTGTATGGGGTTTGGAGCAACCTGGTGTAGTGGAAGGTGTGACTGTGGAAGGGGCGGGGGGTTAGGAGAGGGGTCAAACTAGATAGTCTTTAAAGTCTCTTCCAGCCCAAACTATTCTACAATTCTAAGAGTTCAAATAGCAGCTGCCAAGGAAAAAAAAATGTTCTGGTTTTGATTCCTTCTGAGCTCTTCCCAGTAGGAGATGGTAAACTGAGGCACTCTTCTTTCCTGCAACCCATTCCCCAAGACTCTCCTTGGGCTGTGTCCTTGCCCCACCATGTACATTTCACAGTCAATGACTCTGGAGCTTCACTGGGAATACAGACCACGTTCCCCTACCTCATGCACAGCTGCACTGACAATCTCCAGTTAGCCTTTGTGTTTCTGTGCCTCACTCTGGTATTTTCTTCCATGGTATGCAGTGACCAAATTGTCTGACCAAATGTAGACATCTCCTATGGTATAGCTATTTAGAATCTTTGTGATCAGCATAGGGAACAGAGCACTTCCAGGCTGAAATTAACCATACTGTAAAGATAGGATCTGAAAGTCACCCGGAAGAATTACATCTTAAAAGTGTTCATTTCTCTCCACTGCCTGTAGTAGGCACCTGGGCTGCCCAGCTTGTAGGCAGGTATCTTCCACCTAATCACTTATCTAGAAATATATAGATCTATGGTTCATCTCTAATATACCAGGTCAGGAAATATTTTAGTGAAATGTTCTGAAAGTCACACTTCAATTCTGACTAAGCAAGCATTTTAAGCTCTTAAGTGCTCTGTTTGTTCTGGTTTTAGCTAACTAACCTCTTTACACACCTCTGAGAATCTTTGCGAGTGTCTGTCCTCAACTTGGAAAATTTGTTTCTTAAGGCCTTAAGTCCAATTCTGAATTGCTTCTTAACTCCTAAGTTGCTAATAAAAATGTTATTCCTGCAACTTAAGTTTTTAAACTTTTTCTTTTTTTACAGGTAAATTACTAAGTGTTCCAAGACCTGTCTCATAGAAATGACTTCATCCACCCCTAATAAAATGTAGAAATCTAACAATTGGAAGCTGGTTAATTCTCATTTCTTCCTCTCTTTCTTAAAAAATCCTTGTTTGCACAATGATCTTTCTTTTAAAAGGCTTCAAAACCTTTATTACCACTGAAGTTACTTTCATCCATATGTATTTAAAACATGCACAAAGGGAATAAATATATATTTCTGTAAAATTTTCTGATGTATTATATAAATATAAAACTTTGTTGAGATTCTAAGATTTGCTAATATATGGTAAATAAAGATATCACAAAAGTATTCAGAGTTTTTATTTTTCTAGTTTTAGAAAAATAACATCCAGGTTTTGGAAAAACTGAATTAGATGAATTTTCAAACTCTTTTTCTAGAATTATGACTAAAAAAGCTAATTGCCTGGAGCTGAATAAAAATATTCACTGTTAAAATAATTATATTTATTGTATTTTAATACTAACATACAATAGCCAAATAAAAGCTTTTACAACACCTTTAAAAGTTAAAAAAAGATCTTGTGGAACTTCTTAATTGAGAACAATTTTATTACATTTACCTGAAGCTCACTATTGTCATAAGAACAATTTCTCTAGTCTGGTTTGCCATCCCAAAAGTACTGCAAAGGAGGAATTATATTTCATGGAAACTGGAAATTTCCTGCTGCTTTTTTTCCCCCTCCTGCTCCCAGGGCATGCCACCAACTTCATTTCATTGCAACACAGAAGCAGATGAGGTGGTGTCAAGGGAGGATGACATTCAGCTGCTGTGCAGCTCAGAGGTACCAGGATCTGTGATTTTTGGGGGGTTAGTAAAAGCATTAGAGAGATGCTGGGGGAGAACAGAGCATCAACACCAGGTAAGAAATGCATGAAGCATCATGAAAAAGACTGGCTGTGTCCCTGTGTTATTACTAGGACTGGAACAAAAGGCTACGGCTGCAACTGGGCATGCTGGTAGACCTGCGGTGCTTACCAGAGAACCTGAATCACAAACTTGGAGATTTTGTTAGCTGTCCCTTACTGTACCTCTCATCAATCAGAGGCAGAAATATCATATGAGCCTGTGTGCATTTTTCTGCTTGAATTTGAAAATAATGTATTTATCCTATTCCATTAGCGTATTTTAATAAGCATTGCTCTGGGACAGTATGCCTGCCAATTTGTGTTTATGAGACTGTCAACAGAATTTACATGCCTAAGAAAATATGATACAACATTGCCAAAGCAGGAACTGCCTGTCAAATGAGGTTGTCATGGAGAAATGAGACATAGGAAAGCTCATACATAAAGTAGCACGCAAAGAATGCCAGAGATTTTTAGTCCCCCTGTTGAGCTCAATAAATATTTATGTCAGCAAAGGAAGGGGTAAGAAAATAATGAAATTATGAGCCATATTGTGCAGTCATTTTTATGTAGGAGAAGTTTCCTTTGAAACCCAGCCCAACATGAAATCACAACAATAAAGTTCTTGCATTCTGTGTTGAGCATTTAGAACCAGATTTTAGCAGTTTAAATTTTACCTGGCAGCATCCTCGTCTGGGGTGAAAAAGAGCAAGTCAGGAACTAAAGGGCATTTCTGGAGTGTGCCTTTGGGCTGGCTCATTGCTGACCACTGGAGAGGTTTTCAGGAATCTTTGGAAGCCGATATTAATGAGACAGCTCCAAACAGCACTCAGGACTCAGATCTGTGCTAAAGTGGCTCAAGAATTTGGAGGTATTTAAAGACCTTTTTGAACCTCTACTCATATCAGTACCGAACAATTTGGGGTTTCAGAGAAAAATACAAAGATGAATTCTTATCAAGCCTGACAAAGCAGGCAATTCAGTCGCTATGAGATACTGGGAGTCACACCAACTTGACAGGTGTCAGGGAGATAGAAGGTAGCCAAGTGCTCTGGAGTTGTTTCGCTTATCATAATCTTAATTACTCCAGGGAGAAGATTAGATGCTGCTTGTTATTTACAGTTGATTCATAAAATGGTGATTATATAATGAGGGAAAACATTGAGGGAAATATTTCTTCAATTTCCAAACTCTCTAGGTGGAATTAATTCTCACTAACCTTAACCTGATAAAAATTTATTATCAAATTCGAGACCATGATTTATCATGTTACAAATTAGGTGGAATGGTTCATCCCAGAATAGCTCTTCTGTCCTCCAGTGACAATGAAGGTACCCTAGAGAGGGGCCTGGCATTTAAAAGACTGAATTGCTGAGGATTAAGGGCCACCTTTAGCAAGGGCTGATACCTACCATGTGGACACAGACTTGCAGTCTCAGGTGATATTTGCCAATGATGTTTGTGTCCTTAACCCACTTGGGCTCTGAAGACATCAAAGACCAACCTGCACTTCTTCCTCCTGTATCCAGGGCAACTTCAAATTGCTGATGGCCTCCACGGGGAACCTTGAACAACCAGCAAAAATGTCTGAATCAATAAAAATATACCTTTGACATGGACAATACATCAAAAATTCGCATTCGTTCTTTGTGGACTTCCAAGGCTACACCTATTTCCCAGGTACTCTCAACACATCTATAGGTATTTTTGGATCCAGCCCCCCAGAAAACCCCTATGAAGCAATCAGTTTGGTAACTGAACAGAAGTGCATTTTCCTCCACCTTCCTCCTGCACAGTTGTGCCACATGAAATTCATGTGTGCATAGTGTAAAAAACAACCAACACCTGCAGGCCAGATAAGGCAATACTTGCCTTATTTTGAGGTTGAACACACCCCTGAAGGAATCTATGCTTTTTTTCATAATCATTAGCATCACTAAATATCTGACCAACAAGTTATTGTAAACTGAAGGAAAGGCAGAGCAGTTTGTCCTGTACTGTATAACTTTTGCAAGATGTAATGGCATACTAAAATGTTATAAAACACTAGAATAATTTATTTATTATATTCTATTAGTGTATTTTAGCAAGCATTGCTGTGGGACAGTATGACTGCCAATTTATGTTTAAAAGGCTGTCAAGATAATTTACATACCTATGAAAATAAACAAAATTGCCAATGCAGGGTCTGCTTGTCAAAGAATCGTGTCAGGAAGAAATGAAACACTACCAAGCTGAAGAGTAAAGCATATTCATTATTGCTGGCTACAGAGATTCTAGGTGACACAATGAGATACATTTATGCCATTTGTCATGTATCATATGAATAAAAAAATGAGGGACTGGGGTACTTCAGGCTGCCATACATTGTACTGTACAAAACAGATTTAGCATTCAATCACTCCTGTTTCTTCAAAATAATAACAACAGTAATATTAGTAACAATAATGAAGAATACCCTGGCCCCAGTAATGTTAGTGGGTAAAATAAAATGTATTATTCATCTGGAAAACTGAGAATGCTACACAAAATCATAACTATTTTGCAATGGTTCAGCTGAAATAAAGTAGCTGCAGAGCTGTCTAGGACTGAAAAAAATTACTGTGAAGAGTTCATTCAGGAGTTCTGACTAGATAATTATTGAGCTTCACTGACAAACTCTACACTTCCCTGCCAGTTACACCTTGCAGACCAGGACTTTTAGAATAATTTAAAGCAGTGAGGTTTAGAATCTTGTTCTTATAATTCCCAATAGACAGCTAACCCTATGTTCCCTTCTTTGGCAGAAAAATCCCAAACTGAAACTATACTCCTCCCAAATTACTCCTAAGCATGAAACTGCTCTGGGAAACAGCCTCAGAGACAAAATGTATCCAGGAGGAAAAAATTACCCCAAATCACCCCAAAGCAGAAAAATATGTCTCCCACTGAAGTGTTTGGAATGATCTCTCTTACTGGCAAGGAGTAAGAATGATTTCAGAGAAAAATGGATGCAAAGAATACAAAGGGAGCCAGTGTTTATCAAAAGGCTGGGAATGTATTCTTATTTATGTGGAGAGGTTGTCTGTACACAGAGCAAGCAGTTCAGACTTGAATAATCACTACAATGCATAGCACAGAGCGTGGTGGTGGCCGATGGTATCAGCAGAAGCAAGGAGCCAGACAATAAACACATGGATGATGAATGAAAAATGGGGATAGAGCTGAGAATCTCAGGAGATGTGATAATTCAGTACCAGTGAGATAAATTAGAGGGGTACAAGATGAAACAGCTGGCTCAGATTTGTATATGCACAGAATGAAAAGAGCTGGCTGGCTCCTGTAAGGAGAGTGCTGCTCAGATGGGGCCACACTCTCTGGAGTGCTGGAAAGGGAGTGAGCTGTCCATGGACCTCACTGCACTTGCCTCTCCCTTGGATGGGCACTGTAAGCGAAAGCACAAGAAACCCTAAAAGTCTGGGGCCAAAGAAAGCTGAAACTGCTTCTTTAGTCTGGTCTGGCCCCTCTACTACAGTCTCCATTTGTGTATCTCTTATGTAGGGACAGTGCTGTACCAGCAGCAAGAGAGGCCAACAACCAAGGTCTGAACATAATCCACACAACTATATCTCCTGTATTTGTAGCAGATTACAGGAAAGTGAGGGAAAAAAAAAAAAAAATTGGTTTAAGAGTCTTTCCAAGCTGAAAATTTGCTAGAGATAATGTACAATCATTTTATAATGATTATCTGGTGGATGTGAGAGTGTGCTGGCTTTTAAGATGACAGCTGCACCCTTTCATCAACTGCTGCATTATATAGTTAATGTCTGAGTAGATAAATTGCTTCCAGAAACAGATGGCAAGATGTACACAGACATTAAGAGGACTGGGTTACCTTTCTGTACAGCTCTCTTGATAGAGGTATAAAGCCTAATATAGAGAGGTATAAAGCCTAGGTTGAATTTAAACAAATTTTCATAGGGTTGTATGAGATGAGTAATTCACACGTTAGAAAACAAAGAAAAAAAATTCTGCCTCATTGTTTTACAGTTTGTAAGATCCCAAACTCTGAAATTTGTATGGGTGAATTTGCTGTAAGGGAAAAAAAAAATGAAAGAAAAAAATTAACCAAAAGCTAGTCCTGCTCTCTCAACCATTTCTGATTCCTAATGGCAAGCTTCACATAATATTTTGGTACAAGCCTATTTTGGAAATGCAAATAAAGGCCTCAAAATAGGAACAAATAAAATGCCCAGTGATACCAATGGGAAACTGGAGTGACACAGAAATAATAGCCACAGACAGGTACTGCATGGAGGTGATAAAATTGAGAATCACAGAATCATGGAATGGTTTGAATTGGAAGGGACCTGAAGGATCACTTAGTCCAATTTCCCCCTGCCCTGGGCAGGATGCCTTTCACTAGACTATGTTGGTCCAAGCCCCATCCAACCTGGTCTTAAACACTTCCAGGGAGGGGGCAGCCACCACTTCTCTGGGCAACCTGTGCCTGTGGCTCACAACACTACCATAAAAAAAAATAATCTTTCTTACTCAACCTAGAATTCCCATGAAAATTAACTCTATATCCAATCTTATAACCTTTTTTAATTTAAAACCACTGCCCTTATCCTGTTGCTATGGCCTTGGTAATATGTCTGTCTTTCTTGTAAGCACCCTTTATATATTGAAAGGTCTCATGCTCTGGATGGTGTAGCAGGGTAAGCAGAAGCAAGATAAATTGAGCACAGAGGTAATGCTGTGACTAATGGAGGAAATATTTTCACAAGAAAGCTAGGGAAAATTTAAGGTGTCCACAAAGTAAGATTTGTTCAGAATACTTCTTAGCACCCATCAGTCCTACCCCATAATAACCTCTGAGTTCCCACACTGGGCCTTTTGAGCAGGTGCTTCTAATTGTGTGGCTCTGATCTGAGCTGTTAGCCATAAGAAATTGCATCTGGCTTTCTTCACAGCACTCCATCACATCACCACATGTCTCTGTGATTGATTCAATTAACACTTTTCTCCAGCTCTCTCCCCTTCCTGCAAGCTTTCATCTACTTATTTATATTTCCCCCCAGATTGCTGACTCTTGAGTTGTGTAAAATATTTTTAGATACGTTACACCTAATGTAAAAGTAACACAAATCAAGCTGCCTTTAACTTTTTAGGCACATATATACCCTATTTTATGGCCATTTATGATGCTGTGTAATACATCTTCATAGTGTTGGCTTAATCGCAAATGACAAGTGTTGAAAATGTAATAAAGACAGGGACACATTAATCCATTTTGTATGAAAATGTGAAAAGGTAATCAGATTGTGAATGGCTGTATGCTTTAAAAGTATAGTGGCAGAGATTTCTTTTTCCATTCGGGATTCTCACCAGAGTTTCTGATTAGAAAGATTTCAGTATAAAATTGCCTTAAAATATTACAATTGTGCCAAAAATGCACTGAGGAAGCTTTATAAAATGAGATCTGAATCTCAATCAGTAACGTTATGACCCCAAAGCTTCTGAAACACTTTAAATAATCAGGGAAGTCTGTATGCCTTTTCTTTTTACAGAATCTTATATAACTTGCCCATGGGTAAAGACGCAGGGTCTATCATTATCATGTCTGTTTCTGAATATCCAAAGCTAATTAAATAATTATTGTTAATAATTATTCCAGTCTCCACAGGCAGCCAAGGGTACCTTCATAAAAATGTGTACAGAGAAATATAACCTTTTTTTTTTCCCCTGCAAAAACAAGAAATAGATGGAAAGCTAGTATTCTGTTCAAAGGACGCTCTTGCAGCATGTTCTTTCCCATCCATCACTGTGTAATATGCATTTCCCATTCTCTGGAGAATCTATGCAGCTTGACAAAATGCATATTTTTTTAGCAACAAGAACCAATTCTTACTTTTTCTCACCATACTACATGGAGACCATGATAATAGCTTTGAAATCACTTACTTACACCAACTTGCTTCTTCAAATAGTTGTCAAACCTAGGCTACAGTCCAGTCATTGTAATACTTGAAGATTCATTTCATCAAATTTGGTAGCCCAAAGGCTGGCACTAAATCCATTTGTGGTAATATTAAAAAAAAGTATCTTCCCACATCTCATTCCACAGCTGTTTCCCATTCTGTGTAAAGGGAATATGTCCCAGACCAAAGTTACATTACAAAAGGAAAGAACTTTTTATTGTGATAATTCTCTATTCAGGCTCTGAATTAAATTATGAAACCCACAGAAGTCCTGATGAAACCAAAAGTATTTATTTAGTTATTTAACTTTGAGCAATTATATTTCAATGTCATCTTAACTCTCAAGCATAAGATGATGATGATGATCTGATTGCACTACTGAAAACACAGCTCTTCTTATAGCACAGTATCACTGGTATAGTTTATGTGGCATATTTATCTCTTTGTGCTTGTTTATCAGTTTGAAGCATTTTAGCTGCAAAACATCAAGGTCAATTTTTCACATGTTTTACACCGTTTACTATAGGGCCTCAAGCAGAGCTGATGGCTCTAGACATCCTGACTGTGAATTATAGCAATTTAATAATTTCAGCAATCTTGCACTTACCATTTCATTATTACTTCCAAAATAACGGAAAGAGTTCAGCTCACATCTTCGATACTTTTGTTCCTGCATGAAACCTAGTAAAGTATAAAGTCTTTTCAGTATATGAAAAGCATTTGCAGCACATAAGCAAGATGTGTACCTAAATAGGGAGTGAAAAGGAAAAATTATTGAGCACTTCCAACAAGCCTGCGCGAATTATATAAAATCAAGAATTGGCCCTGTCAATCATTTTTCATTTAACACTTTTCAATTAACTTGAGATGCTGTAGGATGCCACTTTAAATTATCTACTTAATAGAGTAGGAAGGGGAAGGATTGGCTTCCTGCTGTGGCTAAGGCAGTCCGAAACCAAAGTGGATTCAGCTCTACCTGCAGAGCTCCACTGTAACCTACAGCTGTTCACCTTGCAGCAGGGCCACAAAGGAAGGATGATGGTGGATCATCTCCTACAGAGATGGGTCATGGCCCTGCTTCAGTAGGTATCACCAGGGAGTTGCTGTATTAGTAGCCTCCTATGCCAAGAGTAAGGGAATCTGTTTCAATCTTTGCTGGAAGCATAGTTACTAATATTTTCTCTAAACTCCAATTTTGTCTTAACCTCTGTCTTGTTTCTTGTTAACCAATGTTTTAATGAATAGCACTGAGGACTGTGTCCACACTTGTGAACTACAATAATGGAATTTCGGGATTAAAGGAGGAGAGCATCTATTTATCTTCAATGATGATTGTTTACACAAGGTCTTCTGGAGTCACAAAAAAGATTATAAATGAAGGAGGACTGAAAGAACACCTCTGGAGATTTGCTTTATAAAGAAATTTTAAGTAGAAATTAAGATGTCATATTCATGTATAGTGAATTCCACTCTTTTCCCCTTTAATTTCTAAGAAAAAGTCAGCTTTTTTTTAATATACGGGTTAGCACAGTCTATCATATCTTAGTAAAAACCTTAGATAAATGCCAAACACAAATTCTGACAATTATTTTTGATTCATACATTAGTCTTTCATGTCCTGTGGTGCTTCTTCAGAAGAAGTGATACAAGTCTGCTCAAAAATCTGCTCTCACAGGCACACTATTCTCAGTGTTTAAAAAAAGAACAGATGTGTAGAAAAACACCTGGATCTGATATAACCACATCTTCTTCTGCAATATTATCACATTGTATACAACGTGTCATACAGTCATAGTATGGCTTAGGGTTGGAAGGGACCTTAAAGATCATGTAGTTTAAATCCCCCTGCCACAGGCAGGGACACCTCCCACTAGACCAGATTGCTCAAGGTCCCATCCAACCTGTATTTGAAGACTTCCAAAGAGTCAGCAGACACAGCTTCCCTGGGCAACCTGTTCCAACATCTTACCCCCTCATAGGAAAGAATTTTTTCCTAATGTCTAACTTCCATCTTCAAGTTTGAAACCATACTATCTGCAGGCAGATTCTGAGGAAGGAAAAAACAAGGCTGCAAGAACACGCTGCCTTTTCTATAATCTGCTGTTTTTTCTAATAAATTGTGGTTCCTCCATGATCCCTGTAGGGAGAGAACAGAAGAGCAAAAACCCCAGGAGTATTTTTCTATTTTGATTAGGAATAAAAGCAAGAAAACTAGGGTTGTGGTTTTTACCATTGGGATTATCTGCTAGGCGGGATTTTATGAAACAAAGTTGGTTTTACTGTGACATAGTGACAACCTGGATTTTTTTATGTATTTCCAACATTTTCTCAAGATGAGAAAGCTTACATCTAACTTTAGAAGATTGTTATGTAAACCCCCACTCCAGCTGCCAGTCCAGAGGGGTGCAATCTTCTTACCAACCTCTGTGCATGTCTTTGATACCATTGAGAGTCACAAACAGCACTAGAAGTTTATATTAAACATCTGAACGCAACTCCTAGCATGAGATTCCGCTTTCAGGTTGCTATCAAGAGGTTTGTAACTAAATGACAGCTGGATGTTTAAGACAGCACTGGTATAGCACTTATTTACCTGCCAAAACACATGCTTCTAGTGCCATTTGAGGCATCTTCTGCCATGTAGGGCTCAGACCATCATGAATGTTGTAGATATGGCACAGAAACTAGAAGAGACCTGCAGCCACCTGGACTGGCATCTGAAGGCCACGAAGAGACAGCTTAGAACATCTTCCACGGTACTTCTTTAAGCAACTGGAATCAAACCCTTGGTAGTGTATCTAACACAGTTTGCAAAATTATTCAAATAGCCCCAAAGCCCTCTCATAAATGTCAGATGAAATACTTCCAGTTTGGCTTTGACGCCTGACTTTTGGGCATGTGCAGTAATTGAGAATATTGTTACTAGTTTTCTTTCAGATGGAGGTATAGTAAAAGGTGCCATGGGAAAGTGCATGTCCTCCACAATGATGGACTGAACTAGATAACAAATGAATAAATAAGCAGCTGCAGTTTGGTTGATTGGGGTCTTCCACACTCTGACACTGTTATATAGTAGCTCTGTACACTTTTACACTGCTTTGTATTTTGCAAGGAAACTGTCACCCTACCTTCTGTATCAAGTTGTGGATATCACTAGCTGCTCTTTAATTAAGTTACAGTAAGAAGAAGTTAGAGAAAAAGTTTAAAATTGAAACTAGAAATATTACAATATAAATTTGGTCAAGTAGATAAAGCTGAGTAGACAGAGCAAATCAGTTTAAAATGATCTGCAAATTACTGATTTTTTTTGAATCAGGCCCTGTGTTGTTTTTAAAGCCACATTTGAACTCAATGACCTTCAAACGTCCCTTCCAACTCCTGACATTCTGTGATTCTGTGATCTGCAATCTGTACCATATTTAGCTACTCATGACAAAAAAGATGTCTTCTGCTCTGACTAGAGCTACTTGTGATCTGAAGGTTTTCATATAAAACACTGGAAAAGCACTAATGCTTATTTTCAAAACCTGCCACCTAGAAGTAGATATTTCAGTATCAATAATTACATCTTATAATTTAATAAATAGCAGCTCTTCTAGATGACTTCTAATTACAGTACAAAATGTAAATTCTATTTCTGTTTACTTGAATCACTCAGGACTAAAGGGTTATAGTCTTACATTAGTACCTTATTCTACAAATCATTCCACTGATTACTTGTAGATACATATTCCACTGAGTATGCTCATCAACATTGTTACTGAATCAGAGAAAATAGGATTATAAGGAACTTAAAGGTCATTCAATCCATTTTCACATCTCAAGCCATCATCAACTACACTTAGAACAGCCCTGATGTGTAAGTGAGGTTTTACTCTCTGCAAAATCTCTTTCAATATTTCTTATTTTATAGTTTCATGCTTAAACTAATCCTCTCTTGCTTCATTTTAGTTCACTGCTTCTTATTGTACATTGGACATAAGAAGAGCCCATTTGTCTCTCTACACATTTGTTGCTCAGGTTATTGAAAACAGGTTATCATCCCTCCTTTAAGATTTCTTTTTTTCCAAAGGAAGCAATCTGAGTGCCCTCAATAGGTCAAGTTTTCTGTTCAGACTCTATGTGCATTAGCAGGTCAAAATTTCTTTGAGCAGCCTCATCAGGTCTCTAACCTCTGGTCCAGGAGCACCATCTAATTGTTGACCTCAGTCCTTGCCTGTCATGGTGAGGGCAGATCTGCATCCTGCCCTCTTCCCTGCTCATCCTGATTTACTCGCTTGATTTCCCAGATTAATCTCAGACATTTTGCACTTGTCTGATGCTCACCAAACTGTCTGTGGAGACTGCTGCTGCCCAGACCTACCCTGCCTACATCCAGGTCAGACAGGCCACCATCCTACCTGTGCTATGGCTACCTTTGGTCCATAGCTTGGCTTCCCTTATTGTGCAGTCCTGCTCCTAACACATTTTGTTTCCATCCTGTTGGAACTGTCTTGAATTTGGGGGGTTTCTTCATCTTTTTTTGCTAATTTGTCAAGAGCATTTTGAATTCTAGTCCTTCCCTCAAATCTCAGTGCAACCCCTTCTAGCTTGGTGCTGATTAGTAATTAAATAACTATACACTTCATGTTTTTGAAATAATTAAGGAAAACATGGAGTGGTGGCAGACTGAAGACAGACCCTACGAAATTCCACTTATAGCATCCTTCCAACTTGGCAGTCAACCTTAATAGCTACTCCCCCAGCAGGATAATCTTCCCTTCCAGCAGTGCTATATTTCCTTAGCTTGTTTAAGAGACACCTGCTGAAGTTTAGCTACATTATCTCTGTTTCTTGGTGGGTTTTGGGGTTTTTTTTTGGTTTTTTGGTGGTTTTTTTGGTGGTTTTTTGTTTTGTTTTTTTGTTGGGTTTTTTTTTTTTTCCCCCAGGAAATCTCTTAACTTCTCACAGAAGGAAGCTGAATAGATATGACATGATTTGTTCTCGGCTGTTCTTCATCTCCTTATAAGTATGTACTAGCTGTATACAAGTAGTTCAATTATTTATTCCAGTATTTTCACAGGAACTGAAGGTCAGCTGCTAGGTTACTCCTTATACCGATTAAAAATAGACAATGCATTTTCCTTTTCAGGGCTTCTGAAGCCTCGCTAGTCCTTATGAGTTCACACAGTTGCTGACCCTGAGACTGTTTGAGTCAGTACCATAAAGTGAATTTCATCAAGCTCAGACAGTTCAAACTTACATAGTTGCTCTCTAATTGGCGCTTCTAACAGCTCCTCTGGCCTGAGTTTTTACCCCCTTTCCACTGATGGCAACGTAAGGAGCTGTCTGATGAACACTCCTATTGTCAATGAAGGCTGAAGAAAAAATGCAGTAAATGCTTTTCTTAACATCACCTGTAGATAACTATCTCTCCTTGTTAAGCATCAGATCAACACTTCCCTTGATCTGCCTCTTCCTTGGTAACATATTGCACTTACAGAGGGCATTCTTGTTTTCTTGTCGTCCTTGCTTAGAACACGTGCTACATTTTTCCCTTTTAAGTGCAGGATTCTAAATCTGTTTTTTAACCATCTAATAGGAGCAGACTACTTTTTCAAGGATCTCGACTGGGGGGGGAGGGGTTGAGTATCAGAAGATTTTGTTCAGGTGCTTAAATGGAGATCTACATCTCTCACTTGAAACTCTGAAGTCTAACATGTCAGCTTATGCAATGAAGTATCACAGTCACTTAGCTGCTTTCAGCTATAAAATAGGAGAGGGTGAAAAAAAGAGAAATACTACATCCAATTTATCAGACATTCAGTCTTTTTAAATGTTGTTGTTTTCTTAATTTATTTGAAAGGAATAAGCTCTTTCTTTTAATACATTTGCTAATTCTTCCAATAAAATACTAATTTCTTTTCCTTTCACACATGTAGCAGTCAGAAGCCTATTTCTTGATTTAAAATTAAAGCAATTACTTACTGCATTATTTCCTTAATAGAAAAGCCTTAAATTACCTCCCAATTTAGAGTGCCTCAGTGGTTTCTACAAAGTGGTTATCAATGGTGTCTAGCTTCATTTCCACTGCAAAATAGAAGAATCTTGTGAATATTAAGTCATCCTCCTCTTTCAGGCATTCTGAGCAGCTTTGAATGATTTTTTTGCCCTTTAAAATATAGAGAGAAAGAATTATCTTATGCTCAGGGCTACAAACTAGGTTTCCAACAGAACTCCACATGGCTCCTCTTTGGGAATGCTTCATGACCAGAAAATAAATACTTATTACTTGTCCACACAAATATAATTTGTCTGAGCTGCCTAAATGCATGGATACTCTGTTTAAAGAGTTACTTAAGAAAATTACTGATTCCATGGGCTGCAAACTCTCGTTGTGCACACATTACCTTATTCATCTGTGAAGATATATTGTGATCCACTGCATGCACAGAGATTGCCATTATGTGCCAGAGTAGGACCATACTAAACTATGATGCCTTATTTCAGATGATGTTTATACCACCTATTCAAGGAAATCTTACAAGGATTTTGATATTTCTTATTGTTACACATAGTTTATTCCACTGGGTCCAACTTTTCCCACTAACAGTGCCAGCTTTTTTTCTCCATCCTCTATAGCAAGCAGACTGCACTGCTGTGCCACATTGTGCCACAGAGTTTCATGGACACTATAGAGGTACCTGTGAGGCAATGTCTGGATACAATCACCAAAATGCTTTGCAATGTTAAGAAGGATGTATTTTTTTCCTGTCAATTCATGTTTCACAGGTAAAAGCAAATTCTGATTTGTTCTAAACATACGGAGGGAAACAGGCACCCAGGTTGTCTTACTTAAGCCTGAAACATTAAAGTCATAAGCGATGGATAAGAGGACCCTGTAATGAACTGCACTGGGCTCAGTTCCACATTCACTTCTGATGCCTGCATAAGACAATCATCATGGGCAATTTCCTTCTTTATATTATTCTGAGGGGGAAAAAAAAATAAAATTGAGAAGATGCAAATAAGAAAAGGGTAAAAATTAATCATAAAACAATTTGCTTTGGAAAAAAGATCATCTAGTTCCAATCCTCCTGCCATGGGCAGGGACACTTCCCTCTAGACCAGATTACTCAAAGCCCCATCTGCCCATCCCCACCCCAGGGGTGTTCCAGCCCTCTGATCATCTTTGTGGTTCTCCTCTGGACTCACTTCAAGACATCCATGTCCTCCCTCTGCTGGGTGCTCCAGAGCTGGACATAGTAGTCCAGGTGTGGTTTCATGAGAGCAGATTAGATGGGAAGAATCACCTCCCTTGACCTGGGACACATTTTGTCTGATGTAGCCCAGGTTACTCTTGGCTTTCTGGGCTGCGAGTGCACTTTGCTGGCTCATGTTGAGCTTCTCTTCATCCAACACTCCCAAACTCCTTTCCCTCAGGGAAATAAAGTAACATCATGGGTTGCCTTGATGTGCATAGTAAAACTGATATATATAGGATATAAGCAAGAAATTGAAGTTTCTCATATACATTTTGATGCACTAAAAAATAACCAAGCATTTATCACAAAAGTAAGAAAAATTTCTCTAAAAAGATTTTTGAGGGTATGAAATACCATTTCCCCAAACAGTAAAAGAACAATTCTTCTATTATGTGTTGGTATCTCATAAATAATTTTTTTCCATTCTTGGTTTAAGCATGCTTGTTTTCAGTGGAAGGGAGAAACTGCAAAAATGTAGTTTTAAATTTTTTGTTTTAAAAACGTTACATATATATCTACCTGGTTGTTAATATTGACCATTTCTGGCACTGACCAGTGGAACTGTCCTACACCTGCAGATGATAGTGTGGTATGGCTCCTACTTCAGTCAAACTGATTTTTCATAATGGATGACAACCACAATTCAGTGATCCTCAGCAATCTAAAACAGCCAAGTGCAGGGAGAGGAAATGAGCAGCTTTGGAACAAGTGATGTGGCTCACTTCTTACCACTGTTGAGGCTGAGCCAGAAGGCTCAGACTGAAGAGGTGCATTTATTTTTTCTACATTTGTTCATCAGTATTTACCTTCCACTTGCACTCTCAGTAAAAGCCCTCAACCTCAAAAATACTCCACGTTGGTTCTGCTTTACGTCATCTGACATGTACCAGACACATTTGACATTCAGAGGATAACTGATTTTACAGGGAAGGAGCTGTTGGCAAGGCCAAATGGTGAACTTCAGTCATGCTGAACAAGAGAGTCTGTAATCACTTAAATATCACATCAGTACTATGATTATCATTAAATGCATCAAATGTTTCCAGAAACTTTAATTTCTATCTTTTCAATGGCACTGGGGACAAAACATGTAGGTGAAGAAGTGTTCTTACGCAGGATGCATGTGACAATTTATACACTGTCCAAATCCTTCAAGAGAACTCATTAGATGAAATGTTTTTGACAAATGACTATTACAGAATACCCCTCTAGTACACAGATCCCAGTTTGTATAGCTTTTTCAACAGGAAATTGCCTGAAAATCAGCAAGCTTATCTTTGTTTTAAAAAACCCCACAAAACAGTGTCAATGACTTGGTGCCACCCACAAGCTTTCTGCTTTTTACTCAGCATGAGGAGCAGCCAATCTTCAGGAATTCCTAAGACATACCATAATCTCCCTGCAGAGAAGACACACATCCCACATATCTCAGTGTACTGAAGAAATGAGGCAAGGGAGGAGGGAGGAATCCAAGTGTGCTTCTCAGAGTATGGCAATTTCTCTTGGGAGTCTTCAAGCTTTAGAGTGTGTGTCATGGTCTTGAATAATTGGAGAATTTCTGCCCTTTCCCACCATAGCAATCCCAAATAGCCTTTTTCTTTCCAGAGTCAAGGAACTGACTTACCCACCTATCTGCTTATAAACTGCACATCCAATCCCAGTGTCATCCACCAGGAAGTATGTGAGATTTAGGAACAATGTTTACATGTCAAGAGATACATCTAGTGCAACATTTATGTACTGGGCATCCATGCTCCTATTCCCAAGTGCCCGATGACACTGTTTGATAATGGTAGATGCAGAGGCCGACCTATCAGTCATGTTGCATTATACTGCTCTTTGTATGTACTCTATTTTCACCCAGATGCCTGTCCTTGAAAGCTACAGTACTCCAGATGCAATGTCACAAGGGTCAGGTAGAGAGGAAAAATCATTTCCCTTGACTTGCTGGTTGTGCCCTTACTACAACTTCTATCAAGCAAGACCATGTCAAAACTCTGACTAATATCAAGGCATAAATTATTGACTGCTTCTGCCTCATTCAACAGTAATCCTACCAAACCTTGTTAAATGCACCTATTTCCTCAGAACCATCGGTCCTGAGCCTGACTTAACAGGTTCTCAGTTGAACTGCAGCTGATTTTGGGTACAACCTTATAATTTCTCTCTGGATAGGTCCCTTAATGCCAAAGTTAGGTTTCTAGGCCATCCCAGCATCAGAAGCTACAGCTGCTATACCACTTACAATAGTTTCTCACTCAGATGTTGGAGAACTAGAGGTAAGAAAGCAGGCAGAAGATTCTGACAGTTTGGAAGGTAAACAACTCCTTGCAAAAGTTAAGAGATAAGCTTTTCCAGTTTCTTCTTTGCCTTATCTTCTGGGAGCAGTGCCACTTTTCAGAGCAGAAGTATGTATACTTCTGACACCCAGAACCCTTCTAAAAAGACAAATTTCCTCAGCAGCAGATCTTCAGATGAAGCAAGAACCTGTCAGAGATAAAAGAGAGTTGAAGATGGTCTCCATACACGCAGCTCCAAGAATTTAGTCCTACGAATATCTCAGTATCTGTTCTGTGTGTATCTTATCATTCCACTTGTTGCTTCCCATACCATCAACTTATCTTCAGTGATAACACAGACATATTAACATTTTGCTGCTTCTTGTCCTCCATCCCCTTCAACAGAAGAAACTGTGCGTTTAACACTGTACAACGTGAGATGATACCTTGAGTCAGTAACAAAGTGTCCACCAAAGTTTGCTCCAGTGTTCCTGAAATTTTGTATGGTGCTACAGACACCCTAAGGGTGTCCAGCCAGACCTCCCTCACCCCCTCAGAAGTCAGTGTCCAGAGCATACAACTCCTAACAGGAAGAATGACTGCAGTGTTGCAGATGTTTTCTGGGCACATCTGTCTCTCTGCACTGATTAGAGTGGACTGCATCAAAAATAGAGTCAGATAAGTATGGTGCGTAAAGCTTGATGATACAAATGCATTGCATTAACAACTTAAAAGGACTTTTCTGCAGAGCTGGAGAGGAGCACTTACTAGCTAAAATTACTTTTCTAGATTTATGGCAGAGGTGCACTGAACTGGGGATACATGTTTTTTTCAAAACTTCTAAATGAAAAGTGCAGGTCCTTTGTACTCTTTAAAAAGAGGGAAATAGGTTTTAAGAGAGATGCCATTGATTCTTCATTATAGTGTAGGATTATGAGATCCTAGCCATGAAAATCTAAGGCTCATTTCAGCATGTATTGGATGTATAATCAATAAAATAATTACTTGATTCAATCTTAGATACTAGGTCAATTAATTAGATTTTAAAAATTATTTCTGGCTTCGAGGATTGTTTTACCTATATTGCATAGCAAAGTAATGATGTAATTAGAAAGAAATTAATCACTCTGGCAAGGTAGTTTTCCATTTGCATTGAACAATCAAAAAGTAGAATGAATGTGTATTTCAGTCAGGATCACTTATATATATTTTTGCACACCTAGCTAAACTAATCAAGACTAATCACCATAATGTCCATGTAACAGGGAAAAATTCACATTGTCTAAATCAGATCTGGATCAAGCAGTTTCTTGGATTACTAATGGCATGCCATTAATTGGAAATCAGTGAACTATACATTCAGGATCAATACCAGCAATGCAACACACCATCCATATTACTATGTATCTACAAACTGCTAATGTATGTAGACTAATTTCTAAACATCCTTTTACAATTAATTTCAAATGTTTTAATAGCATGAGCACACATTCATTTACACAGTTATAGTAACAGACACTCCCCACATAACTCACAGACCACGTGGGTTACCAGCATCCTTCTCTTTTACAAGGTACAGCCCCTTGTTGCATCCCTCTTCCACGGGAGATGTGGGTGACCTAGCTGTATACGTGCCCCTGCTGTTCCCTGCAAACCCCATGCCTATTTCATAGAATCATAGAATTAGCCGGGTTGGAAGGGACCTCAGAGATCATCAAGTCCAACCCTTGACCCACTGGTGCGGTTGCTAGACCATGGCACTGAGTGCCACATCCAGTCTCTTTTTAAATGTCTCCAGGGACGGAGAATCTACCACCTCACTGGGCAGCCCATTCTAATGCCTGATCACCCTCTCTGTAAATAAATTCCTTCTAATATCTAACCTAAATCTCCCCTGGCACAACTTCAGACTGTGTCCTCTTGTCTTGTTGAAAGTCGTCTGGGAAAAGAGACCAACCACCACCTGGCTACAGCCTCCTTTCAGGGAGTTGTAGAGAGTGATGAGGTCTCCCCTGAGCCGCCTCTTCTCCAGGCTGAACAGCCCCAGCTCCCTCAGCCTCTCTTCATAGGGCCTGTGCTCGAGTCCCTTCACCAGCCTGGTTGCCCTTCTTTGGACCTGCTCCAGGACCTCGACATCCTTCCTAAACTGAGGGGCCCAGAACTGGACACAGTACTCGAGGTGTAGCCTCACCAGCACTGAGTACAGGGGAAGAATCACTTCCTTGGACCTGCTGGCGATGCTGTTTCTGATACAGGCCAGGAGACATATTTAGGGCAGACATCCCCTGCAAGGACAGAAACATACACTCAGGGGTCCTTGCTTGGTGCCCCTCACTGGCTGGGTGCTGTTTTCCCCCATGCCCCAGGGGAGGGTGCTCAGCTGAGCCTAGGGAAGGGTGGTGGTGGCAGTGCCACAAGGTGAATCCAACAGCACCAAACCATAGTTAAACAGCTGCTCTGCTTCAGTCTCTCTTCCTTTCACCCTAATGACTGTAGTGTCAGCTCCAGGTAGATTCTGACTGTTTATATTTACACTTGATTACACTTGGTATATTCAGTTGTGTTTAAATACATGCACTTCTGTGCTGTTGATGGAACGATTGTTTTATCTTTTTTTGTTGTTGTTGTTTAAATGTATTTTAAAAGAGTAAAATTTCATGCACTGTGTTCAGAGTCAGCCCCTTGTTCTGAGATTTTTCATAGCTGCTTTTTTCTGTTTCGCTTTGGTTTTAATATCTTTCTGTCAGTCATCTTAATTGTTTCCAAACCAAGCAACAACTGCCTCAACTGTGTTCCCATTGGTTTCTAAACACTGTGCAGCACTGACCTGCACGATGTGGTTTCATCTTTGCAAACTTCATGAGCCTTCACGCTCACATAGGCAGTCCTCACAGTACAGCCTGCTGGTGGCACTGAAGGGTAGAAACAGAGGAACTACATGGCAAGAACTAAGCCTGGAAACATTTGCCTTGCCTAACATCTTGAAACACACATTCTACATATAAGTTTTCAGAAAAAAATATAAATCTGAAAAGCTGGCCCAGATGTTAGGATTCCCCCTTCATCAGACTACACTGAGATAACAAAAGAAGTCAAATGACACTTGTAGAATTATGAATGTAAGAATTAAGGAAATTTTTCCTATAGTGTTGCATCTCATATATTATTGATGTTGATTGTTAACAACACAGGTGCTTTAAATGAAGATTTTTCACAACTGCAGACCCTTCTAGTGTCTCTATGTTGAGAGGACTGCCTGCTGTCTGTAACTCTATCCTAAAACAGTTTTTTGAGTGGCAGCATGTAAGATTCCTCTGCTCTACCTAGATGCAACATTTAATTAAACTTGGAGGAACTTTCTAGGTTTGAGACATTTACTTTCCTTGTGGAACTCAATCAACAGGATTAAATATTATAAAGGCATTGGAGGGACAGACAGGCAAACACTTATATTGACCCAAACTCTTGAAGGTGTTAGATTACAAAAAGAGAGAAAATGGAAAATGCTTTGAGGATTTTGCAAATAGATACAAATTTCTCATCATTGAAAAAACAAAACAAAAGCAAATCCACGTTTAAAAGTGGAATGAAAAAAAAAACAACCCATGCGTTTTTAATCCTCCTTGGTATTTTTATCAGAAATAGATACATCAGCTCTACCTTTTAATGATGTTCAGAGCACAAAATATCAGAGGATTTAGAGCCTTCTAATTTTTATTTAAAACTCCTACAGGGACTTCTACTACTTCCAACATGTTCATTACAGGCAATCTCCTGTTGAAAAAATAATCTATAATTTGAAAGAAATAAAATTAAGGTGTTTCTGTAATACGTAAATAGAAATTTAGATTAATTAACCCCAAACTGCATAAAATTAATGAAGAATACTACCGTGGAGTTAAAATAATCCTATAAAAATAATACAATATTTCATTACTACAACAGGCAAAAGTATCATTACTAAAGCTTTCCAAGTTTTATATACACTGAGTTCTTTTCTCTTTGGAACTACACAGTGTTAGGACATGAAGAAAAAAAAAACTGTTTTTAATAAAACATCTGTTTTATCAAAGTCTTTTTTTATTTCCTCTCTTATCTCCTAGAAGTTGGCAGCAATATTATTCTTAAGGACCAAGATTCTTCAAGGTTGTAACAACCTTCCCACTGAATCTGGATGCAAAGCAGCAGCTTGTAGGGTCTGTCTATGGTTCAAAAAAGCAGCTCTAATCATCCCCCTATCTGAAATAATCAAGCAAACCGTTCAGTGTTGCACCCTCACACTGTGCAGTATTACTGCTTAGTGATCAGTGGAAAAGAATTCTTTTCTCATCTGTAGCCACACAAAAGTTGGTTTCTTGGCATAGATGACCTTATTTGTGGGGTTTTTTCCCATTTTTTTCCAGACAAGCTGTATTGAATGATCTGTAGAAAACAAAAGCTTTTCAGCTGTTTACATCAAAAAATTAGTTTACTTTTTACAATACTAACACTGTTGTTATCAGCTAAAGGTGTGTAGTACTGCATACCTTCAATTTGTTTCCAGATATTTCAATGCCTATTGCAGCATGTCTGGCTTGCAGATTTTCTTCCTCAGCAGCTAATTGATCTTCCTTTTGCTTAGACATCAGGAATAATTTTAAACTCTTTGTGAAAGTGCAACTGAGCCCAAAATGAAATAACGCCAGTGAAATGTCAGGAACACGTACTGTCGAGCTATCAATCAGATGCTAATCCTGACAACATTAATTCTAGCTAGGCTCAAAGGATCACTTCGGCACAGGATTTCAATGCTAAACCCTTAAAAAATAGAAAAAAATATTTTACCGGCATTTAATACTTTGTGTTAATTTCTTCTGTTAACAATAATTATTAGTCTCTATAAGTAATATAGAGAAAATGTCAATGCCCTAATGCCACCATGGCCTATGCAATTTACAAGTCTGAAAGAGATCATGAGATACCCAAGTTTCTAAGTAATGTACTGAGCAGACCGAGTCTTCAGTATCATGAAAAATAAGCTTACAGGAAAAGATATACAAACCACATCATCAACCAGTTAATTTTGAGTTCTGCTGGGCAGCCTGGTAACTAGACTTTTTCTTATTTTTCTGTAACTGCTCAGCAGTAAGAAGAAAGAAAAGTGTCTCAACAATTTCAAAGCTGAAGGCAGAGGTGAAAACTGTTTTGTATTATGTCAGAAAGAGCTACAGAGACTGCGGTTTCAGATGTACAGTGCAAAGGAATAAAGGACAGAGGATGAGTCTAGGCTGCTTGGGTCACTTGCTAAACGAGCCATGCTCCCCACTTTTACTTTTTCTGCTCTGATCATTCTTCAAGCTCTTCTTCACATTTCTTTCACCAAGTTCATGTTTCTTGATAATGAGTCATACAGTGTCAGACAGAAAAAGTCTTAGCTCTGCTCTGCTTGAACACTTGCCTGTCATCACTAATAATCCCTTGACTGTCCATATAAAACAAAATTCCATTTGCACTGCCTGCTCTTACATCAATGTTGCACATGCACCAGGCTATCATGTAAAGGTATCATCTTCAGTCAACAAACACTGTTGATGTTGGTAATTTTTGTTAGCGGTCACCAAATTTATTGTTTTGTCTTATGACAACTGTCTTTTTATGTTTTATTTCTCATCATCTTCATTGTTTATTCCTTCAAACAATGTTGCATGCTTCGTTTGATTAGCACATTCTTTCAGCAAAGTCACTGAGGCAGATACCAAGAGTTTGATTTTACATCTGGTTTTAGAGAAAACAAACCCTCAAATCACCTCTTTCTGTTCCTGAACAACATCCTATCATTTCCCTTTTAATCACTTCCTAGTCCACCTTTCAATTCCTACACCAACGCAGTTTAGCAAGTAGTTTATTACACAGCATCAGTTTCCTCTGCTTCACTGAAAATATGATATTTTTCAATTTCTTTGTCCAGAAAATCAATTATTTTAACAAGCAAAAGCTATTGTGCCAGTCTGTCATGTTTTTCTGCACTGAATTTTTTGCCTTTCTATATATCTCAATGTTTCTCATTATTTTTTCCCATAAAGCCAGTTAGCTTTGAATATGGCTGATGGTAGGTTAGCAGGTTAATGTCTACTTCAATGACTCCCAACTGCTCTTTGTAAATATTCATCATAAATGCAGTTCTCAAATTAAGCTTTTATAACCTCAGCATGATGGATATTGATTAAAAATTACAATTAATCCAGTGTACCACTTATTTTAGTATTCTGCAATGGCGTTTATCAGTTTTACAATTTGCACTTCAGATTTCACTTACATTTGGTGTAGTAATTCATGTTTGTAATTTTCTTCTTAACATGTTTTCTCAATTACACAACCCCCGTGTGTCTTCCTTTGTTGCATACCCACCTTTTCAGAGAAAGATGAGTTGGTTTAGACATTATATATTACTTCTCTTCCCTTGTTTGTTTTCAGCATGTAGCAAAGAATCTATATTAATCATGTTCATTTTCTTTGCAAGGTTGGACTCAGCTTGAATTTGACACCTTACATTTCATCCTTACTTTATTTGAACCACTTTCTGATTTGTAGGACTTCCTCGGTGTTAATTTTCCTTTCTCTGTTCATTAGAGATGCTCAGTTTACACACAGTATCTCTGCTGATGTTTATGCAATTCAGTGTGTATTTGTTCTCTGCTTTGCTCCCTGTTCATGGCCTGCAATTCACAGATAATTTTATTCACTGTTTTGTTAAAGATATTTGAAGTTTCCAATAATTTGGGTCTTTCAACTTTTTTTTACTGACTGTCTTTCTTGATTTTTTTTTTTTTTGAAGCTTGTTTATTTGAAATCAGAAAGGGGAATCAGACAGGAAATATATTTACTGATTAAAAGAATAGAAATTTAAAGCCAAGAAAGAGGTTGTTTGAAAACGGTGAATGTTCCAGCCAGTGCAAACCCAGTAACGTTGAAGGCAAACTCAGGGCACAATTAAACATAGCTTTCCACTTGATGTGTGTTAGGCTTTTTGTCTGACACTTTTAGAACAGCTTGCAAAACTAATTGATTGAGTACCATAACCCTCTGCAAGGTAGACAATTATTATTCTCATTTACAGATGGGTAAACAAACGTTCAGGTTAACTGACTTGACCAAAGTTAATCAGTGGTGGAAGATCATCTTTACGCTCCTGAGTGACAGTCCTGTAGGTCACACGACCTTCCCAGCCTGTTTAATGTTGCCTGTAAAAAGTGCAGATATGAAAGGCAAGTTTGCATGGGGCTTTGCTAATGAACACCTCTACCTATCTTAAGTTTAGATTTACCTGTTCCAAATGCACCCCGACCAACAATTATTATAACAACAATAACATGCACATTCAACAGAGACCTTTGCAAAGTCAATAAAGAGAGCTCCATGGTGGATGAAAATTAATAGGGCAGAGAGAAGAGTAAAAATTATTTTTGTAATGACTCCTTTTGAAATGAGTATTTTAGTTGCATGAGAACTGATGACTCAAATAGTGTTGCATGGTCTCATGAATAGTAATGAAATCAAATCCTAAACAGAGGTATTAGATTTTAATTGTGCTATTCTTTAAGACTTTTTTCCACAGTGTCAAGGTCATATTCTCAAAGATAAGTTTATTGTACAAGAGGAAAAGTGATAATAGGAACTGCAGACATATTGAATACAAGTGGCATGCCACATAAAAGGAGAAAATATACTAAAAGCAATAACTGAAGTATACACAGAAGACATTCCCATTCATAAGCAGTTTAAATTATTAAAGCATGTAAGAGGTTTTTAAGTAGAGGGTGTTTAAATTACTTTCTGCTGAATACAACTTGTTACCGTCCAAAACTTTCTTCTTTTAAAGTGACTTTTAAATGCAATTCATCTTTAAAGTATCTTTTAAGATAGAATTTTTATTACAAATGTAATCTAGATGCATTTCTGATCAAGTTACCTGTATCAGAGCTTTATTGTCTTTATCTGTATGTCTGAATACCACTGCTTTGAGCAGACCAGACATCTTGGCTCTGAAGACTTCCCAAGTCTTCCCAGGGCTCATCGAAGCCTTTAAGCATGCACTAAAGTTTAAATGGATTAGTAATACCATCTTCCTTAAGGAGGTTTAATCATTTACTACTGAAGCCAATGAGATTTAAACAAGTGCATAAGTGGTTTGGTGTAAGAGCTCCTTTGCTTTTCTCTTTGTCTGCATTACATCTTACTGTGATTCATGATGCTGGTTTATATCCCCTTAAGGAGTATCTGGCACTTAGTCTCATCTTTCTCCAAAATTTGTGCCCCAGACAGCTAGCTGATATTTCTAATATCACATCTGGCCCTTTTTAGGTTTCAAAGCAACATTTTTTTTTTTTTTTTTTCCTTAGGTTTAGGATGGTTCATTCTACAGGGAAAGGAAAAGTCATATGGGTCTGTGACAAGGAGTTTCTTATTAAACCGTGGGCTGTGCAGAAACGTGCACCAAAATGTGTTCTCCATATCATACTGGCAATGTCAAAACAGATACACTTTCCTGAAATGGAGTCCAGTTTTAACTCCTTCTTCAGAACCTTCCACCCGAATGCACACCAAACCATCTGCCTCCTGATTTGCAATGCTTTGTAGATAACATATATTTTTAAATGTACGTGTCACAGTCCTCCTGATTCATTGGCATAATTTCCATTGCAGAGAGGGTGCCATTGTCTTTTTTTCTCATTTAACCTTCCAATAATTATATTTTGTTTATTTCAGCCAGAAGCAGTACTAATAATTATAACACAATGTGCTCACAGAAAAAGGTACAGATAATATTCATGGAACAAAATTAGAAAATATTCATGTGCCCATATGGCACACAGAAATTACTATCCCATTAGCTTTCTGCTAGTAAAAATTGGAGTCAATTTACTACTGACATGTCCATACAAACAGCCTAACTTCTGTAATAGCTCATCCATAATTTTCTACTTAGGAATCATTGCAAGCACAGCAACAGTGTGTTACAAAACCTGTGTCAAGATTTCAGTACTTGCAGTCTCACCTTCACTGCTGACATGCACTGGTAATCATAACTGACATCAGTATTTGAAGAAAAACTAGTCTTACACCTCATTGTTTATCTCATTCCCATTACTGGCAAATTTTCCGTATGCACCTTCTGCATTTGTTTTACTTCAGTATTAGATTTGGAACTGTTTCTACATCTAATTTTTCTTTAAAAGTTATTTACTAATACAGGCGCATAAACCCAGATAGCACTTAAGTAGAATCTCTCACTAAAATCTGGGAGTTCCTCTGGTACTATTCTGGAAGTATCAGAAAAAAAGCTATACATTCAGAGTAGTTTATTCGTCTCATATCTCACATTAAAAAAAACAACCTAACAAAAAAACGGATACTGGATTAATATACACACATAATCTAGTTCCAAAGATATAAACCTGCTGACTTCTCTTCCTCACATACTGGACAAGGTAATTGGTTTTGTTTATGAACATAACCCGTGCCTTAATTCTCATTCTTTTAGTGAAGTACAGAAGGATTACCTTAACTTTTTTCTAATTTTTCCTGTTTTCCTAAACACATCATATTTTTCTTGACACTTTTAAAGTTAATTAATTCTGAAGAAATCTAAATATTATCAAAGCATGCTGAAGACCCTACCTGCTTTTGCAAGAAGCTCTCAGGTATTGCTTCATGGATACACAGAATTTTTCTGAGTCATGAGGCAAGGAATATCTCCCAAGAATTTTTCAAAGTATACCTGGGATTTATTTCAGAGTTCAGTTTTCATCTACTTTTTTCAGATAGTCTACCTGCAGATATACTCAAAATAGCCATAGGCATTAAATTATCTTTTTTACCTCTCATATTCCATTGCAACAGATTCAATTATCACAGAAATGAGAAACCCTTTGAAAAACTTTACAATTATATATTCACTATTTGCTAAAAAATTAACCAGAATTTCTGGCATTTCTGACATACTGATACCTCAAACGTCGCTGTTTCCACTGATCTTAAAAAATAATACATGTCCACAATCCCTCATATACACTGAGTGGTCCAAAAATTAATTTTAAGCAAATATTAATTATTAAATGTGATTTCTTTTAACCTTCTTTTTAGCTTTGGATACAAGTATTCATATTGATGAAAGTTTTGTACATGTACTAGTTGCAAAAGAACAGCTCTTTCTCCACAGGATTATTTATTCATGACTGATTTCCCACCTTCTTTTGTACTTATCAGTGTGGAAGAATAGTGGTGTCTGGGTGAACAGAATTTACAAGAACCATACCTTAACCAATTTTTAAGCCATGTAGACTTTAAAACTTGCAACAGTCTATGTGTGTGAGGGTCCATTAATTAATTCTCCTCAAACCTCACAAGTATAGGGGATTTTTGTAAAAGACCGCGTGGGTGCTATGTACCAGAACATCAAACATCAAGACATTCACTCCACTCTAACCCAACCAAAAAGGAGCTACTCCTTCCTTGCAAAGTACCACTTTCTGTCCTGGAAAAGGAGGAGACATGGACTATAAATTATGGACATTCACCACCAGACTTTGAAGCTCCCCACCGTGGATCTGCCAATAGGATGCCACTGGCTCATGTGGGTGGTATGATATCTATCCCCTCCTTCCTACTTTGTTTTCCTACTCTTTTCTCTCCTCCTCTCTTGCTAAGTTGTTGGTTTGGATTACAACTGATATCTGACCTCAACCACATCTTAATTTTGCCCTGGAGTAGTCCTGGAGCCCACGGTCGTACAGGGGACTGAATCAGACCGCAACACCTTCCTTGTAAACTGTATGCATACCTTAGCAGCACCTGTGTCTTCTAGAGAAGATTTTTTTTTTCCTTTTTCTTCAGGTCCCCTTTCAAAATTTACTTTTATAGTGATTAAACATATGTAAATGTATGCAGTTCTATTGAGTAAATGTTGGAGATTAACATATCCCTTTCCTATATGCCTTTTCTTGAGAAAATAAAGCAGCAGCTCGGGAAAAGGGAATTCCCACAATTGTCCATCGTGGTCACCAAACGATACTGTTCGAGCAGGCTTTTTATCCCTTCACATGTAGTTTGCAGACCTGAAGATCTGGTTAAAGGCACAGGCACATGCTGCAATGTGACTGTTCTCATCCCTGCAGCCATAATCCTTGTGCATCGATTGGTGGTTTTCTCAGAAACTGCTAACTAATGGAAACTGTACAGACAAAATATCCAGGCTGGATGGTACAAATACCTGAGCTTAAACAGAAAGTTTTAAAGCAGATCCAACAGCAGCTGGACTGCTGAGGCCTGTCATGCTTCTCAGTGTGATACAGGGCACAGCCACGCAGAGGAGAATGAATAAGCACTCTCACCACTAGCTTGGTAACAATTCTGCTCACAGATGCACAACTAATAGGTTATATTGAAAGTCGTAAGTTAAGAGGTATAGAATCATAGAATCATTAAGGTAGGAAAAGACACCCAAGATAGTCAAGTCCAGCTGTCAACCCAATACCACTGTAGCAACTGAACCATGTCTCAAAGTGCCACATACACAAGTGTTCTGAACACCTCCGGAGATGGTGACTTCACCACTTCCCTGGGCAGCCTGCTTCAGTGCTTCAACACTGATTCAGTAAAGAATTTGTTCCTTGTGTCCAGTCTAAGCCCCTGCTCATGCACCTTGAGGCCACTTCCTCTTGCCCTATCACTGGTTACTAAGGAGAAGAGACCAACATCCCCCCCTTTAAGGTGGTTGTATAGAGCATGGTTTGCAGAAGTTGTGAGAGTTAGAAATCTCATTAAGTGATGAATTAATTCATTCCTGTGTTGGACTAGTATGTACAACATGGATCAAGCCCTTGCTATGTTTTTTTGTTTGTTTGTTTTCTCATGAGTTCAGAAAACAAAATTCAATTTACAGAGCATGTTGTCCTGTTCATGGTCCAAATGGACAATGACAAAACACGACTTCTTTATGCTACCTTTTATACTACCTTTTTTTCCTTCACCTAACACATCTTTCGCTCTCTTCCTACTTCCGCTTCAGCCCCAGTTTCTTTGTCATGATTCTAACACTACAATTAATTTTCAGATAATGTCTTTCAGGGTGTGCATTGTCTTGAAGGAGCTTCTATTCCCAAAGTACTATGTGACAGTAATACTTCTGTGTTACCATACTCTTGTCCTGTCTGTCCATCTCTCTCCACTATCCTGTTTTTTCCCTTTGTGTCATAAGATTTCTCCACATCAAAGAAATGTCAAGTGCCTCATCAGTTCTTTGTATACAGCCAACATTACTGAGTATCGTCATGTCCTGATACTGGTACTGGTCAGTCAAGGGCATTTCTGATGTCAAAAAAAGAGAAAAAACGTGAGCTTCTCAAGTGTATGCAGAGGTCTTTGTGTGTGTCTGCAGATTTTGTTGAGCTTCTGCTGGTACTGTTAAAAGCATACCAAAGAACTACGTCTTTTGCCCTTTCATTTGGTGACATAAAACAAGGAACATGACCTGAATGTGCTGTCTCTTTCCTGTCTGAGTTCATGAATGCTACAGGAATGAATAAGCAGCCTGATCCTTGGTTTTGAAGAATACCACATGGTGAACGTCCATGTTCATGCTGATGGTTGTTTTTTGCACATTGTCTTTTACTTCCTCCACAACAGCTGCTCATTTTCCCACAGACTTTACGGAGAAAGCCATGGTTGGTATTTCTCTGCCAAAACCCCTCTTCCTTCTTCCTCCAATTCTCAGCCCACAGAAAACTTCCATAAAGGTCACACAAGCATGTTATATCAATGTTTGTATGAATACATGCTTGTATGCATAATCATAGACCTTTCACATTTGAGAAGCAGAATTTTTCCCATGAGTTCTTTAAGGCAAATAAATATGGTCATAACTATCACAGGAATGCTTTTATTGCATTTGGAGAAAAATGCCTGCAAGCATGGCAGCATTTTGCTAGGCAACAATCAGTACAAATTAATTGTCATGTGATGATAACTAAAGGCAATAACCAAATGAAGGCCATGAAGCTACATCAACTCTATACACCAGCCAGAACTTCTTAGGACAGATTATGAGCTTGTACTGTGTTCAGACTAACCTCAAGAACATAATTTGCCTCTAGAAAAGCTCAGGTATTTCCAGCCTGTAGCAGCTAAGTTCATTTACTGAAGTTTCGTACATCAAACTCCTTTTAAAAATTGATCTACCTTTTTCCTTGTTTTCATGATTCACAAGGAAACAATATAGCAAAAAATGACGCTTATGTCATATGAAACATCCATTTCAAATGCAGTCTTACAGGAAATGACCCGATGAAAGAAAAAAAAAGCAAAGCAAAAAACACAAAACAAAGAAACAAAACCAGAAAAAACCCCCACAAAACAAAAAACAAAAAAACCCAAAACATAAAGGGATGTTCACTTTTTTTCTCCAACTGTGTAAAATCCAGCAGAATTTTAGGTAAGTTTCTCTGTAATATTCTATAGGCTGGCACAAACTTCTCACAAGGCACAGCATGAATCCCAGTAATTTTTGTTGGTTTGCCAAGCTACACATACTGAACACTACACTTTTGTGGGAAACAGAAAACTTGTTCTAGTTGTTCTGGGTTGACATGGTGCTGGTTTTGGCAAGGGGGAAAGGGACCCCAGGGGTGGCTCCTGTGAGCAGCTCTTGCAAGCTCGTCGGGTTCCAAAGTGGCTGCCTGAGGCCACCAAGGACAAAGTCTGAGAGCCTCTGCGATTAACACAGTCAAGATAGGGAAAACACCTGGTGAGTAAGAGTAGGGCAGAGAGAAGGAGATGAGAGACCAACATATGGACAGAGAGAGACCACCAGGGGAGAGCAATGCCGGAACACGGAGAACACTGTCCGTGAGGAAAGAGAGGGAGAAGATGCCCTGAACAGGGATTTTCCCCTACAGCCGTGGAGCGTCGAGAGGCTGTACCCGTGTAAACCATGGAGAAGCAGGCTGATGAACATCAGCAGCAGAATGGTGAACATCCATGTTCATGCTGATGAATGTTTTTTGCACATTGTCTTTTACTTCCTCCACAACCACTGCTCATTTTCCCACAGACTTTATGGAGAAAGCCATAGTTGGTAAAAGCCAAGTTGGTGGAGTGGACCCTGAGGGATCACAATGCAGCAGTTTTGAAGAAGTCCGTGAAGGATCCTGTGGTAACAGCTATGGAACAGCAGCCCTGGAGGGGACTCTGCCTCAAGCAGTCCGTGGCTCCGTGGGCCGCCCACACTGGAGCCCGTTTGCTCCTGAGGAACTGTGCCTGGCGGGACTCACGTTGGAATGGTCTGTGAAGGACTTTCTCCCGTGGGAAGGACCCCACGTTGGAGTAGGGGAACACTGTGAAGAATCCTTCTGAGAAGAAAGCAGCGGCCGCTCTGCCACCAGCTGCCGCCCTCACTACCGCCACTCTCAGTCTGAGTGGGAGCGTCCCGGTTCCCCCCGCACCTCCCCGTTCCCCCCCAGCCCGGGCCCCGCGCTGCGCTCTGCTCCTGCCGGGGGCTCCGAGCGGCGGCTTCTGAGGGTTGAGCCTGACTGCAACACCAAAGGCCTGAGGGCCCTTTGCAGCAGGGCTGACCCAGGAGAGGGCTCCAGGGCTCTTCCCAGCACCCGATGGATGTGGATCTGAGGAGCAGGTGGGGAGCTGGGGGTAAAGGAGCGCAGGGGAACAGCAGCGAAGCGAGGAGCGGGCAGAGAGGAGGGGTTGGGGTCTGCCGGACCTGCATGGAGTATGGGCAGGAGAGGGCAGGGAACAGACCCCTCTGTGTCCTCCTTCTCAGATACCTCAGGGTGTTTGAGACCCTCTATTTAGGTCCTTGTACCGAAAATGATACGATCCACTCAAACTGTGCTGCTAGCACTGTACTTGTTATGGCAAAGTCTGGCATATAAAATCTTTAGAAATATAATTCACAGTTTCATTAAAGAAATCTGCCACAGTAGAGACTGAAAGAAGCAATATTAGGACAACAGTAAGTGTTGCAGAAAAGGCTGAAGCTAAACGCCAGGAGATAGGCTTGGCTATTCAGATGTATTGTCAAAACACAGACCAATGATTTCTCAGTTATCTTTTTGTCCTCCTTTCGTCTATTATAGCTGCTTAGAAGAAAAGCTTGCTGAAGTATTCCCTGGCATATTAGTATCTGAGTCTCATTATGCAAATATTATGCATATTTCTGAAAGAACAGATGTGGTTGATAAGTAGAGAGAAGGAATACCTAGTTAAATGACCGATTTTGTATTATGGGACCTAACATACATATATATACATATATGCATGTATATATATTTACCTATGTGGTGATTTTAAAAAACAGGATGGAAACTAAACTCTTATTAGCTTTCTTTTTCCAAGTATATGGCTACCAATTAGTATGTGACTGAGAAGAAATTTGTTTCTTAATTACTATTTTTTTCCTCCATACTATGCTTATTATTTTATTTACTGTTATCTTTCTCTTTTGGCTTTTCCTTCCACTTACCAAAATCTCATCAGAGCCGTAAGTTTTTATTATGTTTTCTTCTGCACTATGACTAACTCATGTTCTTCTTCTGAGAAGATATTTAGTACTCATTTATAACAGCAAAATACAGGCCAGTCTGTTGGATTTCAACAAGTTAAATCAAGGGCAAGAGAGTCTTTACTGTGCTCTCAAATTAGAAAAACAATTTTCACAAGTTATAGCATAAATTCCCAGCTACATTCTCAGAAACCTTTTTTACAGGTTAATGTCTTCCAGAATAATATTATCAAAGCTTAATTTAACTCAAAATAAATAAACAAAATATTGTAAGGTTCAGATTTATTAAAGATTAGTAAGATGGGGGGGGAAAGCCTTCCATTTCAGCACAATGATCTAAGAAGGAAAAATGGTCTTTATAGCCAGGAAGCCCATTTTGCACTAACCTGGAAACATGTTACTGGTGCAAAAGAATGAAATTATGCAAAATTCAGTTATGGTAGCATCAGTCCATCTGATTGCCAAATAACGCAGCTTGTGAAATTCTTTTGCAGTGATCCATGCACATTGCAAGGAAGAACTACACAGCTGTCTTTAAAAAAAAGTTAGGAGCTAAGTATAGTTTTCTTGCTCTCTCAAAGACAGGCAAAAGTTAAATAGCCTGCTGGACTGCATGGAAAGCTTTGAAACTTAATCTTTGAGACAAGACTGGCTTTAATTTTTTTGTCAGTTCCTTTTCTCCTTTTTATTCAAGAATAAAAAGCTTCTTTCCCCATGTGAAGCCTTCACCTTGGGTTTGTGACAGCCTTGGAAAGTCTGAAGTCACCAACAGGAGTGGCATTCCCAGTAATTAGTAAGCTGTTCACAGCGATGTACAGGCAGGGAAGAAGAAGAAAGCAACATTTGTATTCACACAATCAGGACTTGTAATAATATTTACAAGGAAAATAAATCCTCCCAAAGTATACAGAATTAGGATCACAAATCAGAATATGATTTTCTATAAAATGACAGTTGCTTTTTTAGGACCCTGGTAGCAAAACATTTAAATGAGGGCTTAAACAGAGCCCATTTCTTGAGTGCATGGTCTTTGTAACCATGTGTTTAATTTCAGCTTAATGTTTGTTTTTCTGATTTCTAAGCACCTTAAATGAGATGCAAGGCTCCTTTTCTGATATTGAAGGACATCAATATTCGGAGAGGCTTTACTGCTGAATGAAGAATAATCAAAGGCAACAAATTTTTGTGCTGCTTGTCCACATAGGCATGCACCTACAGAGCACATTTAAATACAGCACAACCTGAACTCCATGTTTGAAAGTAATTTGTGAGTACAAAAGTAGGAAGCAGTCAATTTAATGTGAATTGCAGTTGTGTGAATATGAAAACATTTTTTAAAACTTTCATCAGTATCAATAAGTTGTGAATATTGCATGCATAGAATCTATATCACCCTCCCTCTTTTCTAGTTTCCATGCAAATGTTAAAGGTGGGGTATCTGGGAATTTTATTGACTAGATTTATTGGTCCAATGCTCTGTACCTGTCGATGTTTGCTTGTAGTTAAACCAAAAGAGAGAGAGCAGGGCAGCATAATGGAATAATCAGAAATTCCTTTGCATAAATTGAGGTTTCAGCAGCCCTTTCAAACCCCTATGAATATTAGTCACGAGATAAGGACAATGTTAAGTTTTTTAAGTATAGTTTTTCCTTTTTAACCTTCCTTCCACTCAAATACTATCAGCTTGAGCTGAACTGCTAGACTTTTTCTGTTGGGACTGTATTTGTCATTATGTGAATCCATATGGAATGGGAGGACTGCTAACTCTTAGTTCTGTTGCACATGAAAATCTTGTATATCCACATTATTTATTCAGACCAGGATTCCTGGTTCATAGATTTCTTAGGTGAAACAGCTTATTGCTGAAACTTGGGCTTTTCTATTCATGTGGAATTGCTAAGTACTACTCTGAAATTAAAGTATGTGTATTTTTTCAGTAATGCAATATTTGTTCCTGTAGTGAAGAATGTGATTCCAGCAAGTATGAAAGGGACTAAAACAGCTGAATGTGCAAGACATATAAACTCTAATCCTGAATAAGCAGAACTTAAGTTACTTTCACAATCACTATGGCCCACTTACTAGGATGGTTTTTAGTAGCAATAAAATAAATGTTTTCTGTAGGGAAGAAATACTGTGTTTTGTGTGGTCTGAAAACCACTGTGTAGCATATTATTGTTGTAGCTATCAATTCTCAGCATCTGTTGTACAGCTTAAGGACCATAACAATACATACCTAAAGCTATATTCTTTGTCAGAAAAGAAAACAAGGTAAATTTTGTTCTCTTATGCCATGTTTTTATTAAAATAAATTTAGCTTAGGTCAGATTCTATTCAAAAAAAGCAAGTCTGATTTTGCTGCTTCATCATATAATTTATTTACCTCATTCTTGTAGTATTCAGGCACCATGAACAGAATACATTTTCAACAAATACCAACAATTACTCCTTGAATAATTTAGCTGATGAATATTTTATGCTTTTGTTAAGAGCATCTTCATGTGAGGGAACTAGTACTTGTGCACAGACATTTTTCTGATGGACCTTTATGAAAAGTTGTGTAAACCAAGTGCCAGGATAGAAGTTCTTTCTTGCATTTGAGGTACAGGGTGAGTTACATTCAGGATCTTGCTGAAAAAGAAGTGGTGGGATGTATAGCTATTATTATTATTATTATTATTTAATTACTGCCTGGATTTGTCTGCAGTAAAGGACAAACACAAGACACAGAATGACTAACATTAAATTGGTGTCACATATAGCAGATAACTGGAGGAGTAACATGAATAATGGAGTCCATTTGAAAAAGAAAAACCAGTGAACTGAGGGAAAAAACCTGAAACAAGTTAAAGAAAACTCAAGGTGTCAGGACTTACTGGACTTAAGTTTAAGGATTTCTGTCTAAATAAAATCCATAGAGATGTCTATAATTTGACTGCAGCTACATCTTCATCTACCAAGGCAAAAAATTCTGTGTAGGGATTGGTTTTCTTGCCTCTCCCTAGGTAGCCCCTTCCAGGAGTCAGATAATTCGTATGTACGCAGCACAGCAGCATTTTTCAGATCTTACAAAAGGTTTTCTAGATAGAAACAGCCTGATCCATGATGTGTTGATGAATTTGGCTGTCCCACAAGAGGTAAGAAATTGTGTGCTATGCAACAGCAGGAGCACATGCAACTTCAAGAGGATCCATCTCAGAGTGAAGCCTCACTGGAAAAACATTCCCAGCTGTGAGGATCTGATACATCTGGAGCATACCTCCCAGGCACTAGGACATATATACATATGGCACCATGTAATCGGACACATCAGACACCTGTTGATAGGATCTCCCCATGTTGTATTACCCAGTGAGTAGTCTCACACACTGGGTCTCCATGACAGTGGAAGGCCTGAACACAAGAAATCCAGAAATAAGTTAACCTGGAAATTGGAACAGAATTTGGGTATCCCAGTGTGATGTTTTCATCACAAAATCTTTTTTTTTTTCCCCCACATACTGCCATATGAATTAAAATCTTAAGTTCTTGTAGTACATGTTAAATACTACTGGTGTGGTGTCTTCTGATGGATACTTTATCAGGTATATTCCTTGAGAGTGCAGCAACCGTTGCCTTAAGATGTTCACTAAAGGCAGACCTTCATCAAGGTGAAGCTGTCTCATATTTAGATAAAATGATTGTGTTTTCTTTTGCGATTGTAATATCCTCTGTATCAGTTCTCCTGCAAGTACATAATAAACCTGTCAGCCCACCCTGCGGCAATAAATGTGATAGATGGGAAATATATTAGGAAAGAACCTGTATGTGATATGCTTGCAAGCCCTACTTTATCATGCAACTATTTTTCCTTATAATTAGCACTCAGGTAATAGAAGACATTAATGAATAAGCATATAACTGTTATCAATAGACCTTATTTTTTCATTCCAAACTGTTGACTCAGAGGATTTGTTCTGGGTATTTTGGAAAAGAAAACAATGGGTGTATAATGTCCATATACAAAAAATGGACATATACTGTGGAAATTCCAGGACTTCCAGTATTTGAAAAATGTTTATTGTTAAGAAAATTGTAGTATGAACTACTAAGTAAAATATCCTGAAGGAGAAAGCCTAGCAAAAACATTGTCTCAAGAATGTCAATATCAGAAAAATAAAGTGTTTATGAGTTATATGGAAAATACACACAAAATCCAGCTTTGAAATTAGGCACTGTCATAGCTACCAGAGTAAACCAGAAATTTGGTGGAATTGATGGTCTGAAGGTATCTGAGTGATGTTAGAGTTTGTACCTGCTGCTTTTGCATGCACTTCACCATTCTATGTCAAATGGATGTACTCATTTCTTTGAGTACCTTTCCACTAGATAAAATTTTAGGGAGTTTCCTTTTGGAATATTCCTTTTAACAGTTAAGAAAGGGCGGTAGAAGCAAAGGTGTTGGTGGTAGTGGCTGTATCTTCTAAACCTTAGTGACTGAATTCTCCCTTATAAGATTAGTGGAAACAATAAAAACAGCCAACTGAACAAAAAAAACTGTTCAGAGGCTGGAAAACAAGTCTTATGATGTAAAGATTAAAGAGCTCATTTCATTGAATAGAAAGGTTGTGAGTTGTCTTGATCACTGTGAATAGGTACTGACACAAGGAACAAATACTTGATACTGGATGTCTTTCAGTCTTGCAAGACCTAAAAAGATCAAATTGGAAATTTGCTAGAAATTGAAGATAGGAAAATTCAACCTTGAAATTGCACAATAACTGCCTTTTCCCAGCAGCAAGGCTAATTAAACATTGAAGAACTCACCAGAGCTTTGAAACCCAAAAAGATTAGAAGTCTTTCTAAAAATGGATGCTCTCATCTGATTTCCAGGGAAAAAATATGGCCAGGAAAAAACAGAAAATCAAATTTAAGACTGTAGTTTGGGAGTGAGAAGGCTATATATATGCTACAGTAACTAATGTTTTCTAGTGATAATAAAGATAGCAAAAAGAAACACAGTTGTAAGGTCAATTCATGTGGGTGGAGAGCCACACTGGGATGGCTATGCTACCACAGAAATAGTCCAGATAAACCCAGATAAATATAGACAGTTCTACACGCTGCACTGCAAGTACATATATTTCTGTATCATAAAAAGCCTTGGCAAAGTTTTCCAGTGAAAGTAGAGAATGTGTCTTCCACTCTGAGATCCTCTGAGGCCATCATCAGCTTTACTTCCAGCAAATCCTGCCACTATGACTTGCAGAGCTGTGGTTGATACTCTGGTGTTTTACATGAAATGGTGGTCAGTCCTTTGGTTTGTTGCCTACAGTCACATTTTAGGACAACAGATGGAGTGAATGCTCTTTATAAGCCTGTGTTAGTTTATCTATGCCAGTCTAGTCTACTCTGTTCTCTCTCCTCAATTTAAACCAGGCAATAATTGATTAGGTTTATTCTCTAATAAAGGATAAGAGAAGTTTCAGCTATTTCTGGCAAAATTTTCCGATTAAAGAATATTAAATGCATACCAAGAGCTTTCTAGAGAATAAATGTCACATTTTGGGACACTTACTGTGCCAGATAGAAGCCATGTTTCATGAATGAGAGTTTATGTCATACTAAATATGTGATACTTCTTTGTAAAGTTTTGCTGGATGAAGATACTCCTAAAACTTTCATTTTCAGCTGTGTAGCGGTAATTGCCAGCTCCTTGCTCCAGTACTTTCAATGTAAGAGTAACTGAAACTAAACTGAGAGAGAACTGATTACTACACTTTCTATTCTGTACAGACTGTTGAAGGAGAGTTAGTTGTTGTCAGGAGAAACACATCACACACAGGCTGAAAAGAGAGACTGGAATCCATGGCCAGGTTCCCAGATGGAGCTGTGCAAAGAAGCTGCAGTCTAGCCTTTCATGAGCATTGTAAAAATGACCTTCCTCAATCTCAGCTGTGCTGCTGTCACACTATAAGAAAAAAAGGAGTTTGAGAAAGACATAGAAAATGAAAGGATGCTGGACAGAGACTTCTATGAAATCACCCTCCCCCAGGCATTTGTATTGAAGATACACATAATGTATCTCTCCAGCATACCTTGTTAAATTCAGGGAGCTGTGAGGACTATGTTCTGTTAACTTGAGCTGATGCCTCAATCGTCTTATCTAAGGGTTTAGCTGGGAGAAGAACAATGAACAAGAGATGAGCACCTCGTACATCCATCACAATTAAAAATGTGAATTAAGGGAGACATAATTTCTGAGTTTTCTAATCACAGACAAAAGGCATAGAAAGAAGAAAAAAATGGATTATTTTTAGCTATTCCTATTGTTAAAATTTGAAATTGCATCAGGGGCAGTTAAGAGCACGTCTTTTAAGTCTCCTAGATATGACAAGTTACAGCAAATGGATAGATAGCTCCCGTGCTTTCATATGACACCTATTATTTTACACATGATGTTTGTCCTCCAAGGTGATTTTCTTTTTATTAATCTTTATTAATATTAAAGAGAGAATAGTAAAATACTTTATTTTCTGGAATGTATAAATGCTACAGCTAATAATTTCCCAACAATTATCATAAAACAGCAGTGACATTTTCAGCTCTTCAAAATTATGCAAATTATTGAGTGGGTAAGTACAGTAGCTCTTCTCTCTATTAGATCACTGCTGTTTAAAGTGGTATTGCATGTCAAGGAGGGCAAGGTGTGAGTAGTTTGATTAGAATTATCCACCCTCCACCCCCATCTCTCTCTGCTTCATGCAAATACATGATACAGACACCCACTGTCTTTTATTAAATCACATTTGCATTTGTAAATTCACAGAGATGAGCTCAAAAAAATATGTGCCCAAGGGAAAGCAGGTAATCCAGACCTGTGTTGTTTTTTATTCTGCAGTACCATCATTCAGTGTACATGTAGGAAGCTTCAACACTTCATTTTACAGCATGGGAAAAAAATATAAAAAGAGAGATTGAGATTTGCAATATTAAATTTAGATTGGGCTTTTAACCCAGAAATTAATTTTGCTATTCATAAGCCAAACTGTTCTCTTGTCATAATGTTAAGTGGTTATGGAGCTACTTCGCTTGGGGTTAGTAGTACTGAATGAACTGTATTTCCCATTCAGTTCAGCTTTGACATGGTGGAAATTTGCTTCCATTCATCTGGAAGTAAATTTTAGAAACAACTGATAAAAAGCACATCCACTGTTTTCCAGCTTAGCAGCCTTAGTGCAGTAGTTCTTCCCAAATCCCCAAAAGAGGCAGTAACTTCCTTCACCCCTTTCCTTTCTGTAGTGCCTTAGTTACACAGCCTGTGAACACCCACAGCAAAGCTGCTGCTCTCTCTAGCCTGCTCCACATCATCCTAGTCATGCTCATCCCACTTGGGTTTCTCCCATCTGTTTTCTGGAGTTTTTGTTTGTTTGTTTTGAAACCATCTGCTGTCTTGTACCTTCCTCTTCAGCTCCAGCTCTGCTGATGCACTGGAGGAATAGCCTAACTCTTGGGCTCACAGCACAGTATTGGTGCTTCAGGCAGTTACTGTGGAAACATGGTGGCCAAATGGTGCTAGCAAATGCAGTGCAGCTTTTCTCAGAGGTGCCAGCAGGAGGAATGGCAGTGGTTCTGGCATGAGATCGTGCCTGAGGGAAGAAGCCGGAGTCACCAGCAGCACACTGGTTCAAAGAGAGTCTGTTCCTGGCTTTGGAGTTATCTCTGCATAAGCACATATGAGGGTATCTAAGTAACATTCATTGTGCAGCATAGGCATACTTCTAAATTGTGCTCTACCAGAAATGGCTTTTCTGCCTTCATCTGTTTCTAGGATCTCTGGGTCCACTCAAGAGACCTTCTAGTTGATTACAGAAGTCTATGTACAATATACAGCATGAAACAGAAAGAAGTCAAACACAAAAAAAGTCAGTTCATTCTTTAAAAGGTAACTGCTGGTTGCTTTTCCTGTCCCTCTAAGCCAGTAGCATCACTCCCTTGAGCAACCTACATGTGAAGGTTGTTCACACTGCCTGGTGCACATTCCTACTCTTTCGCTCAGTGTCTCAATGAGATACTTGACTCTAATAGTTAAAAGGTGTAATTTCCTTTCTAGAATTTGGACTGATGGATTTTTTTTTAGTTTTTCAATAGAGGAAATAAAGTCAGCTATACTGTTATCTTTTATTTTCAATTTAGCTTCAGAAATTAAAATTTCTAACATATAATTGAACCAAAATTATCTAGGACTTTCCGGTGCTTTTCGTTCTGTATAACCATAATGCAAATAGAAATCCAAGGCTATGATCAAGTACAAGTCACCTATTATCAGTGAATGGAACATTATACTACATTGAAGTATTTTCTTCCATTTTAGCTGCTTTTCCAAATGGTTTCATTGTCACAATGGACTTTTATACAGTCTGCTTAAGAAAAATTTAGACCCTCCTTTCAAAGTAATGCTGTAGTATTCATTGCCATTTTACACAAGGAGGAAGCAAGCTATAACATGAAAGCTTTTCCTATATATTAAAGAGCACCTGTTCATTCAGAAAAGTGAATATAAATGGAAAATTAATTTGTGCATTCTTATATAAACATACAGTATATTTTAAAGAGTTTTGGAGTGTTCACTTCCTTCATTTTTCTTTCATCCATGTTGAAAAATAAATTCTTTAGTGCAAGTCATAGCCCAAACATTTGTATATTATATTCTTAAAGCAGAATGTGCCTTAGTTGAATATTCTTTTGTGTGCTTTCTGTTATCCCAAGAATTTACTGAAATATTTATCTTTGCCTTGCAGTCATTTCCTGCCCTCCCCACCTCCACTTTACTACAGAATTTGAGTTCGGTAGTGACATATGAAGACAACATACACTAACATCTGAAAGCCACAAAAGGCATCTGAAAGACAACCTGGTTTTGAAAGACGAGTGTTCAGTAGTATGTATGTGGCTAGATGGTGCCAGTGGGCCTACAGGTCAAAAGGTGTTGCCCCACTGTTCAGATTACTAGTATAGATGCTGTCTTATGATCTGGCCTATTGCCAGAGACAAAAATAATGCCTGTACAAGCTTGTCTTTTCACTATCATCAGGACACAAAACTGCTGTTAACGGCATTTGTGTTGTATGTGAAACTGGCAGGATGTGAACATACAGGAAAATGACAAAAAGTATGGTCCAGGCTCCATCAGTTGAACAGCTGGTTCAAAGCACAAATTGAACTGAGAATAAAGCACTTTTGAAATGAGTGATACGCATGTTTGTCTTCTCCTTGCAGACAGTCCTTTGAGCCCCATGCAGACAGAAGCATCATGTTTTAAACACTGACAAATAATCACTTTCTTTTCTTCCATCCGGGCTCCATCTGCAGTGGTAGGCACTCCACAGTGCTGTACAGGCATGTGACACTTGTGCTGTCACTGCACCTTGGTGCTATGTCTTTCTTTGTCCATTGGTTGCACTGGAAGCAATGTTCTGACAGCCCTCTATGCAGGCATCACAAAAGATAAGTAATACTGTTGCTAATGCTACACAAAGCTCTTCAGTGAGTGGAGAGAGATGGAGAAAGTTATGAAAATGTATCTATCACAAAACATGGAGCCAGAGAAGAAAAAGTCAAGAGAAAGTTTATATATGAATCCCACACTTTAAAAGAAGAGTATGTACACAACTTGAGGGCGTGGGGGCTTCAAAGCATTCTCCGTACTTAAGTATCTAACCCAGCTTTTTCTTTTTGCTTCCCCTAAGGAAAAAAGAATTAAAAAAAAAAAAAGGTGGTGATTGCTCTTATTTTTGCACAGTGATAAAAGCATTTATTCCAGAAATATCTCAGTTCAAATCCTACCTGGAAGCACTTAAGTCTTCATGCCTTACATACTAATGGAGAGAAAAGCTCTCATAAAATTAACTTATTTTTTGGAGTTTCAAAACAAAAGTGAGTGATTCAGGTTTTAAGTTTCCAGCCTGCAAGTTGACTGTGTTCTCTTCAGAAAAGGAGAGTCCATAGCTCTTGGATTTAAACTGAAGTTCTGTCCTGCTTTGCACCAGGACAGAACTAGTTTTCTTTATTGTAATTTTAATTTCAGCTCTAAGTAGCTTTATGTGCTGAAATTAGCAGTAAGTTTCTCAGTCATTGTCTGCTTCTAGACTGATAACACTCCATGTTTATAGTTACAGGTGGAGAATGGTCTGCAGAACCCAGGCCACTGCTTGGTTCTGAAAAACTTCTTATGCTCTGGAAAGAGAAAAGGGAGTAAAGGGGTCATACCTGCGAACTTCCTTTAGGAAGGAGCAGAGCACAGAGGTGACCAAAATTAACCAATGGAGTATTCCATCCCATATGTATCATACTCGGGATAAATTTGAGGGATCATGAGGGTTAAGTTCTTCTTCATCCATGGGCAGCATCTTGAGATAATTCTGTGCTTTTGTCTGCCTTTGACTCTGATCCATGCCCTCCTGAATCTGTGTTCCTGCATCCAGCTCACATCTGCTGCTGACTCCAGGAGCTTGGGACTTTTCCAGGGCTCAGTGGTGATGTGAGCGTTACTGGAGGGAAAAGGGAGAGGAACATGATATTGCTTTTGTATTATGTTTGCATATATTTAATAATTTTTCATCTTTACTGTTTCATTAAAGCTGTTTAGTTTAGTTTCCAACTTGTAAGTCTGTCTCCCTTATTCTCTCTCCTTTCTCTGTCTGGGAGGGGCATTAATAGAGACCATCTGTCATTCATTTAATTGCCAGCCCAGTGTTAAACCATGACAAGTTCAAAGAGTATTTTCCCAAATCAGGACTGTAATAGCTCTGGAAAGTTGATTTTCAGTCCGTAATAGCCCAAAACTGATGTGAAGGTGGAAAACAGCAAGGCCACATTTTTTCTTTTCAATTTTGACATTTAGTAACGAAAAACAGAAAAGAAAATGAAAAAGAAAAAAAAAAGAGCATCAAATTGGTTTTAGGAACCTAGACCCTCACTACACTTCTAACAGTGCTCTCCAGTACTCCAGTACTGTCTGCCTCTGTAAGCACTGAAATATCCCTGCACAGGCACTATGCTCTGAAATTTGCTTGTATATAACAGTTTAGAAGTAGACTCATAGCTGGGCCTGCACTGCAAACAGTTAAACAGGGTTAAAGTACACTCTCATGTAGTCATCCATACTGTGAAATCAGGAGGAATTAGACAATTTTGGTTGAGATATATAGTAATGCTTCAGAGAACAATGCTTCTGCCTCTTTTTGTTGAAAGTAATGTTCCTTCTCTGAGCTTTTATTTGATGGTCCAAGCACTCTGTCAGACATGGGAGATAGGGCTGAGCTGAGGGGACTGTAGACCTTCGCACTCCTTAGGTGAAAGACAGCAAGGGGAGTGATAAACAGACCATGCTTACTTCTTTTCCTTATTTTTAAGGCAACCTTCCTATAAGGTCCTATTAGTAAAAGGTAGCTTACATCTCTTGTTATTTCCCTGCACTCTGAGAAGAAGTAAACTGTACCAAAAGGGAGGAAAATGAGAAACTCCCTTCGGCATTTTTCTAAAATGTTTGTCTTTTAAAAGCTTTATACTATCCTGAATTGTCTTGAATTCCAATCACTTTTGTCTGGGATGCTACACTGCTATTTTTTTAAAATCAGTTTCTCCACAGAGTCAATAGGCTAGTGACTGAAATCTGAAAGCTTCGTAGAAAAATGTCTAAAATAATATTAAAGAAAATGTTCATCCCATTTACTGCAAGTGTGTTTCAATGACTTTTCCTCCATCCCAAGTCCTGTAAGTGTCAGGGAATTCAAGTGTTTGTCTTAAAAAAAATAACATTACCCTGACATCACTGACATAGAATATCAGGTTTAGAAACTTACTGGGCTTTTCTCTTTCTTACATCATGAATTCTTTTAATCTATAGAGATGGTCAGATGTGTCATAACTGGTCAAATATCCTTCACCGTTTTCTTCACTGCCTTTTGTGCACACATTTTCCTCTGCAATATAATGAAATTGTGTTTACCTGAACTTATTTCCATACCTATCACAATGGCATAACAGCAACCCAACAGAAAAAAAGCTGGGGAGAGGCAGGTTTTTTCTTCCTCATGATGGAATGCAAACTCATTTCACTCAAGCTAACATTGCACCATTACAACTCAGTAGGCTCCAATGGAGATCCTCCTGAATTACTTCAGATAAAGTTAATTCTCTAAATGTTATATTTGCAGAATATCACTCATCCAGCAATCTGAAAGCACTTCAGAAACATTAGTTAAGCTTCAGAATCTCTCCTCTTTTGGCTTCCTAATTGGAAAATAAATTATAATACAACTGTTTTATGGGCATTTAAATCAGCACCCTGCAATATTACCCAAATTTGTGCAAGATCACACAGCAAATCACCAGCAGGGTCAGATACAGAACGGAATGTCTCACCTGCTTTCTGGGGCTCTGGTAGTAGACATTATATTCTCATTTGAAACAATAGATTTTAACTCCTAAAGATTATCACTTTTATCTTAAACTCCCTCTTGATGGGCTGCTGAGCTCTTGGCCAGGCCATTTAACATAAGTGCCTGTTCTAGTTATTCAGTCCATTAAAACAGAAATCAGACTACATTACCCACAACACACTTAAGCTTCCCACAGCCTTGCTCAGTCAGAGAGGTAGCCTGCCAATGTTCTCTCCAGAGTTCCTTACTAAAATCAGCTGGGATTTCCATGTTAAAATGTATGAGTATGTATTTATATACAAACTGAACAGCCAGTATAAGAATTATCAGGTAATTTAGTCAGACAAGCACTTGCTTATGCATGTTGAGTTAGTTATTTCATTACCCAGGGCTAACTCCTGGGATGCTGTTAGCAAGCTGTTTAACTTCCTTCTCTGTCTGCATAGTAAAAACACAGACACTCTTCTCTCTGATTGTAGGTCATCCTTTCTATTGGAACTCATTTGGCCATGTGTAGCACATTTTGTCTTACATGTGTGGTTCCTGGACATATGAAGACAGTTAATCTCAACATGAGCAAGGTAGGCAATTTTCTAAACTAAGAGATGGGGGGGAAGTAATTTCCCATAGCTCTAATGCCTATTTTACAGAATAAATTAAAGAATCTAGTTCCTGGATTAATAAATTTATAGGAATTAATAAATTCCTAAGAATCTAGTTTACTTTTTATCATTGCCACCAATGGAAATTGCCACTAACTGCCACCAAAAGAAGTTTGGAGCTGTGAGAGGAGGTAGATGCTGCTAGAAAACAATGTGTTTGAAGAAGTTACATAGATTGTTCCTCAAGGCACAGTCACAGTCCTGCTTTCTCTGTGGGGTCAGTGGATGCAGCAAAACTGATTCTGAAGCATTCTTCCTTAGCTCTTCCTTTCACCACTTGTTTTCCACATGCTACTATGGCATGAACATGACTCAGTCCCAACTCTATGTTCTGAGAGCAGCAAAATTAAATTTCGCTTATACTGCCTTGAACTGACTACAGCACATACTTTTGCTTTGTAATTTCACTAATCAGTCAAGGAACATGCATGCTTTAGTGGTTCAAAGTCCTGCAGATACTTGAATACCCTGAACATGCGAGTACAAAATGTGTGCATTTTGCAAGACCTGAGCTCTACAAGAATAAACATAATCAAATTCAGACAACATTTGCTTGCCAATTACTGGCAGATTTGCACCATTTATGGTCAGTCTATTATTACACAGCACTACAAATTGAATTTGTTACAGAAAATGTTAGGAAGGAAGGATCTTTGGCTTCAATTTATCCAGAACAAATGGGAAAATGGAAAAAATCAAATCTGAATTTGTACAAGGCAGTTTGGCCAAATGTTAGGCTATACTCTCCTATCTGTGGAGCAAAACATGATCCAAACTATCGCAATGCATTGAGATTACATAATTTGATAACGTGTGCTGTGGTGACATAAGCAGCCTGGTGTTCAAGACACTCCTAAACTCTGTTTTTTTAATTTTAGTTCAACTATCTTTGTTGTTTTAGATACCACATTTATGAAGTAAAAATGAAAGAAACTGTCCAAAGTGGGAGGAGAGATGCCTGTGGTATAATTGATTTGCCAGTTGCCTTGATTACTGTACAAATGTTCAGCACATTTTTCTCCTCAAAGATTTTATCTTGAAAGACAGTGCAAACAGATAGAAAGACAAACGCACACACACAAATACACACAAAGTTAATCTGTATTTTAAAATAGATAGGGAATAAAAATACCCAATGAAAAAAGTGGGATGTAGCTTTATACTTTATCGTTAGATTAAAGAGACCCAGCTTGTTCAGCCTTTGAGAGATGCTCCAAACTCTTAACTGGCATGCAAATTCATGGCCCATTTTCAGACTGTCTCCAGTCATTAGTCCACATCTTTCCATACTCATTAGAGAAGGAGAAATTCATAGGACAATAGTATTGTTGGTAACCACAAAGATAAAGTACCTCATTACAAAACTGACATGGATCTTAAGATCTGTTTTAAGAGGTCCATCTCACCCATCTTCTTGGATAGGATTCTACTAAACTAAATTCACCTAACTTCAAGTTCATGGGGAACAGTCTTAACGTGTGTTGGATGGTGCACCTCCAGGAGTTACTAGCTCAAGAAGGGGTTGTTTCTTCTCGTTCTCTTCTTCTATTTTCCAGTTTGGTGTGAAGGCCTTGAATTCTTTGGGGCTTCCTTAGTTGAAGCCTTGTGGCTATCTGAAGCAAACCCTTGATCTCCACTGAATGGCTACTGTGTGCCTTTAGACTGCTAAAGGCAGGTGATTTAATCTCAGATTGAATCCCACTACCACTGAAATCAACAGTGAAGATGTAGGTATCTCGTAAATGTAGTCATTGAAACTGGGTTCTCAAGCTATCCTGCAGTTTTTCTCAGTCATTGGAGAAAATGGGGTCATTCTAGGATGTATTTTGTCAGATATTTCTCATTAAGTGACTCCTTTCTCCTTTAAAAGGAGATTTTGACATTTTGCCAGATTTATTCTGTTCTTTATTTCAACACCTGCGGTACTTCAATGTGCATGTGAGCATCCACTTTGCAAAACCATAGCTGACTGATTTTGTTCTTTCCAGGATTTGCTTATCTGCACATTTCACTAGGGCTTGTAGAGGCACAGCACCTGCTTCTTGATGTTGCAGTAAGATGAGCATGAGTCTTTCTCAGTGAATTCTAGAAGGCTGTTGCCACCCTCTGGGCAGTCACAGGAAAGTGTTTGAAGGACGGTCAGCTCCCAGTTTCTTCAGGTAGGGCATGTCAAGCAGTGTAAAGTGAGAACATCCAAAATACCAAAGGAAACAGGCTGAAAGTCAGCAGCCTTATGACCCTTATACAATACGTATAGTCTCTGAGTTTAAGCATTGTTCTAAGAAAAAGGTATTATCAGCTTTCATGTGTTCAAATGACAACTCAGTTTTTCCCCATTGGTGCACAGAATCCATGCATGGTACAGCATAGAACAAAACATACTTAGCTAGGTGCTAAGTATAACATCTCCTTACAATTCACTTTGCCTTGTCTGAAACATGGTTGAGAACCAAGTGTTTCTAGCTGAAGTGAGCACAGTGTAAAGTAATTGTTAATCCTTTGTGCAAGTTGCTGTGATTTACAGGAATGGAAGAATATAAGGTTCAGCAATACTTTCATGGGCAAATCACTGTCTATAATAAAACTGTATAGAATATATTCACCAGAGTTCTGGGATTGGTTTCAAAATGTTTTCATTTATAAAGTTTCTGAAGTTCACCCTGGAAGTTTCCTTCTCTCCTTAGCACCTCTTCCTGTGATCAGACAGTCATCATAATCTGTGCATATCGTATGCACAGATCATAGCATCTCATATAAAACACTAAGTCACTTTGCAATTTTAAACTCAGACAAAAAAAAAAAAGAACAAAAAAATCCTGTTGCTCATTCTGATCAAATTTAACTCTCGAAAGAGAAGTTGACAGAACAGGAAGATCCATCAGACTTCCTTTGTAATCCTCTTCTTTCTGAACCTTTCCATCTCTGTTTAGCTTACACTTCATTTATCCCTTTCATCCAATGTATCATGTTTTTGTCACTGTCTTGTGCTCTTTTTAGCAGAATGCCTTTTTAGCAGAGTTGTCCATCTGTGGGAGCAGGAATCCTTTCCACAGACCTGCCAAGTATTTCACCTGGTCTGATGTTCACCTTCACCTGGCTATGAAGTTCAGTTGAAGAGATACAAATTCTAAATCTTTAGAATTATTTGTTTTAATCTTCCTGTTTCTTGTTTCTCATGCTATTGCCTCACTTTTTCATGACTTGACATGATGGGCTGGGAGAAGGGATACCTACGAGATGAATTTCCAGAAGAGCACAGCTCACAGTTTCATTTTCAGTTGTGGCCACAGGTCCTAATCACACTTGAGTTCCAGGGTCTTTTCCATTACTTGACTCACCAGTCAAGAAAAAGAAGAGGGATGCAAGTACTGTCTACCTTCCCAGGCAAGTATCATATGGACTTCTGTTACTTTTGGCACAGTAATACTGATGCAAGTCATACTCATCTCCTCAGTCTCCTATCCTGTACCCTGTACTCCCTTCACATGCACTGAAAGAACTGAAGTCTTTTCAAAAGTTATGTTTTCAAGTTCATGCTTTAAATGCTAAATGGCATGTTAATGGTAAAGAAATATCATACCCAGCTATAACTTTGGAGTTTGATAACTTAACTTGTGAATGTTTCCATGAGATAACTCTTACCAATGCACACACTAATCTTAGATCAGAACAAACACAGAGTCTGGAAATTTTAGGAACCATATTTTTCTGCAGTGGGATTACTTCTAACGTCTTTAATTCCCAGTGGTCAAAACCCAAATGACAAAATTTTCTGCTTCCCTGGACTGGGGACATTCACACAAGTAATCTTGAAGCTCTGTCGCTATAGAGAAATAGAATAGAAAGGGCAAGGTTTCTAGGTGCTGACCAGTTTTAAATGGCTTCTTTTCCACTAGGCTGGTATTTGATCTTCCTGTTTCACCCACTTTCCTCAGGGAAAATAAAGGTGACCAACTCGTGTGCCATTCTCAGAACCAGGTACCTCAAAGTACAAATATCAAGAGCAAGCTTTACAGTGACTGATCACTGTAGACTTTAAAATAGAGTCCATTTGGAATACAGTAATTCAAAGCTAAGTTGTGAAACACCTTTAAAGTATTGGGGCACATCAGCTGGGGAATGAAGATCCTAGATCAGGTTCAGTATAACTCCATAGTTTGCAAAAAAATCTTGATTTGAATGAATGCCAATTATAATGGAGGAAAGATAAGACAGGGATTTGACTGAGGGACAAAAGGCTTTTAAAATGTAGCCTGATTAATGAGGCCATTGTAGAACTTATTTATAGGTATGCTGTACAAAGTATCATAATCTCTGGAAAGATTTACAGCAAACTAAACCCATCAGAGTTTAGAAATCATAAAACTGATTTGACTTAAAAGTACACTCAGTACAACTCAATCAGAGGATTATACAGGAGGCAGAGAGGTTGTAAAGAGCAAGTGTTCTCAAACCTTTCTAGGATGAGGGTCACATTTCAAACCCTTGACTCCCACTTACCGCTCCTCCTAGTCTACACAGAACATTTCACAGCTAGATATAAGCCTTGTGTAACAGCAGCAATTGTCATCTTTGAATAGTGGCATTCAGAAAGTATTTAATAAAACTTTAGATTGTTTTAATGTAAGGCAGCAGCTGGAAATGCTGAGGAACCGGTGCTTTGCTAGGCAGTTCTCTGTGGACCTCCAGCAATTGCTTTATGAATCACTAATGGTGCGTGGTCTACAGTTGGGAGCTATTGAGTTGAAGAAAGTCCAAGTAAGTAAACAGATAAACCTTGTACTATGTGGTGAAGGTCACTGAGCATAAGAAACAGAATTTCCCCTACAGCAATTTGCATGGAGCATTTGATATATTGGAAGTTTAAAAAATATAATAAACATTTGGGATACTCTGTTTGTCGTCAAGGAAGAATGCTGACAGAAGCAGACACACAGGCATATAAAGGCAAAACACAGAGAATTTGGGAAGTGGTAAAGGAAGGGATATAGGCTCATCTTTAAAGAATTACAAGGCCCTTTAATGCAAAGAGAATTTAAAACCTGACTCCAAGGGATCTAAAAGGCCATCCAAACTAAGACAAATGGAGTGGGGGACAGATAAGCCTTGTGTAACTGTAAATTTGCATCAGAGAGGAGAGTAGCCAACGTGAAAGAATACTTCTCATCTTTTAAAGGGCAGGGAGGAAAGAAGGGTGGTCTGGCAGGGCAGTGAGTGAATCTGAGTGTTTGTACATGCTACTAGACTTGAAAAAGGAGGAAAAACAATTATTACAATCACTCAGAATTTAATACGAAGTCAAAAGAAGCAAGCACTTAGAAATTATTGATTTCCTAGCCTGACATAATGTCTTTGGATATCAATATAACATTTGATGATACCAATGTTTGCCTCTTGTTCCTCTCATAGCTCTATAGCTGTTAACTTGCAGACAACCTTGCTGGCTTGAAAACATAATAGCATATAGGATTTTGGCTATATTGAGCACAGGATAATTCTGATGACTTCTAAACCCCTTCAGCCTAGAAGTGCTTTATTTTCAATCTCCACTATAATTAGTTACAAAGGTTATTAGAGATGTGAGGCTCACTGCAAGATTATTGTTAAGTGAAATCAATTTCACCTACTTTTTCTCTTGCTCTAATATTTTATTTTAAATCTATAGTGAAGAAATGGACTATTTCAGACAGTCATTTACCAACAAGAACTTATTCAGTAGTTTCAACAAAGCATTCAGAAACAATGAAGGGATACAGCTGATGCTTGCCATTGGTCGAATAGTTCTCTGCATCTGTTGGGCTGTTTCTCCACCTACGTTATATATTCCAAGCATGGCCAACCTCTTCAATTTGAAAGAAGGCACTGCTGACCTGTATAGACTTCTCATGTTTTAAGTGAAGTTTGAGTTGACCTATCAGGTCTGTTCAGTCTCCCAGACCTGAACAGCTTCATACATCACTGTTACTTCATAGTTCACAAAAATCCCAATCAAACAAAAATAAAACAAACACTAAAAAAACCCCAACCCAAACACTAAAAAAAACCCAAACCCAAACAAACAGAAAACTATGAAAAAACAAAACAAAACAAAAAAAAACCAACATCAAAAAGATGTATCTCCAGAAAACCTGATTTATTTTTAAAATGCAAGATTTCTAAATCAAAAGTCTCAAGAAACTGCAGTGCATCCCATGCTCTTAATGTGGGATAGATAGAAGAAGCATTCCAGCAGCAGATTAATGGAGTCTTGGCTTAAGAGCCAAGATGGAGAACTGAATTTTGCTCAGGGATGCCACAGAACATGGCAGCTGTTAACAGAAAAAGTGAGTCCCCATGCACTTAATCTCCTATGGTACACCATTCATGAATGTCACAGTTATTCCCATTCCAGATTATGGAATAGCTACGTTTTTGTTTTCATTTGGTTGAGTTAAACTTGGTAGATGCAAAAAGAACTAAGCTGAGATGGATTTGCATGCACATAAAGCATATAGTAAGACAATGAGGAAAAACAGAATAAATTTTAGAGCTAAAAAAAATATGCCTTTAACAGTTGCTTAAGTTCTGACTAGAGAAGAGCTGCTGAAAGCACATCAGTGATTAGTCTCTTGACCTTTCTTCGACTTGAAGTCATCAGCTATTGTTCACAACTGATAATAATTCTATCCTTTATTTTATGAGGTGACTGACAGACAATCCCTTGAGACTGTGGACTTTCACAGAAGCAACATGCTCAAAAAAGAAATTATATTTAGTAGGCTTAATACAGTGAAAATAATTCAGAATTTTTACATGAAATATTAAGAATGTTAAATACTGCCTATGAAAAAAAAACCATTAAAAATTACTTTTTAAGGAAAAAGCTGTAGCAAAATTTCAGGCAGCAGACATAGCAGAATAGTAAACTTTATTTCTCCTTTACCCCATTTTTTTTTTCACTGTGAAGGTAGAAACTGTCTGAAAGTTTTCTTATCCTTTGCTGCATTTTGAAAGGGGAAGAGGAGGGAAATCGGAGGCTGTATGACCTGTCACAGGGAATATCCTGTCTATAACAATGGCTAGCCCTGAATCCTTAGATATGAACACTATTATACTTCATTTAAGAGGAGGGGATTTCTTCCTAATCACAGCCAGCAATCATTTCATGACCTGAAGCTGCAGTGGCTGCCCCCTTCACATTTTCATTCTTCTTAGTGTAATTGCACATGTTACTCTAGACTTGACTTGAATGGAAGTCCCTTTAAGGGAAACCCCAGGAGGTGGAGCTGATAATAGGGTAGGTGGCTCTCATTCCTCAGAGTCATTATTGAACCAATCAGACAATACAGTGTTAGGGGTCACAACTCATCTAGCAGTGCACTGTTCTGAATGAAGTGTAAAGCCAAAGCCCTGAATAACTGTGGCCATTAGACAGATCTTCTTTTCAAGAGTGAAGGAGTTTGCTCCAGCAAGACCTAACCTGAGGCATTGTACTTTGCCTAACTCTCAGTTCAGTCAGTCCCTGAGCCTGTATTAGTAGTATGTAGGAGGTCTATGTGTGTTTAAATACCATTCTCCTTCCTCAGTGGAAAGAAGTGCAATTCACCAGTGGGGTTTTCAATCTGACATAGTCTAATCCAGCCTGTTAAAACATTCTGATCACTGCTTTCCTGGAGGGCTGCAAAGAATTTGTTGTTATACTCAACGTATTTCCCACATTCAGTGCATTAACCTTTATTACCTCCTAGTGAGCTGTGGAATGGAAGAGCCTGAATATTGGGAAGATAAGGAATTGTTTAGATACTTAACAATGTCTCCTTTGCATAGCATTAATTGCACCCTAGGCCTTGCTCAGGGCCTTGAAATGTTTAAAACCAGTAAGCATCTAAAATGAAGCTATGAGCTCTCAAGGGATACTTAAATATTAGGCAATTATAGAGAAATATTCATTGATCAAAACTGGGATCTTAAAGGGCTTGAAGAACCTGGTAACGGAACCTCATTGAAGTAATTAAAAAAAAATATTGACAGTAGCCTAAATTTTTTTTTAATTTTGATTTGAGGCTGGGGGAGAAATACCTACCATCTGAAAAGGCTCAACATTCGACAGCCATATCATGGCCCATCTGTGTATACTTGCAGCCCAGAAAGCCAACTGCATCCTTGGCTGAATCAAGAGAAGTGTGGCCAGCAGGTCAAGGGAAGTGATTCTCCCCCTCTGATCTGATCTCGTGAGACCCTACCTGGAGTAACTGTGTCCAGTTCTGGAGCCCCTATTACAAGAAAGACATGGACATGCTGGAATGTGTCCAGACAAGGACCACAAGGATGATCAGAGGACTGGAGCACCTCTCCTGTAAGGACAGACTGAGAGAGTTGGGGTTATTCAGTCTGGAGAGGCAAAGGCTCCAAGGAGACCTTATTGTGGCCTTCCAGTATCTGAAGGGGGCTACAAGAAAGCTGGGGAGGGACTTTTCAGGATGTCAGGTAGTGAGAGGACTACGGGGAATGGATTCAAACTAGAGGAGGGGAGATTTAGGTTGGAAGTGGGGAAGAAAGTCTTCACCATGCGGGTCGTGAGACACTGGAACAGGTTGCCCAGAGAGGTGGTGGAAGCCTGAAAATTTTTAAGGCCAGGCTAGACATGGATCTGAGCAACCTGATCTCTAGTTGGAGGTGTCCTTGCCCATGGCAGGGGTGTTGGAAATAGATGATCTTAAAGGCCCTTCATATCCCTGGAAATTCTATTATTCTATGATTTTATGGTATCTGAGTTCTACAAGGCATCTTGACATATATGATTGCTGTAAAGATGTCAGCATTGTAGTCTTCAAACCATACAGAGAGAAAAGGATTCAAAATTCTCCATAGACTATGACAAATGAGGTGGCCACTAAACAGATCATGACCACTCAGGGAACTCTTGTCACTGGCTTTCTGCAAACCAGTTCTTTGTGTCTCACTTTCCTGATAGGTAAAAATGGACATAATTTTTATTTGAATGTTGTTTTGAAAGCTACTAATACAAGCACTGGACAATTTTTTTTTGTTGTTGATGTGTTTTTAGTACAATCTAAATTGAACCACTTTTCATTCGTACGCAATTTACTTTGAAGACTCCACATCTGTTTATAGTTATGGATGATACCAAAATATCAGGCATCCAGCTTGCAGCATTTTTTAGTGTAGAGAAAATCCATTTAAAAACATTTTTAATGTTGCTAAAATATACCACTCATTTTTTTTTTTTTCCATCTCCTAAGTTTTGAATATACATGGGAGCTTGAGAGATCAGATCTAAATTGAGTCGATCAGCAGAGTGTATTAGAGTCAACCAACTTTTGTGGTTTTACGTTATCTAAGAGTATGGCCCAAAGTGATAAGGGCTGACAGGAGAACAACTACACATACACACCCTTCCTTGAAACACGTATTTTTAAAACGGCTGTAAAATATTATTCTTTCTGCTAAATATGTAGTATATGATGGATGCATCAAATTTTCATGCTTCCATAAAGATTATGCAGTTTTAAATGCCTTTGCCAGTCAGACTTAATCTACCAAGCACAAAGACAAGCTGTTACAGTTGTACACTGTACAGCACACTTGTGTCTGTGTGTGCACTTGCATATATGTGAACAAGAGAGACAAATGCATTTACAACCCAAGGAAGTCACTAATTAGGCAAATTAAAGTACACTTTCTTCATCAAAAGCTCAGATATTTTCATTTGCCATTATTTTTTATTGGAAACAATCCTTTCTCTAATGCTGCCTATAACAGATTTTGCAAATTTTGTGGCTTGTGTTGACTGTTTTGCAATTTATACTAGTGTGTAAAATATTCCCAGCACATACACTTAATCAAAACAAGCCCAATTAAGCTCAGTACTCCAGATTCCACCTCATTAGCTTTCTGTTCCTAAAATATAACAGATGTGATTGCTGCGGGCCATGAGTTAAAGACGAAATTTTCAGCTAAGCACTTACAATACAAACTGAACTTATATGAAGATTTAATTATTACTTTCATTTTCATGGCTTCCTCTAAAAGCTCATTTTTCATATAATAGCAATAGGATTCCACGACTGAGCTTTACTCACGGTTACAGAGAAAATTTCTAAACAAGGAAGAAGGGAGGGGCCGGGGTCCTGGTTTTCCTCTTGGCCTCACATATAGGATGGGTGACTTAACAAACTTGCAGGTCTTTTATCTTTTCAAAACTACTGGAATTCAGAAAGGAATCAGGATCTCAGTTTGCAGAATAACACTTCTGCCTAAAAACTCTGTGCAACTGTATTTTTCTGCATCTCTACTTCGCATGCTCAGAATGGCCTGATAGCTTAGCATGAGAGCAATAGCTGGTTAGTACTCACTTCAGGTAATTCTTGGTACTTCTTAGCTGGATTTTAACTGTTTAGAACTACTAGCTTTCATATAATAGCCAATATAAGGCAAAGTATTAACTCTTTTCAGTAGCCAAAAACCCAAAGAGGATTACAGTAGTACTCACAGCAAGAATATGAAGGGAAACACTGACAGTTGTCAGTAGCTGTGCTTTTTTGTCAGTAATGCAGTGAAAAGCTGCTGAAGCTCTCCCACAGTTTGTCCTGTTTATGGGAACTCAAGTGTATGGTTGATCAAGAATAATCTCTGGCCAAGCCAAAGCAATTCCAAGAATAATCCAAGTACAGTGGTCTGACTTGTCTATGGCACGATTCACCATGGGTATTTCCAAATGAGCTTGCAGATTCCAATAAATGTGACCTCTTTACAGGCCCCACACTGATGCATGACTCACACTGTCCAATCTTCTAATTTCCCAGAAGACTGGAGGATCAACCCAATGTAGTCAGGAGCTGCTTTCCCATACTGTTCAGGCAGTGCAGGTTTTGGCTACATTAAATGAGCCGAGACAATACTCCAAGGGTCAATGCAGTGCAAAAGCTTTCCCCGTGCTCCAGCAACCTGGTTCAGTGAAGCCAAGTCTGCATGAAATTGTGTACATAATACACACAATCTTGCTAAAATGAGCATAAACCAGTCCCGTTAATATCAGTAGCAGTACTAAAAATCCCTAAAAAGACCTTTAGGCACCTTCTTTGCATAAATTATGACACCAGGTGCAATGCAGTATTAACAATTAAAATTACATAAACTACCTGATTCACCACTCTTGCCACATTTCTGTGTTGGATAATGTTCTAAAGTCTGTGGCTGCTCTCTCAGCAGGGTGGGTATCTGAGATAGCTTAATTGAAGTCAATGAAGCTACACATTGACATAAAACTAGTGTACTTAATAGAAGGTTAATGCTCAGAAGAAAAGAGAAGCCAAGCTTTTTTCTTGAAAGATTTTCTCATGGTTGAGATCTTCCTTGTTCGTACTTTCCCACTGCATTATTGTTTCTTTTCTCTTTCACAAAAGGTTAATAAAATAAAAAAAAAAATGTGTGTTTCCTTTGTGGTTTACACTGAAAAGAAGACATAGCTCTTCTGTTTATTAAAATGTGGAAGGAGATAAATAATGAAAATTTCTAGTGATTAGTCCCTAAGGTCTTTATTTATGGATCCCTGGCACAGACACACTCCAGATAATAGCCTAATTTAACATTTATGATGTGCTAGGTGACTCTAAATATATAAATTTGGGAATCATCATGGGAATTATCTGTTATTTGTCTACTTCTGACTTTTAATTAGGAGAATTGCCATTAACAACCTCCCATTCCAAAAAACACCCTACCTGCTACTTCTTTGATGGATGTGTCCCCATTGTGTCACTACTCCCTTTAGAAGATCTGTCTTACGTATTCCAATGACAAGCTTTCATATAAAAATCCTAGATCTACAAAAACAAAGTCTCTTGAAGTAACATCTTACATTGACTGGGCACACAGCAAGTACTATACTGTTTGGTATCTATCAGACTAATACAAGGACTGCTGAAGGTGACTAAGGTGACTGATGACCCCACAAATTCTAGTAACCTTTTTAAAAAAAAAATATTTAAAAATTACATGTGTCTGAGTCAATAAGGAAGGAGGAAGCCACATACACCCTGTTAATTAAACATAATAATATTCAGTGTAAAAATTATTCCTCTTTCTTTGACAATATAAAATCCTGTCACAGAAATTATACCTTTGTTAAAAAGTTCTCTCTAACATTAATCAAGTCACTCCCATAGAGAGATGATAGTACAAGCACTAACATTCTAACATTCAGCAATGTGTTCCTAATAGCATCATTAACACATACCATATATAGCTGGATGGAATGTCTTATACTGTGCTACTGCCAAGTCCCAGTTTGTCAAGTTGGGACATGGGAATGGCAAAATAGTTTCATTCTCTCCACCAGCTAATTAAGATGAAACTTAAAGCATGGAAGCTGAGAACCTTAGCAGGTTTTGTGTGCCATTCCTCCAGGGTGACTTCATAGGGAATAGTAAAAATACTTAATATAGTCACTGTTGCATGTTAAATGATTGCCAAAGTGGTACAGCTTTAATCAATAAAGGGTGAACACTGCCATCATTGTGCACTATTCACTTCTCCCTCTCCACTCATCCCTGGTCTTTTGTTTGCCCATATCGCTATAAAAGAATAAGTTGGGTGTCGGGGGTTTTTGGTTTGGTTTGGATTTTTATTTTTTTAATACAGAGCTTCTTGACCTTTACTTTAAAACCAAAATCTCTTTCTATAAGATGCTTGTACCTAATGTGTATTATAAAACTTTGCCCTAAGAATATGCTGAGGAATCAGGATCCATTCTTCTATTTAGGTTACCTGGCAAACTGTATTGTAAAGGAATGTCATGGCCTTCTCATTTGAGGAATTCTCACCACCCATCTTTACAGCAGGTCTTAGCAAAAAAATGAATGAATGGCATTTCCAGCTTCTCATGCACTTGACTCAATGGGTTATTTTTTACGTTACAATGATGTAACTATTCTGTCCCCAAGTCTGCCCTGTAGAATCAAATTATCACAGAATCATAGAATGGTTTGGGTTGGAAAGGACCAGAAAGATCATTTAGCTCTAACCCTCCTGCCATGGGCAGGGACATCTTCCACTAAACCAGGTTGCTCAAAGCCCCATCTAACCTGGCCTTGAACACTTCCAGGGCAGGGCCATCCACAAACCTCCCTGGGCAACCTGTGCTGGTGCCATACCATCCTCACCATGGAGAATTTTCTTCCTAATGTCTAGCTTAAATCTACTCTCTTCCAGTTTAAAGCCATTACCCCTTGTCATATCCTTACATGCCCTTATAAAAAATCCTACCCCAGCTTTCCTGTAGGTCCACTTCAGGTACCGGAAGGCTAATATAAATTCTCTGGGGAGCCTTCTTTTCTCCAGGCTGAACAACCCCAACTCTCAGCCTGTTCTCATAGGAGAGGTTCTCTAGCTCTGTCCTCCTCTGGGCTAGATCCAACAGTTCCATGTCCTTCTTGTGTTGAGGGCTGCAAAACTGGACAAAGTACTCCAGGTGGGGTCTCACAAGAGTGGATTAGAGGGGGAGAATCACATCTCTTGGCCTGCTGACCATGTTTCTTTTAATGCAGCACTGGACACAGTTGGCTTTCTAAGCTGCAAATGAACATTGTTTGCTCATGTTGAGATTCTCATCAGCCAAGACCCCCAAATCCTTTTCCTCAAGGCTAATCATAGGACACTTTAGCCAGCTGCATATTTCTCTATACGCTTTATTTAGCCAGTCTGTCACAACAGCAGCACTACATACTACATCCCACCTCAACATGCAAGACCTTGGTGTACAGACATGAGAGACCTGCAAAGTATGATGCATGCAGTCATCAAGAGAGACAAGCAGGTCTGTGTAGTGATACCACAGTTTCCCTGTAGCAGACACGTCTTAATCAATCTTATTTGTGAGGCCATATGTGGCTGCTGCTCAGAAATCTGCCTCTCAGTTCAGGAAGCATTTGAGGCATTCTGTTTTCTGATAGTTGCTCCTTAATAGTGCTTTGCTAGAGAACACTCTCAATTTAATTCAGTTTCAAAAAGCTGATGTATGTATCAGCTTATGTATCAGGGTTAGCAGTTTGGATGGGCCAAAAACCAAAAGAGAATTATCATTACCCACCTCCCCAACAATCCCCCCAAAGGGAAGATAAAAGCAGAATAAAGACTGTAGACTCAAAGTTGCAAACTGAAAACAATTGGAGACAGATTTACTAGCACAGGGGAAAGGCAGTAACATAAGGGATAAAGTAACAAAAAAACAAATCTAATCAAATATATATATATATATACACAACCCGATCTCGATGCAGGCAGGGACAGGTGCCTGAGGGTCCCTTGCAGCAGGGCTGACCCAGGAGAGGGCTCCAGGGTTCTTCCCAGCACCCGATGGATGTGGATCTGAGGAGCAGGTGGGGAGCTGGGGGTGAAGGAGCGCAGGGGAACAGCAGCAAAGCGAGGAGCGGGCGGCAGAGAGGAGGGGCTGGGGTCTGCCGGACCTGCATGGAGTATGGGCAGGGGAGGGCAGGGAATGGATACCTTAATTAAGGATACCTTAATTCTGTTTATATGATTATTTTAAAGCCATTCCTGCCATGCCATACAATAGCAGGAAGATCTGACTCTTCACCTTTGATACTGGTTTTCTCACTTCGTCACTTGCTCAGCTTTATTCTTCACCTGACATTCTTTCATTTGTTCTCCCATTTCTAGTGTGCCTTATCCTGATTTGAATCCAAAGATACCTTAGTGTATAACATTTTATAAGCTAAATTTAAAAAGAAAAGTACCAATTGTGATGCTATAGCTCTCACAATATTTTCTGGCTAATTTTGAATTCATAATTTTTTGATGCAATAGCTGATTAAGAGTAATTTGTTTGTATTTGGGAACCACCAGCCATTATTCTCAAAGTCAGTGCTTGAAAACTTTTGGTCACCTATCCATACTTAAGGATGTAAAAGAGAAAAGATTTTATGAAAATCCAGTCTTAATTTGTGATGCTTATCACCATAAAACATATGGGCAGATCAAAAGGACAGATTTCAAGCTGGTGCAAATTGGCCAAGCAGCACTGTCAGCAGGGATACTGGATTTATAACAGCTGAGTATTCAGCCTATTTGTAGTTTTCTGGCTGAGAGTATTGAAGGTATAACCAAAGGTCCTAAGTAATAGTCTTTCAGAAAGTCATCATCCATTTTTCAGTACCTGAAAATTCACAAATTTGTTAGTATTTTTGGACTAGTTCCCACTTCAGCTCAGATTTCATATTAATCATATTTTAGTTCACTTCATCTGTCTGTACTCTCAATAAAGTAAATCTGAAAGCCAGAACTGTCTTAGAGCCAAAGAGAATTGTGCTATAAAGTAGCAATGTCTCTCTCTCTTCTTTAAATTTATGTAGAATGAAAAGAAGGTACATTTAAAAATGAGCTGGATAACATTAAATGTAAAGTGTTGAGAACAATCTGACAATGGGAAACGAGTGAACAGCCTGACCCATCAGCATCCCTTCCATCTTCTGCTGTCACAATTCCCCTAGCACTGAGAACACATGATTAGGTATCTCCAGAGATGAAACTTTATTGCTTTGTTTTTTGGCACATCTGTAATGCAGCAAACAAAACATATATATTTGTATGTATGAGATTTACATTAGAGACAGACAAAAGCAAGTCAGGGGTGGATTCTCACTATCAATTAAAGGTACTGTTTGCACAGAAGGAGGTAACCTGTTGGATGTGCACTGATGTGAAATAAAAAGATTGTGTGAAGAAAATGCAGATTATATGACTGTGGGTTAACAGAAAAGAAGAAAAGACTCAGAAAAAATGAAATTACAGGAATTGTGACTGGAGGTGGTTTTGGTGCTGCAGAGGACAGGCAAGTATTTAGATTTAAGTGTCATTATCATGACATTGTGGAAGCTGAATAGGAAAAGTGACTCATGCTATCAACTTCTAAATATCTTGATCAAGTAGGAGCCATAATTATTGCTGGAAAACTACTGGAGAAAAAAAAAATAAAAGTATTTGAAAAGGACAATTTTCTGCAAGATGGAGAAAGTAAACAAAGGAAAACATTGTCACAAATTAGACCGTATTCAGCATAGACTGAAGGAGCAGAAATGAAAAGGTCAGATATTGAAAAACATCACTGTCTGGATCCAATATAATACTTAAATGTCTTTAGTATTGCAACTCCCGGTGCTAATGACATGGTTCTGTGACAGCCAACACTTCAGGTGGGCATGCAGATACCCACTGCAGTGAATAGGGCGTACAAAAACCTCAAAATAATGTCCAGCACACTCTACAGAGACAAGACAAAGATACTAATCACTAGTCAATAGGGAAATGGCAGTTTCTGCTTCTAGGGCCATTCTTATAGTCAAATTAAGCAGTGGTTTGATATAAAAAATTCCTTGCAGTCAATCCCTTTTCTCTGAAGCAAAAAAGTACTCAGCACTGAGCTGCAGAGTTACACCACTACACTTTTTCTCTTTTCAGACCAGGAAATCTGAAATCTTTTATACACACTGACATAGCTTCAAAAACAGACTTACAGCAAGAACCTCTTCACCTTTTTATGAAAATAACATGTTCCAGTGGGACACAGGTAATACACTTCTTCAGGCAGAAAAAGGAATTGAACCTTGGTCACTGGCTTAATGACTGAATGCTTTAAAAATACTAGGCTACTACATAGCAGCAGATGGAGCATTTACCTGGCCTGCAGTGGGGACACTGCTATGGCTTCAACAGAAACACGAACACTTGGAAATACCAAGCTAATGTACCAAACCATCTTATTTAAAGATGCCTTGTGAAAGGAAACCCAGGTCTCCAAAAACATGCATCATGCAGCACTTTATCTACTATTTAAAAAAAAACAAAACAATTTACCATTTTCCGTTCCATTTTTTGTAGATCCTAATACTTTCAGAAACTGTTTAGAGATGCTCTGCAAATGACTGGTGAATAAGCACATTCAGGAGACATAGGCAGAGAAGAATTCAGTCTTTGGCATACACTAGGTTGTTAGATGCACCTAACTGCAGATTCGTAGACCTCAAGCATAACAGGAATATGGACACAAACTGAAGTGTCTGGGAGTTAGGAGCCTATACATCAGCAGCCAAGAGTGAGGAGCAGGGGTGCTCAGTCACCCCTCTCCTGCTGCTCCATTTGGCCCACTGCTGAACCTCTCAAATGCAGGGACCAGGGAAGAAGAATCAACAGGAAGCTGCAGTTAAAGCTCTTTCCACCTCCTTCAAGTCTTCCCTTTCTCATAGTGTTGTTGCAGAAAGAGTCAGGTTTCAGTGTTGAAGGAGAAATAGAAAGTTGAAGCTGGAAGTGTCATGCCCTGGGGAAAAACTAGGACAAATAAAAGAATTCTTGTGGCTGGAGTCTGACCATGATGTCCTTCAAGCTAAAATCTATACCACAGCTCCCTTAGTTGCCTAAAGGAATGAAGATGGTGGGTAAATACAATTTAGATTTGATTTAGAAATGGAAGAAGGAAAAAAAAAAATCTATATGCTTAACTGAATCAGTAGAGATTTTATTTCACAGCAAAGTAGCTTCATCAAATACTTGCGGTAAAGGTTAATTAAGATTGTATTTTTTAATATACAAATATTGGTATTTACATTCTGGGAATTCTCACCAACTGTAAGCAGAACACATACGCTATTAACCATTCCTGAAATAATGCATCAGTATGTCTGGGTACACATTTATTAGTTTTATATTGCCACATTATATTATCCAATGTATTCTCAACTATGAATCAAGACAGTCTCTATGCCGATAGAATCTCAGTCCAGTATTCAGGGAGATAAATGCAGCTGTCTCTAATTAATTCTATGAAACAGGTTTAACAAGATTCCAAATCCTTCAAAATGTATAGCTTGATATAAAAATAGAAATTTCTTGATGTAGTGGTACATATGGCAGGATAAACAGAACGTTGCCTTCTGCCTCTAAAAATGTAGTATTTCCCATTCTTGTCTGCATGTGAAACTCTGGAGAAGAACTTAAACTTGGGGATGACCAGTATCAATTAAAAATTAATTGATAGGTGGGGATTTTTTTCTGTCTTAACATTTCAGGTGTTACTGAAATTTCTCCAGGAATTAATCAACCTATTGATAATAAAAGAAAACATAGGATAACTGTAAGAAGAATGTACCACATAAATGCAGAATACACATGAAGAACCACAAAATTGTTCTATCTTTTCTCCTGGAACATGTTGTCTTTATTATTTTTTCTGTTCGCAAGTACACTGAACTCTGCACATGAAAAGAAAACACCTTGAATATTATTTCATGTGGGAAAATTGAATTGTCTGTTCTTTCCATTTATTTTTATGAAGTGCAGAATGATAAGACCCTACTTTTAACCTATGCCATAATGAATCAATAAGGGATGTGCAATGAAATAAATGGAAGGCAGGAGTACTGCAAAATTGTGAAAGTGAATGCTTTTCACAGCATGTCATCATCCCTTGGAATTAACTGCAGCAGGAGATTATTAAGTCAAATATCTTTGAAAGATTTTTAAAGGGCTGAATAATTTTATGTGTAATAACAACAATATGAATGTTAAAGTAATCTATTACTATGCTTCAGAGGGTAAATTGATAGCTACAGGGTTCAAGAAGAGATCCCCTTCTCTACTTTCCTTTCCACACAACTAGCTAAGTGCATTAAAGTCTTTTCTTCAACTTCCCATCAAGAATCAGACATTGGTCACTTCTGGGCTCAGCAAGAATGCAAGACTCAGCAAGTGAGAAGAAACACAGAATCTGCCTGTTCTAATACAACAAGATTTATACTCTCCATCACCAGTATCATCATCAGAATACATATTACCTCCAGCATAAAGGAGAATTCTTTTCTCTGTTCACGCCCCCATGGATGCAGCACAGGTACTTGGAAGCTTGCAGTTTTAAGTCACTTATCATTTTAGTTCTCACATCTCATTGAGCTTCTGGGGCTCTAGTTCTTCCTTTTATTCACCTTGTAGATTTCATGAACTTTCCAGCCTCAGATTCTAAAGAAAGATGAAAAGGAAAAGAAAAAACAAACCCCCTTGATGTAATTTTCAGCTCTTGTCACTATCAGTTTGCCCCCAGAGGAGGAGATGACAGTCTCTGTGACACTATTCTCACCCTGCTTTTGAGATCTTCTTAGTGACCAGCAGGAATATCACATGGGAAGACACAGGAACAGATCTTTATCCAGTGTGAATTCCTGCTGGTTACACTTGAGATATTTTAAAAATCTTTCAGACTGCTTTTCTGAATCTTCCCTCTGTTAGAATTCTGTGAATACTTGAAAGAGAGTTAACAAAGTATTTGGATTCTTCAGTAAGCAGATAATCCCTCAACCACTTCTGAGAGCAGTTTAATACATCTTTGTGAACCACCATGTCTGATGGACATGGGAAAAAATAATGATTCACAGCACAGACCAAATTAAGAGACACGGGTTTATTATTGTTATTTCTGTTACTCATTGCAAAATCAACAGCAAAACAATCAAATGATTTATACAAACACCATGCAAAATGACAGCATTTCAAAAATCTAAGCTAATGGCCCCTCTTTGCAAAATTTGTCCTCAAAAAGTTTGAGAAGAATTGCAGATACTAAATTCACGCTGAACCTTGTGCTTGAGCCTGTCTATGATGGATAACATCAGCAGTTTTCACAATAACCATCGTGCCATATATAAACAGCTGAAAGATGGATTTCAAATGCAGAATAGATATTTAATGCAAGATTCACAGAATTTGCTGATGTATCTCTCAATTACACATCAGAATTCTTGGAAACTAAATATTTGGCTCCAGCTAGAGCTCCTGGTTAGTTATCTAGACTCCCAGTAAGTAAATGGGGAAATTAGCATTTCTGAAGGGACCTGAACAAAAATCCCATTCAGATAACCATGCATCTGAACTCTACTTTCCTATAGGGTAGGGCTGACTGGAGGCTGCATCTGTAACTTCCATGTTTTCCTTAAAAGAATACTTAGCCTTGTAGGTCTCAGCCTTTTAAAAGATTCTCAGAAGTGGGAAACAGTGTGTTAAAGCTGCCAACTTCTGTATTACCATTTTTTATCCGTATAGTAAATGCAGGAATAATTTTTACTCTGGGGTTTATTGGCAGGGAGGGAGTAAACTTGTGTTACTGTCCTCACTCTCAGAAACATTTATTAGTTACTGGTCAAATACTACATGTGACATGCACAACAGTGCTCTATATATTAGTCTACTATAGTTCATTTACCATCACGTGAAGATGGAGGTGGAAATCAGATTGCCTGCCTGTAAGGGAAGACTCCTGACAAAAGACTGTTTTGATAATGTCAATAAATTACCTTTTTACAAATATTTCCTGCCAAACTTGAAACTGACTGCTGATTTCTAGGTGCCTTTTGAAACCAGGTCTTTTTTTTCATTATTATTTTTGGACTTGTCTGTTTTAAGTGGTACTTTCAGCTTTGCCTTAAATAAGTCTTCAAGGTTGGACTCTGACTTTTGTACAAATAAGCAAAGTGGCAATTATGATCATGCTTACTAGTTAGGAATGGCAACATATGAGCCTTGAAATATTATTTTCCACGTATCAGATACTGATATCAGGTACTGTAATGAATCAATCTTGAATGCCTTCAGTTGCGTTAAACCTTATATTTCAAAACCCAACATATTTACAACAAAGAAATAACTGATTCCGGGAAATATAAGACATCTTCAAGAGACTCAAACTGATTTTTTTTTTCTAAATTTTCTTTCTGTACCTAAGAAACAGGTTATTGAGCAAGAGGACAAACATTTTTGTTTTAATGTATTCATTAGTTAATGAACTAAGTATTTCTGATAAGGTAACAAAAATAGCTTTTTTTCAGTGATTTAAAGGGGAATAACAAACAGATCAAGAAAATGAATACCAGAAGTAGGGATGCAGACTGGAGTCAAGACAGCATGTATAAGTTTTGTATCATTCTGCCACTGTGGATTTCAGTTGTGACTCCCATAGCAGGGTGAAGCTAGAGTAGTACATAGAGGCTGAGTGCCAGAAATAAGGGAAATTACTCCAAAAGTTTGTATTTATTGAAATAAAACAAATTTTCATTTATCAAAGTGGTGTGGTTTTATTTTATTGTTTGTCTTGTTAGTCACAATTACAGCATCATTTACATTGAACATTTGGACAAAATGATCAAATTGTAGACAGTCATGAAAAGAGAGTTTTGCTATTTAATATGTAGAGTGTTCACATGAATGTAGGTAACAGAGCCCTAATTATGTTATAAAGCTCATCCTGGAGAACAGTGAACTATTCCAGTGTGTGTTAAGTTGTTCCCACTTTGTGAAGAACCTTCTTGGCCTTTCAGCAATGAGAGTTTTTTCTTCTTTTGCTCCACATTACTGAGAGGCCTCAAAACTTTATCTATAGCCATTATGGATTCCACATCATCACAGCATATAAAAACTACTGACTCTAAATTATCCCTTGATGTGCTGGCTTACTGCCACAACAAACTGACCAGAAACCCCAATTCTCTATCTTTGTTGCCACAAACTTACCATCTCTCTTCAGATTCAAATAGTAAAAAGCTTTTTAGTGCTTAGTACACTTAGCCACTGTACTTTTTTCTTTAGAGGTTAATTGTTTTCAATATCTCAATTGAGTGTTTTTGTAGATGTGCAATGAGTCACGAAGTACAGAACAGAATAAATTTTTAAAAAAGATACTTAGTCCTTTAAAAAGATGCTGCTCTGTTTACTTTGATGGAGAAAGTTAGGCCATGTCTGCATTCTAACCATGTAGACTGTGCTTAGAAAAAGGTTGTGTTAAACTCTGACAAAAGACACTATCCAGCTTGACTAGTCTGGAACTAGAACAGACCTACAAAGAGGCAGAAAAATGAACTATCGGGAAAATTAGGAAATAAAATCCATCATGATAAAAGCTACTGACAAATATTTAATTCTTCTGAGCATATTCAGCTTAGAAGAAATGGGCACTGAAAGTCTGGAGAACCTGAAGGCACTGAAAATTTGGAGAAGGCTGAGTGGAGACTTTGTAACTTTCAACAGCTACCTAAAATGAGGTAATGAGGTGGGTATTGGCCTCTTCTCCCAAGTAAAGGACTAGAGAAAATGGCCTGAAGTTGCACCAAGGAAGGTTTAGGCTAGCTATCAGGAAGAATTTCTTTACTGAAAGAGTGGTCAGGTGCCAGAATGGGCTGCCCAGGGAGGTGGTGATGTAACTATCCCTGGACATATTTAAAAACCATGTAGATGTGGCACCAGGATATGCTGTAATAGGCATGGTATTTTTTCCAGGTTGACAGTTGGATTCAGTGTATTTAGAGGTCTTTTCCAACCTGTGATCCTGTGAAAATACTCATTTACCATCTCTGTCACTGTATCATTTTCATCTCCAGGGCTACCTGCACTGGAAAAGTCAAGGAGATAAATACTTTTGTGGTGATCCTGAGAGAATCCCAGCTTATTCAGCACAAGATCTTTCTAGATCTAGATCTTATCAAGGCTATTTGTCACAAGCTGCATCTATCTTAGCTTTTGGGATGCAGCAGCAATGGGGTTTTGAAACCAATCTCCAGTGACCACATTTATTGCATTATTCCCATTTCAGAGAGGACTTGATGTAGACTAAAAAATGTCCTTTCTGAGGAAAAAGAAATGGGAGATCTGTTTGAAGTGTACAACCAATATGTTTCAACCCCTAATGGGAACATGAAAGCCCAAACCAGTCCATGGCCCTTTAGACAGATTTGAATCAAAGTCTGTAGACATTTTGTCCAAGGGCTTAAACTAAATTTAGTCCAGTCTTTATATATGCTTCCACCACCACATATAGAAGGCCTATAACCTTAGTTGCTTTGATGTACTGAGGTTGTATTGAACTATATTACTTGCTGAAGTAGACACAGTCAACAGCATTTAAATGCCCTGCTCTTCACTCTCCCACATCTCCAGGAGAATAGAACACCAACTGCATGAATTAACACTCCAGTGAGTACTTCAGCAGAAACACAATTTTCCTTGCTACCTTCTTTGTAATCGTCATGGAAGGTACAACAGCCACAGAATCACTTTATTCATTCACAAGCACCAACATCAAATAAAAAGGGACTCATTGCTCATTAAGCTTAACTGTCTCTGTAGCAAAATAATGAAATGAGGACTATACAAGTTGCAGCATTGTGGTCTACTCATATAACAAATACCATCATGGGACTGCTTTAGGGGCAGTCAAATGACTATAATAGTTTTATGCTAGTTGAATTCCTAATGTTTTCCACTGTCAGGACTAAAAAAAAAACAAACAACAAACTGTAAATTTATTTCTCTGGTTGATCAAAACTTGGTGTTTTGGTGTTTAGTTTTTGAATTACTACTCTCCTTTTGTGAATGCTATATATCATTCACACAGTAACTATCTCCAAGATTAAATAAAATAGCTGGCCACACTGTTTTATATATTCCACCTCCTCTCAGAATTTTAGTTCATCTGAGAGTAATGGGCAAACACAATCCCAAAACATCTGCATAGCCTCCCAATCCACTGCATGAGCAGAGCAGGAGAGCTAGTTGTAAAATACGTGGAAACTATCAAGTTGAGTGGTTAGGTGTTCAAATTAGGTTAGTCAGCCACAAGGAAGGAGAAAGGAGTAATCCTAATGCTTATGTCTCAAAAATAATTCCAAACCAGGCACAGCAAAAAGCAAGTCTCTTTTACTCAGCTGATCTGCTTAATAAACAAGAATGTTTGTAAAACATATGAGTGACACACAGCATCTATCTAGCTCTAGAAAGAGCAGTCTCAGGTCATATTGTGTACAAGTCCTAATCTTCTATATACCTTCTGAAATCATGTGCAAGGTAAAACCTTTAGAGAGCATGGTCAAAATGGGATTTCCATGTCAAACAGATTTTGTATCTGCTCAGGTTCTTACCTAACTCTGAGTGCACACACTGACAGATGGACTTCATGCCTTACAGACACAGAGAAACTGAAAAAGCATTAAATTGTACGTAAAGAATTACTTTCCTTCAAAGGTTCCACATATATTGTAATATATATCTTTGAGAAGCTATAAAGGCTCTATGCCATTTCCCACCAGGTGATTGGTCCCGAAGATTCCGATCTCTGTATTGAGTTCAGAGTGATTAGGGGTGGTGAGGATGCACGGACCTCTTTCAGGTGGAGAAGAGATTTTGTCACAGGTGAGGTACTTTTATTCAGCTCACTATGGGAACACCATAGGTTAAGTTATGCTATCCAGAGGGCTTGGCTTCATGTGAGAAAGAAAAACATGTGAATGATGTGAAGCCAAGATCGCTCAATATCCAGCACAGCTGACTGCTCTCTCACTGTCAAATTGATTTCTGGAGTGACCAGACTTTTGAACCGGTCCTTATTTTGGAGTCCTCAAAGACATCAAAATTCTGACAAAATGGATCATGCATGGTTCTGTCAAGAACACCTGCATTCATTCTATTTTATTATGGGCACTGAACTTAGGTAGACTGAATTTGTACTTCACTGTTGGGCATTACAAACTATGAGGTGAGTCAAAGCTCAGAGACACTGTCTCTCAGCTGAGGAGTTTTATCATATATATGCCTGAATCAGTGTTGCTGAGGGCTGTTTAGGAATTACCCTACTTTATTCATTTGTTGTTAATCCTAGTTTGGAGCAGTTACTGAGTAGGGCAGAAATTAGCACTTAATGCTATAATTTTCAACAGTTTCAAATCCAACAGCTGTAACTTTTCCAGACGTTGAGAAAGAATGTAAAGTGATGTAGTGTGAACAGTATATTGAATTGCTGTAGTTATTATTACTATTATAATTGACATCATATGGGAAAAAAAAAGTTATATTGTTAGGTTTTTTTAAAGCTTGCTAAAATACACTTTAGGTATATTGCAGTGAGCTTTTCTGTTAGTAATCATTTTTGAATTATGGATTTTTTCCACCCACAAAAGGGAAAAAAATGTTAACATGGAACATGTTTTTAAATAAACAACAAATTAATTTGAAAACAACTACGCTTCTTGCTCTGTGACATGGCAATTGAACCTGCAGCTTGAGGGAGGTTGATCTTACATTAAATTCACTTTGAAGAATAATTTTTTATTTGGTGAATATGTAATGTCTTGTTTCATATATAAAGCTGAAAATCCTTTTCTGTGTCTACACCATGTAAAAACACAATGTTAAAACATTGCCATGGGACTGGAAAGGACCCATTGTCTTTACCAAACCCCACTGGAAGGGTGATAGTGAGATTGGCCCAAGGAATCTTAACAGTATTTTGTTATATTTTCTCCATTGTCACTGTCAAACAGTAGATTAAAAAAAGGGATTACCAGAAAAGATGATACAAAAACATGGAAGTCTTCTAATTAAAATTTAGGTGGGATAAAGATCATGTCAAGTGAGATTTTAAAACCTACCTGAGTGGCAAACAGTATATATTTTTGTGGGGAGGCAGATTTGTATAATCAGATGCATCCTCTAGTGAATTCTCATGTTAGTAAGCACTGTAATAAAAAGGAGGAAAAAAAGAGAATAATAATTGCAATAAGAACCTAAAACCCTCTAGATCTGTCTGAATATTTAAAAATATTCAGGAGAAGGAAAGTGTTTAGCAAGGAAATATCCACTTTTCTTTTAAGATTTCCTTGTTAAATGTGATTATTTCCTATTCCCAAGTAGGAGGGATAGAATTGTTGATTTCACTTTCTTTTTCTTCTTATGTACAACTAAAAGGTCAACAGATATAAAACATAAGGGGAACAGAGCTGAATCGAACTTTTGCCTGGAATAATTTAATAAATAAAAGATTTATCACATAAACCCCCCAATGTATGGTATTAGAGACTGATTTTTTAACTAATCTAATTGAAGTAAATTTTGGGGTAGTTGTACTTCTCTAATTGTTTTGGACATAGGCATTAGCAACGGAGTGTTATGTTGTCATAGCAACGGGCCTACAGTAATGACTTCAGAAGCAGAATTGAATTCTGTTGCAATGGTGGTTTGGGAACAGCTGCTTCTGTGCAAGTTTGGTTAGGCAGGACAGAGACGTGTGTTGGCTGCAATGAAGCCATGTGGTGGTTTGTGAATTCCAATTTTAGGGCCATATAAAGACCCCATGCCCCGCGCAGGTGTTTTGATGCTTGTCTAAGGTAAAATATATTTTTATAATGGCTATTTCATTCTTATTATTGTGCAGTTTGTCTAAAATCCTTTCATACATACTGAGCTTTATATTTCACTCGATGTAAATGCAGTGACAGATCCCATGTGTGGCTGAGGATCTCCATACATTGTCTTTTTCCTACACATGATCAACAAGTAAAGGTAGATGGAATCCATTGTGATCCTCCCTTAGTCCTCAAGTACTGAAGCATAAACTGAAAACTACATCTGTCATATTAAATTCAGGACAGCAATACCATTCATGAGATGGACTGGCCTGTTGAGTAGAGTGTCTGAGGATGCTGTGTATGAAGATGTGCTCCATCTGCTTTTAGATAAACACTTGCACTGAGCAACATGCTTGACCTTAACTTTCTTTTGTTTCGTTTCATTTTCTTTCCTGAGTTTTGCTGCCTCTCCATTATGAATTCATGGTCTGGAAAAAGTTAACTCAGATCAAGATGAAAGGATTTCCTGTTCGTTTCATTAATCACATACTATTAACTTGAAAACTTTTTTGTGACTTAGAAGGCAAATATCTGTCCAGATTGCAACACTTAAGTTCACAGCATGGCACACCTCTTCTAAAGGTGATGCAGAGTTGTTTATAGAAAGCAGAACATCAGATGGTAAGGTTAATCTCCAAAACAGGTCCGTTAGTGCTAATGTAGGAAACGCAAATGAATGTAAGAGTCCAGATACTGTAGAAGCCAGTAACTGTAAAGGAAACTTCATTTTGGCTCATGCAGCTCAATGGTCAGTTATGAACTGAGTATTTCAAAGTTTCTTGGGGATAGGAAAAAAAAAGAGTGAGAATGTAAAAAGATAAAAGTAGGGTTAGATATTTAAATAAAAATAAATAATCATGAAGTGTACATCTGAAATGTAATTTAAACAAACTTTTTAGAAACTGAAAACCCATAGCTCCATGAACAGAGAATATAATAGATTTTTATTTCCTATGGAGTTGTCTCTGGTGTTATCTAGGAAGATATGACTTCCACATAAAATTTATCTGATGCCTGAAGTTTTCATAATGTGGTTCTTCCATGGGTATTCCCTACTGCTTAATAAGGGCTGAGGTCATCCTGCAGACATCTGTACATTCTGTCCCAAGTATTTAGCTGTCTGTTTTCACAATATGTCTACGAACAGAGTATCTTTGAAATGATTGTGTATATGTCAAAGTTCCTTGAACTTGGTGGAGAGGTTTAAAAAAATATGGACAGTCAAAGAGGCTGAATGCTATACATACATGCTATATGATCACATAAACCTCACAGGGCAAACCAAACCAAACCAAAACAAATAAACAGAAAATTAGTAGGTTGCTGGAGAAACAGTGAGAACATTTCCAAGCAAAAGTATATCACAGGACTAACACTCTGAGGTTAATTTTAAGCAAATTACAAATTTGCACTCTTTCGTTTTTGTAAAAAAAAAAAAAAAGCAATAGACTGTTACAGTAACATGCCACGTTTCATGACTTCATAGAACAGATGGCAGGACTAGGGCTTGGGAACACCTCCTTATCACTGAGAGCTTGTTTTGAAAGGATGAGACAATAATTTTTCCTGGGCTTGTAGAATTTTGTTCTTAAGTCTTTTTTTCTGACCTTCTTTCCAATACTTCACTATTCATCTCTCTGTCCTGATCATAGAATCATAGAATCCAGCACAGAGCCACAAAGATAATTAAGGGAGTGGAAAATCTCCCTTGTGAGGAAAGGCTGAGGGAGCTGGGTCTCCTTAGCTTGGAGGAGACTGAAGGGTGACCTCATTAATGTTTACATACATATATATAAGCGGTGAGTGTTAGGAGGATGGAGCCAGGCTCTTCTCAGTGTTGACCAATGGTAGGACAAGGGGTAATGGATGCAAGCTGGAGCATAGGAGGTTCCATGTAAACATATGAAAAATCTTTTTGACTGTGAGGGTGACAAAACACTGGAACAGGTTTAGTGACCCTAATCTTTAGGGACCCTGTGTCACGGTTTAACACTGGCCTGGCAATTAAACCGAATAACAGATGCTCTCTATTAATCCCCCTCTCCTCCCTGATAAGGAAAGGAGAGAGAATAAGGGAGAGAGGCTTATGGGTTGGAAACTAAACTACACAACTTTAATGAAACATTAATGATAAATAGGAAAAATTACTAAATAAATACAAATATACAGGAAAAATTGATCCCACGTTCCTCCCCCCATTCCCCCAATAACTCTCACGTCACCACCGAGGCTGCAGGGCAGCTCTGGGAAAGTCCAGGCTGGACTCCTGGAGCTGGGCAGCAGTGGGGAGCTGGAGGCAGGAACACACAGATTCAGGCTGGCACGGATCAGGACCACAGGCAGACAAACATATGGAATCCTCCCAGGATGCTGAAGCACACAGGGAACAGGCTCCGGGAGCACCCCCGCCGTCTAAAGGTATTGCAGGTTTTTAAAGGCTCAGCTGTCACCACTGTCTCACTGGTGTGAGGGAGAAGTTGCAGCGAGAAGGATCTCCAGTTCAAAACTTGACCAGATATGAGGTCACTTTCTTAGTAAACCTTCGGTGTTTGTGAGGAGGCATTTCCAACAAAGGCATGAAAGCACTTGTAGAGGATGCTGCAGTAAGTTTTTTGGGGGCTACAGTCATCCACGACACTGCTATTCCCTGATTGTGACAAAAGGGCGACACATTTTGGAAGAATCATGCCAAACTAGAGGACAGCTACCTGGTCCTGCATTTTTCATTTTATTTATAAATTCCTCATTGAAAGAAAACCTGAATCATTGTAGCATCTGTCTGAAAACAGAATTTTATTTAAATAGTTATGGAAGTGCTCCATAATATGGGTTTGAACCTGTTTAACCTTGTTTGAATTGCAAGGCAGCCCATCTCAAATCTATGTTTCCCTCAACAGTGAGATGTTCCTGGCTTGTGAGTTTGAAAACAGTTTTCTGTATGATTCTTTTTTTCAATGAGCAGTATGCAAAACATGATATTATTGTTTTTCTCTGATATCAAAAGGTTCAGAAATTGAAACAGAACTGAGATGAGGTAGGAAATGGGAAATGACAATGAATATCACAGAATCAGACAGGCTGGAAAGGACCTCTGGGATCATCAAAGTCCAACCCTTAATCCACTACCACTGTGGTTACCAGACCATGGCACTGAGTGCCACATCAGTCTCTTTTTAAAAACCTCCACGGATGCAGAATCCACCACCTCCCTGAGCAGCCCATTCCAATGCCTGATCACCCACTCTGTAAAGAATCTTTTCCTAATATCCAACCTAAACCTGCCCTGGCAGAACTTAAGTCCATGCCCTCTTGTCTTACTGGTAGCTACTTGGGAGAAGAGACCGACCCACTCCTGGCTCCAACCTCCTTTCAGGGAGTTGTAGAGAGTGATGAGGTCTCCTCTGAGCCTCCTCTTCTCCAGACTGAACACCCCCAGCTCCCTCAGCCCTTCCTCACAGGACTTGTGCTGGAGTCCCTTCACAGCCTCCTTGCTCTTCTCTGGACCTGCTCCAGCACCTCAATCTCCTTCCTGAACTGAGGGGCCCAGAACTGGACACAGGACTCGAGGTGTGGCCTCACCAGGGCTGAGCACAGGGGAAGAATCCCTTCCCTAGACCTGTGGGCCACACTGTTCCTGATACAGGCCAGGATGCCATTGGCCTTGGCCACCTGGGCACACTGCTGGCTCATGTTCAGCTTCCTGTCAATCCAGACTCCCAGGTCCCTCTCTGTCTGGCTGCTCTCCAGCCACTCTGTGCCCAGCCTGGAGCTCCCCATGGGGTTGTTGTGGCCAAAGTGCAGGACCCAGCACTTGGCCTTGTTGAACCTCATCCCACTGGAATCAGCCCAACTCTCCAGTCTGTCCAGGTCCTTCTGCAGAGCCCTCCTGCCTTCCAGCTGATCCACACTACCCGCCAGCTTGCAGCACCGTTCACCACTACTCTCTGGTGGCCTCCAGTCAGTTCCTAACCCAGCACAGTTCTCCTTTCTGAGCCGCGAGCTGACAGCTTTTCCAGGAGAATGCTATGGGAGACAGTGCCAAAGGCTTTGGTGAAGTCCAGGTAGACTCCATCCACAGCCTTCCCGTCATCCACCAGGGGGATCCCCTGATCATAAAAGGAGATCAGGTTGGTCAGACAGGACCTGCCCTTCCTAAACCCGTGCTGGCTGGGTCTGGTGCCCTGTCCATCCTGTAGGTGCTGTGTGATTGCTCCCAGGATGATCTTCTCCATAACCTTGCCAGGCACTGAGGTCAGGCTGACAGGCCTGTAGTTTCTTGCATCCTTCTTTCATCCTCTTTTGTGGATTGGTGTGACATTCACCAACTTCCAATCATCTGGGATGTCCCCAGTGAGCCAGGACTGTTGGTAAATGATGGAGAGCGGCTTGGCAAGCTCTTCCGCAAGCTCCCTCATCACCCTGGGGTGGATCCCATCTGGTCCCAGATATCTTCAATTATGGCATGTAAGTTTATTGAGAGAGTCAGATCCATTTCTGAAGTGCTGAGAGTTTACTTTGACACACCTGATAAATGCATCAAGTGCAATCCATTTTCCCCTGTTGGAACAATCACACCGTTTAGACCACTGATAGGGTATTTGTCTGTCAGCAGCTGTCAATGTGTGCAGGTAGTCAAATAAGCCCTGACAAAATAAAGTAACACAGAAACTTGTAGTTCATTGAGCCCAGCTGTCTCATGTCAACCATCTTGGGATACCAATCTTTTGCTGACTGCACAGCTCAGTTTGCAGGAAAACTTTTTTTATATTTTTGAATTCCTGATAGATATGCCATGGGGACAGGGATCCCACAGACTGTGAAATATTAAAATCAGATTTATACAGCTGTTTACAGACTCTGCAACTGCCCAGTTGACAGTATCATCAGTTTAATGGTGTGATTATTTGCTAAACTGACAGGAACACCAATTGCCCTATGCAGCTATGGTGTCAGACCTACCACTAGGTATATAGGGAGAGCAAGAGCTTCTGGATGGCTTTTTGCAATCTGGACAGGAAACTAACATTCATGTAAAATTTCCTGTAAATTAAAGTCCCTAATTTTTAGAAAGTTCTACACTGAGACTTGACCTTTTTCCACTCCCAGTGCTCCTTAACATACACCATGCATGAGAAAGCCATCCACATTGGCTGTTCCAGCCGACAGGTCCAGCTGAGCCAAAGTTATCTAAGCTTCCTGTTACATAATTAGAGCTTTAAAATACTATGTATTTCCTTAGAGCTGCACTCAATAATTACTTATTATTTCTCACTTGGAGCAGAAGTGTGATGATAACCACACAGTGCGTCCAAACAACAGTTTACAAATTGTTGTTTGTACCGAATTCAGAAGAATCACATTTGTCAATTCTATCACATACCTGTGCAAAACATTATGGCTAAGTTTTATTACCACTGGAATATTCCCAGATTATTGTTGCTCACCTGCCAATACCTCTTCTCTAAAAAAGTAGCTGTTGAACTGACTTGAACAACTATACTTGTTCATGCAAGTATATGACTCTTTATCACACTTCCTCTTTCTCATTTCCATTGACTGAAAAACTGATACAGAAGGAAAACTGCTTAATTACTAAAGAAAGGAGACTTGCTTCACTGTTTTTGGACACCTGACATATTTATTAATTTGTTAAATATTATTTAACCTTTGTTTAATTTCATAAGGTATTGCAGAAGTGTTGCAGGAGATGTAGATGGAAATCCATAATATTGATTATAAGCTTTTGAAATTCCTTGTAAAAATGTAATTCTAGTAAATAAACACAGGAAACATAAAATTAAAAAATTATACATGAGGAGGTGGAAGTGAGGATAAGCTGCAGAGGACAAATACAGAAATATTGCCAAAGTGTGATGGATAGTGTTAGGAAAGCCAGAGCTGAAGTAATGCTGAATCTGACAAGGAGCATCAAGGGCAAGTAGAAAATCTTCTACTGCTATAATAATAATGAAAGAAACAAGCAAAATGTAGAGCAGGTAATTCAGTGACAGCCTTTGCTGAGTCCTTCTTCATTTTTGTCTTTAAAAACTTAGTTTGTTAGGCATTTGTGTTTAGAAAAAAAGATGAGGAAAGAAGGGAACTATCAGTGCTGCACGAAGATCAAGCCAGGGATCTCTTGCAAAATCAAATCCCTCTCAAGGCTATGGAAATCACAGGAATGTGTCCAAATTGCAGAGACCAGGCTGATATCACTGCAAAGCTACTGTTTTTCAACTTTGAAAAGTCTTCAAATAGAGGAAGACAAATGTACAGATTTTTAAAAAAGCAAAGAAAAACAATTCAGAAAACTATGAGGCAGTCAATCTCAGTTCATTCCTGAGGACGATTGTGGAGCATGTCATCTTGGAAGTCATTTCTGAATATGTGAAGCAGAAGTGACCAGGAAGAGCCAGCATAGACAAAATGTTTGACCTACTTGATTGCCTCCTGTGGTAAAATGACTAGCCCTGTGGATGAGAGGAAAGCAGTAACTGTTGTCTATCTTGACTTAAGTAAGGCTTTTGATAAAGTCTCCTCCTTGTCTTTAAGTTGGCATGTTATCATCTACTGAGGTACTAGATGAACTACTAGTTGAATTACTAGATGAGTGAAATACTGCTTGAATAGTTGAGTTCAAAGGATAATAAATAATGGTTCAGACTATATGACCTGGATGGTGGTTGTGAGCAGAGTTTCCTAGGGGTCTCTTCTCGGACTCATCAAGTTTCATATCTTTATCAGTAACCTAGAGAAGCTGGTAGAAGTAATACTTCCAGGGAGGGGCAGCCACAACTTCCTTGGGCAACCTATTCCAGTGTCTCACCACCCTCATATTAAAGAATTTCTTCCTAATGTCTAACCTAAATCTCCCCTCTTCAAGTTTGAAACCATTTCCCTTTGTCCTCTCACTACACACCTGTGTAAAAAGCCAGCTTCTTTAGCCTGTCTTCATATGGGAGGTGCTCCAACCCTCTGCTCATTTTAGTGACTCTCCTCTGGACACATTCCAGGAGCTCTATGTCCTTCTTGTGCTGGGGACTCCAGAACTTGTCACAGTACTCCAGGTAAATATCTAAATAGGGTCATTGTAAAAAGAAGGGGAAACTGCTTTATCTTAAATTTGATTTTTTTGTTTGATGAGAATACTGAGTTTAAAATACAAGACTAATAAATACAGTCAGTTGTTTCAGAAACTTAAAAAAACCTTTGGAGTTGAAAGAGAATCATAATACCAATTCATTGAGATGCTTTGACACTTCTCAAATTGCTGTCACATTAGATACATGGAAAATTGTTTCTATTATAAGCTGTGTGTCCTTTCTTCAATCAGCATTACTGGGTACTTGAAAACAATGTAGACTGAATGAATCTTCCAAATTCACCAATGTTTTGGTTTAAGTTAGATTCACATAAGGATTATTTTTATTTTGAAAATCTGTGTTGAGGCTTATAACTTTAACAGTATTCCTCCTACTCCTAATCACGGTAGGAATTATAAGAAGTCCTATCCAGATGAAACAGGGAATGTGAGGACTTAATGACTGTTACTAGATTTTCTGATGGCACTGATACCAGCAGTAAATAGTATATGAATGTTTTTATACTGGAAATATCCAACTGCCAATTTTTCTATCTGCTCACCAAGGGAACACCACTTCATGCTTTCACTGTCAGCTCTGCACACATGCACTACCCCACTGAGTACTGTATCCATTCTTTGTACCCATGGCTACTCTCAGAAGTGGAATGATTTTGTCCAATTTGGTAGAATGATTAAAATCCCAGCCCTTTCAGTTCCCTGTGGCCGCTGTCTCCCACCCCTGTCTTCTGTAGGGAAATTGTTTTCCCTCTAATTGCAGAACTAACAGTAAAAATTTGGAAACATACCTCTGAATACCAATTGAGTTCTTAGCTGCTCAAGCCACAGCTTAGCTGCTGAAGTCAGTTTGACTTTTTCAGAAGTTGGATAGAAAATTGGCATAATAAGAAATAGAAAGGATATTTCCAGACACAATTTACTGCAAATGAAAATAAATAAGGCAAAACTTTGTAGACAATAAAAAAAACCAACACCTTAGGTAATTAGGAATGAAGGAAGATATTCTGACCCCAAAAGCAGTTTACCCACAAATTCAGAATCAGCAGAAAGTTGCCACCCAGTTATAAAATATTTTTATTCTATTTATCTTCAAAATATCACCATGCAGATTCTTTGGAAGGATGAAGCAGGAAGAAGGTGAGTAATGTGTAAGAAACACAACCTATCTCCCAATCTTTCCCTACGTACTATTTCTGAAAATGTCACTACCATGCTGAGTCTGCTAATAGGATCATTAGCTCATCAAATCAGGCTCAGAATCCAAAGCTGTGAAATGAGACACACTCACAAAATATCTCCGAAGAAATAGCTAATTAGGTGGAAGATGGCATGGTCTTGGCTCTGAAAAAGGTCAAATTAAAAGTAAGACTTACAGGGCAGAATCTTAAAAATCAAAGCATACTATTGAAATATCAGGAAATAGGAATGCCATGGGCATTCACAGCCTGTAGCCTCTCACATGTAAAGTGGAATGTGGAGGACCAGGTGTGGTGTTTTCCATGTTGGATGTATATGCCTAGCATGCAGCCAGTGACATTCACTACCTCCAAGGACTTTTCTCAAGTTTTATGATTTTATGATGGACCTGGAAAAGTGCATGCTATCCTTAGGGTTATCAGTCTGGTATAAAGTTTCACTTACAACTGTCCAACTTAGTAAATGCACACCTGTTTCCAGTCACAAATTGGCTTTTTACTGTATCTGTCTATCTATCTATACGTACATGTATTTCTGATAGAATCACAGAATTCTCATACTTGGAAAAGACCTCTAAGATTGTCACGTCCAACTGTCAACACCCCTGCCCTGAATAGAATATATACATTAATATCTGTGTCACCCACTAGACCATGTCCTAAAGAACTTCCTTCATCTACGTGTTTTTTAAATCCTTCCAGGGATGGTGATTGCACCACCTCCCTTGGCAGGCCATTCCAATTCTCAGTAAAGAAATTCTTCCTTGTATCCAGTCTAAACCTCCCCTGCTGCAACTTCAGGCCCTTTCCTCCAGTCCTATCATTGTTCTCTTGAGAGGAGAGTCCAGCACCCACCTCCCTAAAACTTCCTTTCAGGTATCTGTAGATAGCAATAACTTCTCCTCTCAGCCTCCTCTCCTCCAAAATAACTATTTCCAGTTCCCTCAGCCTCTCCTCATAGGGCTTGTTCTCCAGACCCTTCACCAGTTTGGTTGTCTGACAGAAGACATGAAGACATGGACCCTGATTGCTGTGAACAACCAGAATGGTTTATTGTGTGGTTCACTACACTTACATAGTATCCCGATATCTATTGATTGATCTACAATTTGCACCCCACAGTGCTCTTTCTACTAACATAAAACCTTATCTACCTGTTCCCACCAAAGGCACCTGGTACCAGGACATAACATTGTCCAGATGGCAAATTCCTTAGGTTATTTATAGCTCTTTGTTCTTCTTCAGGGTCAGTGAGTGCCAGGGAATTCACAACACTCCTCTATCCCAGGCAGCTCTGCTTCTCTGCTGTTCTTCTACAGTTGTCCTTCTCTGAACTTGCTCCATCAGCCCAAGGTCTTTCTTGTAGTGAGGGGCCCAGAACTGAACACAGAACTCAAGGTGTGGTTTCACCAGTGCCAAGTACCAGGAGCACCATCACTTCCCGTCTCCTGCTGGCCACACTATGTCTGATAGAAGTCAGGATGCTGTTGGCCTTCTTGGCCACCTGGGAATAGTGCTGGCTTATATTTGGCCAGCTGTCAACCTGTAGCCCCAATTCCATTTCTGCCTTGCAGCTTTCCATCCACTCCACCCTAAGTCCTGTAGCATTTCATGAGGTTGTTGTGACCAGAATACATTAAAGAGAAAATACAGCCAGCGATAGAAATTTGAAAAATATGACCTTCTCCATTTTAAGGAATTTAAATGGGAGAAAATTAAAAATACAGAAAGAAAAGAGGTGTCACCAGTGCCAGTTACCGTTTTCATATAAAGGCTAGAGACCTGTGAGAGGCTGAGACCAAAGCATGGACAGAAGGTATGGGACATCTTCAGACTTCAGGGTTTGAGGAAGACATGTTTAAAATAATAATTTCTCAGCTTCTTCAGTCTCAAGCTTTGCATGAGCTGAGCAGGAATCCTGGAAGGTACAAACAAGGTTTACACAATAGAAAGAGTAGACAATGAATTCTTGGAACTGATAATTGAAGACAGAAAAAATAAGAGTTCAAAGCTTCGTAAGTTTGAGATTCACTTTTACATAAGATAGCAAAAGAACCCGGGCTTAATTTAAACTAAATAGAACTCTCAAACGGCTGTAGAGAGCATAGTGCAACCCAATACATTTCCTTACTTACCTGGGGAAATGAAAAGAGACAGGAACATTGTGTGTATAAAAGGGACAGAAACTGCCAGAAAATTTCCAGTTCAATCCCAGGCTGACATTAGCAGAAAGTGACAAACCCAAGTAGACAGTATAACAACCAGTTTATGATTACACCTATGTTAGAGCAGCTGGCAACGTAGCCACTGCAGTCAGTAGAGAAGCTGGAAAATATCCAAGGGCTGAAGGAAGCACAAGAACAATACTTGAATGCTGTCACACAATGAGAAACTGTGGCTAGAGAAGCTGCATGTAGATGGCAAGACTTGCAAACAATAATTGACCAGCCATCAGAGGTAGTCATGAGTACCTGTAGTAGGCCAGCTGAATTCTCAAAGCAATTGGGAGATCTGTGTATAGTATATATAAAGAGTAATCTGGCTGCATAAATATGATGAAAGGTGATATGGTAAAACAAACATCTTAGTAATAATGTTTATGCCCCTGGTCATTATAATTAAATTCACCAGTGGGGATTAATAACGTTGAATACCTAAAATAGGGACATCTATTTCTGAACTAGTTGCATGGAGTCTCTTTACACTCACTGGACAGGAAGAATACTTTCTGAATTCAAGATGTTTCATCCTAAAACAGACAACTAAAAATGGCCTTGGAAGTACTCAGCAAATATATATTCCTTTCCTGAAAATGGGACTTTAATTATAGACCTTTCTAATTTGACCTAAACTGTCAAAGCCTGATATAAAATTATTCCATATTCAATAGAACCAAAGAAATGAAGAAATTGTAGAAAAAGAAATAAAAGTACAAAATTCTTAACAAATATTATCAGTTAGAATCTGGCAGAGCATGGATGTCCTCATTGCTTGGTACATGTCAATCCTAGAAGAAGTTGAATGGCTGAGTATAATAGGGAAGAAGGATTTCATAGTAATGTGTACATACTAATATCATTATTGAGCAGTGAGTACAATATAAAAAAGAAAAAGCAGATACTTTTGAAGGAAAAACCAATTGCACTTAAATGCAGAGTACAAAAGAACTTTGTGACTGTAGTCTATAAAATGGTCTGATGAGACTGAAGGCAACATGTTCTTGTAGATGATTTGTTAGCTAGCATGTAATTGTTAGAAATGCTCATGATGCAATACTGCAGATTAAAATCACACAGAGACACAGAAAAAAAAAAACCAAAAAAACCACATAAAAAGCTGAAATATCTGGACTCTTTAGTCCAGTTTAAAAATCACAGTTAAGACATATTGTAGGAGTAGTGTATGATAAAAACCACAGACTTAACAGAGAGAATTGAGACCCTGGAAGACTTGTTTGTTCTAGAGGCAGACTACAACCTATGTCTGATGATTATATACCTATTCAGTTAGCCACAATGAAGACAACAAATCATTCTTACTCAGGAAATTCAATTTTCTTTGATCACCAATCAAGATGAAGAGAATTGAGTACTTGATGGTAGTCTTGTGCAGTCTGCAGTAGCCTCCAAGTGACCACACACTTCAGATGGTAGTCTTGTGCAGTCTGCAGTAGCCTCCAAGTGACCACACACTTCAGCACCCCTAGACTTATAATACTTTGAAATCATAAGGAATAGGGAATTTTGGTGGAAAAAATCTTACACACTGTGCAAACCCCTAAAAAGGTTTTATGTAGCTCAGTTTAACAGTAGACAAAAGTAGATAGTCATGTTAGTTATTGAATCCCTGTAAAAGTGAGACTCATCTTTCTTAACTTCAGTTGTCTGAAGGCTGTTTTTAAAATTAAAGTGATCTGTCTAGGCTATATCTTGGAGGAAGATTAAAAATTATAGTAGATCATTTGTTCCATCTATTTTAACCTCTAATTTTAAGATGGGATGGACTGAGTTCTGATGGCATTTAATTCTTATTGCTCATTATAAGGAGAAATCTGATGACCTGCTTAGATTGGATGACTAATTTACTGGAGGCCCCACAGGTTTATAAAAGAATATTCAAATCTTGAAGCTATATATTGCATTTTCTTGTCCTTACCATGCAGAAAGAGCAAGAGCGTTGTTTTCTTTAAAGCTGCTGCTCTTGGTGGTGCTGCCATATGTTCTCCAAGCATTAGGCGGATGTCTGAAATAACTGTTCAGGAACTGGGAAAACTGAGTTTAGCCAGATGTTCTCAGGATAATGTCAAAACCAGCTGTTTTTCTGGATAATTGAACCCTTCTCCTAAGATGTCAAACATAGTCAAAAGCTACAGAATTCATAGGCTCAGTAGAAGGAGACATTTCTGATCTTTAAATGAAAAAAGGTTTGTAAAATAAAAATCTATAACACAGGGTTGAAGGTGAGGACCAGAATTATGTTTCTTTTTCCTCTTAATTTCACTAGTTGATGGTACACAAAAATTAGCATTCTGCATTTGTGTTTTCCTTTTAAAAGAAAAAAATATATTTTTTTAAAGAGAGCTCTAGACACTCCAATGTAATATCGAGCTGAACAATGCTAAAATCTCAGGGAATGTGCATGTGTCTGTGACAGTAATAAACAGGTTCAAGTGAGAAATTTTTATAGAGGAAGATAGTGTAGAGGTGACGCACTGGCTTGTTGGGAAGCTTTTTATTTGATGGAAAGTTTATACACTAGTAACAAAGTGATGAGATTACTCTATTCTGAAGGTGTGAAATGGAGCTGAGTAGCAATCCATGCATACTGCAGAGAGGAACAGAAGAAACACATCACTTCTAATGTATAACTCACTCAGATTTTCTTTGTATGGGTGAAGTACACCAGCAAAATGCAACCTATTTGGCTATGATTGGCTAGGATTAAATTAATATTCTTCAATTAGCCATACAACAAAACCAAAAAACAAAAAAATACAACAAAAAAAAATCCAAAAGTCATCTCAGACCTGTAACTTACAAGAAAATACTGCATGTATCAAGAGAAAACTAGAAACCAGAACTGCTTTTTCATGATGAATTTCTTCGACAAAAGAAATACCAGTGAGTCCCAGTGCTTGCTGTTTGAGAGGACAGTGTAAGTTCCACTGGTATGAACACAGCTAATACAGAGTATTTAAACCATGTTCAGCATTTATTTTATTTTATTTAGTCATAGGTTGGACTCACCTATAATCTTTTTTTTTCATTGAAAAGGAATACAAATCCAACAAGTTTTTTATAGACAGGAAAGCAAGGAACAATGGTGTAACTTTGAAGTTCTTGTTCCTATAGAAAGTTCACAAAAAATTTCATCAGCCAGAAAGTGAGATAACTGTAAAAAATATTACAATTATTCCATTAAAAAAAAAAAAAGCAAAAAGAAGCCCTCTGCTTTTTCATCTTTCTGAAATTAGGAGAGCATCAGTATTTTTAAGTTTGAAGCTGTATAGCTATAGAATTCACTACAGAAAGAGAATGCAAAACTTGGATGGCCTTTCATCAATAGAAGTTACTGAAAGAATTTTTCAATTAAATATCAATAAAAGTATTTTCTTCATCTTTTTTCCCTTTACCTAAAATATATGAACTACGTCAAAATACAATTGAAAGAACTGGTCTTTTAAAGGTAAAAGAAGATAACTTCAAAAGTAGCTCAGGTATATTTTGAATCCATGTAAGAGAATATTCCTTGGTTTACAGTCCAGTGTTGGCTAACAATAGCAGTACAAAAGGTAGGGTAACAGTTGGGAATTCAGTGAGTTTTAGAAAAGAGGATAGAAAAACACAGCAGTGTTGTACATCTCATATTATAGTGGGATTATGTTCAGGCTGGGTAACAGATTTTTTGTTTAGTTAATTCTAATTGCCATAGTAAGATTGTTAGCAAAATTTAGGATTTCCAAACAGTAAACATCCAGAATGACAGTAATACAAAGGTAGCATTTTACTACACTTTTTACAGCCACAAATTCCTTGGCCTGGCAGAGCAAATGAGCAGCAGATGTTAAAGATGTGTCTTGGGCAAAGAGACAAGGAACCAGTGTTCAAAAATGTCCTTGTATAATTCAACTCAACCTATGTAATTTACATATTCATTTAGATCTATATATGGTCATATCATCTAGAGTGTTGGAATATCTCATTCTATTTAAGGGATCTTAAAGTTTCATAATAAAACCTGTGGTGTGAAAACAGCCTAGCCTGCACATGTCATTTCAAGATAAACACATTTCAAACCAGGAAACCAACATGCCAGAAGAACTTATTAACTGAACAATTTAACAAAGCCCGAGTATCTTATTCAGTGTCAAATGCAGAATATTTCTAGCCCCATATCCATCAGACTAACCAAATTTTCATCCATCTCAGTCCCTCAAAAGAGCAAATGGGACAGGCCCTTGCATTTGAACCCAAACATCTATAATTGACAAGCACTGAAAGTATTTTAACCGAGGCCAAGCAACATTTTCAAATAACAGGTGTATTTGAGAAGGCAGCCTAGGCCAAGAATCATTCTTATTAGACATTTTGCATGTTTCCACCCTGTTTTGGAGGCTGGTATCAGTCAAAGGAATGTGCTGCAATTTTGGCTTTTGGCTTTCTGGCCAGAAAGCAACCTTTGGTACTGTTTGGTAATTAAAATAAACATAGCTACGAGCCATAACGTTTTCAATTTATATTCCCACAGTTGTCACCAGTGCAAAAGTATCAGCATCTATAGATATGATTTTTTTTATCAAAAGACTTCTCACCTCATTAGGTCTAGATTACAGAACAACTCCTTGTTAGAGAAGTTTGTTTGAAAGTTTTCAAGGGACTATGTTGAGTAAAAAGATACGGCATGTGTCATCTCTTCTTGACATCAACCATCCAATTATTTCAGAAAGGAAAGAAATCTGTTATGAAGCATGTTTGTGTATTATAAATAGTGGTCTTAAATCTGATCTAAGTCAGAGAAGGATTTAATAGCAGTCTCTCCTAAAAGAGACAGTAATGTGGTTGTACAACTAGCAAGAGGTTGAGTGTGTGTATATATATATATATATATCTCTGGGAAAGCTCAAAGCCAATCTTAAAAGTGTTGTAACGCTTCTCAGAGTATTAACAACTCCATCTGTTGTGCCATTAGAAAATCCAAAGGCTTAAAGAGGTGGTAGGGTAGTGTGCCTCATTATATGACCTGGGAACATATAATAAATCTTCATATTTTTTTTTACTCCAATGATTAAATAGCATCAATTTATCTTGACTTTTTGAGGCCCAAAAGAACAGTACAGTGGTATTTGTATTTCATGGAAAAATATTCGTGTGGGTATTCAAGCAGATTTTCATCACAACATGAATTTAAAGTTCGCTGTTAAAGCAGTTTGTAAGTTTTAATTAGTCTTTTTTGAGACAAATCTATGCATGAACTTCTGCTAGTAAGAAGAACTTCTTTTTTGATAGCACATATTTCCCACCGTACATATTAAAGCCAAGAAAGTGAAAGAGAACAGGACACTGAACAGCAAGTTCATGTGAGTACTAAATCTGAGACAAAACCATAGCTAAAACTAATGTTAGGTCTCTACAGACAATTGATCACCTTGCCAGAAGAAAAAAAAAAAGGACTACATAAAAATCTGTTATAAATGAAATAATATCATGAGAGTTTTTATAGCACCTCTGAGGAATAGTTGAAATACCCGATTTGACCAGAAAAATTACTCTTAAAACTTCTTAAGAGAGTCCATTAACTAAAGTCACAGAAGCACAGTATCACTCAGAGAATGCTGATGGAATTCTCCCCTCTGCTGTGCAAAATGACAAGATTTATTCAGGACTTATGGAGATGATACTTATGTTTTTATATTCCTAGTATGAAATTTGATTTCTTTCTAAGTTCTTAAATAAAATTCAAGTTTCGATTCCTACCAAATTTCCTAGTATGTAAGAAAAGTTCAAAACATGGACTACGTGAATCTTCATGCAGAATATATATGTTAGCTATTGATGCTTATTCTTATTTGATATCAAGTAGTATTGCACTTTATTTGATTATTAGAAGTAAATATCACAACTACCAGAAGACAGTTTAAATTTCAAGAAAACAAGGAATGTGGCTGAAATGTTTGTGGTCCAATCTGTGTTGTATGTAAGTAGCAGATTCTTGATAAAATGCTTCAGGATAACTTAAGAGACTTCTTTGACAACAAATGTCATTGGGCAAGGTAATATATTTTTGAGGGCACCACATGAAGTGACACACTAACTCAAATCATTAGAAAAAGAAGAGAAATAGAAATAGAAAAACTCAAATCTATAGAAAAAGACCAGAACAACTTTTATCCTTGCAAATTTCCTCATTACACATTGTAAATAAAATTTCAGTGCATCATTCATTAATATTCAAGCTAAGCAAAAAATCATTAGAAATGCATTGAAAATGTTAGACCACACCTGGCTACAAGTGAATGATTAGGCAATTTATGAGCCTTATAATGGAATGAGCAAAGGAGAGAAAACTGGTTATAATTTGGGTTTGTTTTTCTGCTTCTGTGTATTAGAGATGTGGAATAAATTAGTGCAGTTCCAAAAATGTTTAAAATATCAACACTCCTGTGAGTATTCTGAGGTGAAGTAGGACATAAGAATAATATTTTCTATGTAATCAGCTGTTTCCTCTAAAAAGATGTATAAATACAGTACAAGTTGTTAGGTGACTTTGTTGTGCACTTAGGGAGGTGACCTATCAATAGCACTTGCTTTCTTTTCCATATTGTGTGTTCTTTGAGAGTGGGACGGTAAAAGGAGGTCTCTAACCCTAGGGCAAGTATGTCTATATAAAGAGAAATGCTTAATGTCTACTATAATCTTTACTTTTTTCTTTTGTCTTGTTCCTCCGTGTTGCTTTTACTCTTCTCATCTCATTCAGAAAACAAGGCATTTCTCAGCTTCTTGAGAACAAGAGCAGCACACAGAAGGAAGCCTGTTTGATGGGATCAAGCTTTTGACAGAATAAGAGACATTTTGATGTCCTAGAGGAAACTTTCAAAAGATGAACACTCTTGATAAGGTAAAAGTCTAGGAACAGATCAAGTAAGAGGGTCACTTCTCAAGTCAGTAAGATTTTTTTTCTTTTTTCTACAAGAAGGTAGAGAAGTTGGCTGGTTAATAGAACCAGATGTCTTGGGCATAAATACCATTAATGCAACTCTTGCCTTGATATGCTTCCTAATGGTCCTTGTACTTTCTCACTGCACTGCCAGCTCCAGAAGCTACAAACTAATGATAATTTTTCCAGTTTGCCTTGCCCTTGGGGGAAGACTGTGTCGCTCCTAAAAGATATTATGAAGTTTCATTTTCCCCTCCTTATAAACTCACTCTGACAACCCTGTGTGTAGGAATTTGAATGAGTGAATTAAAATATGGCTAATTATCCTGAAGGAGTTTAATGTCAGCTCCATTCACTGTGGAATTTCCCTTTTCAGATTTTAATGAACTCACCAACATTTCTCTCCTGGACCACATTTACCCCTACCCCAGGCTTGCCAATGACCCATTCCCTGTACCCATTTCAGGTGCTCACCCATCCACATAACATCTCCCTTCTGTCAGCTCCAAATGAGTGCTAGTTGTCACCATGCCTCCTTTTCACATTTGTCAGTCCTGAGAGACAACGCTAGGAGTGACAACTACTTCTCTTTCATAGAGAAGAAACCCCTGAAGTATCAGGGGTTGAAAGGGAAGGGAGTTTGAAGATGGTAGCACATCTATGGAAACATTAAGTTAAGCTTATTTAACTTAATGTTAAAGGGCATATGGCAAAGTTCACTGTGGGAAAACATAGATCTGAAAGCAGCTGATTTGTAACTTCAGAAATTTTGAAAGATAAAGTGTTAAAATATAACTGCAGTTCTAACAAGGAGCCTTGCAAAGCGTAAGAACTCTGTTCTAAAGGCAATTCATCTAGGAAATGTTAAAAAGTTTATTTAATAAGACACTAGGTAGTTTTAGTTAAATACTTGTAGTGTTAAAGGAAAAAGTTGAATTTATTCTGAACACATAGGAAAACACACATATATGTGTGTACATATATTTATCTGATGAATGTGCCTCTAATTTTCCTTCTCTAAATTGTTCCTAGTTTCAGTCATATTACTGAATTAAAATAAAAATAAACTTTAAGCCACAGGACAGCTAGGAAAATTAGCTATGAAGCTGGTCTTGAGCAATCTTTAATGAAAAATGTCCTGCTTCAGGGAAGCTGAGATTTAAATGAAGAATAAAATATTTTCAATAATATGAAAATGGAACTAAAAACTTGGAAAGACCTTAAGCAACTTAAAAAGTTAAATATTATCTGATTACAGAAAAAGGGAGAACATGCTGAATTCTATTTAGAGTTTTATGTAGGTGGTACTAGTCTTCTTCTCTTCCTATTTGTTGAAACAACATATTTACATAGATGCATAATTAGAATTCTCCCTTGGGATACACTGAGTAGGTTATTTGGATCAACTAAGCAAATCCTTTAAAAAATTGAAAGGAATTCTTTTGTCACTATAACTACTGGGGGAAGACTCTGTAAGGAAATACTTTTGATCTTTAACTCTTCGAACTATTTTGCCAGTCAAAAGAATTTAGTCTACTAAGTAGCCTTCAGCAAGTGCTAACTTTCAGCAAGATGTTACTTTTATTCTCTTGTAAGGCAATATACTTCCGAGGAAAATGAAAAAAAATATACATGATTTGGGAAAAAATGACCCCCAGTAAATGGTTAGTCTTACTAAAATTAAACAGCAACATGAAATTTATGTGTCTGAAATAAAATTTTGAGGATTTTTGAGCTCTCGATTTTGATACTGTATGATAACAATTTTTAAGTTTAATATCTGTAGAAATCATTGTGCTCTTTAAAATTTGCTTTGTTTTAAGCCTCAGAGGATGAATATAATTGGCTGTCTGACTACAAAGAAATATAATGACCTACATTTTTTAGCTCATTTCTTCGGGCCAAGCTGTAGAAAATTTGAAAAAAAACCCTGTGTTTTCAGCCATAAAAATTCAGTGTTTTTTCTGGATGTGGTAGAGATTAGAGAAAATAATTATCCTGTAGTGGAATTCAGATAATAGCATAAAAGTTAAAAATGCAAGGTTCTGGCTTAAAGCCAGTCTACATCTTTAGGCTAGCTCTGGATTCATGCTTTAGCTGATTCTTTCTCAGCCTTCTCTCTGATTCCCTAGAATATCTGAAAGTTCTCTTAAATACTGTGGGTTGTTCGGTTGGTTTCTTTTTTCCTGTCTGTGGAAAATGTTTTCATTGCCTATAAAATCTGAAATGCCAAATAGAATCTCATATGGGGCTTCGGAGTGCTTATGAAATCACCCAGATGGGGTAAGTATAGGTGTGACACACTTTGGCAACACATTTTCTGTTACAGCTTCATAAATATTGGCTCTTAAGGTCAAACTAAAACAGTTCCTTTGGCCGTGGAACCTGCAGGCTGCCAGTTCAGTGCCTCTTTTCTGTATCTGTGGTGTGTGGAGGGGAGGATCTGTAACACACACTGATGCTGTATCCACTGTACAGGAAAGGGAGCAATAAGCCAACCTGCATTTCAGTTTCTTTAGTAAGCATATATATATGTATACATATATACATACACGCACCATTTCTCTCTCTCTCTCTGTTATCTATAATGTTAAAGAGGTATCTTTTGTTTGCTAACATTAGTCCTCTGACTGTTCCTATTGTGTGGCCTATATCTTGACACCAGAATAGTGTGCAAGTACTTAGTGGCTTATCCTTGCTATTGTTACTGTGTTTAAAAATAATTGTGCATATAATTACCCATTTTACTCTTTCTTCATATATGCTTATGCTATTATAATATCCAATAAAAATGGGTGAACTGAAAAGGAAAGAACACCCAATTTAAATTAAATTTATAAATTAGATATTTAATGCCGATAGATTACCTTCCATTCAAATGTAACACTCAACAAAAGAAACAGTAAAAATGCAAATATTAGTTCACTTTATAATGAGATTTCATTGCACACTAGTTCTTTGTCTAAGTCTGGAATTTCTGTAGGCATTGCAGTTGCTTACTTGTTCTCCTTCTTTCCTTCTTTTTATTTCTTTCTTTATTAACTTATATGAAGTGCTTTTGAATACTTAATGTTAAACATTTAAGTTATTTACCTCATTACATTTCAAGAGAATAAGGCATTTGTTTCATATGGAAATCATTTGCTATTTTACAAGACAAATGTCCAAAGTTCTCAAAGCACTTCAGATGAGTAAATTGTGCATCTTTCTATCTTTTTATCGCTATTAAACACTATAAATTTAATTTATACTCTAGGTGAACAAGAACAATGAAACCAGCTCAAGCCATACTGGACAAAGAAAGGATGTGCTTATTTTAATCATAGAATCATAGAATGTTAGGCATTGGAAGGGACATCTAGAAATGTAGTCCAACCACACTGTCAGAGAGGATAACCTGGGGCAGGCCACACAGGAATGCATTCAGGTGGGTTTTGAAAGTCTCCAGAGAAGGAGACTCCACAGCCTCTCTGGGCAGCCTGTTCCAGTGCTCTGTCACCCTCACAGTGAAGAAGTTTCTCCTCATGCTGAGGTGGAATTTCCTATATTCTAATTTAGACCCATTATTGCTTCATGCTGTTACTGAGTACCACTGAAAAGAGATTGGTCTCATCTTGAAACACGCCCCTTCAGATATTTATAGGCATTAATAAGATCCCCTCTCAGCCTCTTTTTTTCAAGGCTAAGCAGTCCCAGTTCTCTCAGCCATTTTCATAGGAGAGATATTAAAGTCCCTCAGTCATTCTTAGCTCTCCATTGGGCTCTCTTCAGTAGTTCCCTGTTTCTCTTGAATTGGGGAGCTCAAAACTGAATACAGTATTCCAGGTGCGGTCTCACCAGGGCAGAGTAGAGGGGGAGAAGAACCTCCTTAGATCTGCTGGACACACTTTTCCCGATGGATACCATTGGCCCTCTTGGCCACAAGGGAATGTTGTTGACCCATGGAGAATTAACTGTCCACTAGGACTCCAAGGTCTTTCTCCATGGAGATGCTTTCCAGCAGGACATCCCCTAATCTGTACTGGTGGTTGGTGTTATTCCTTCCCAGGTGGGAAGAGACTGTACATTTGTCCTTATTGAACTTCATGAGACTGACTTTTGTCCATCTCTCCAGCCTGTACAGATATCACTAAGAAGTAATTCAGAGTGATTCAAGCGTGTACTTCAGATAGGTTTGCTCAGATGCCTTAGACCAAATATCCCCACTGAATATTTCAGAACTTTTTTAATGGTTGGTCATTGTCTCTTACCCTCTGGTCTCCATTAAGGGACAGCAAATATTAATTGCTCACATGGAGTGGAATTTCTCATTTAGTTCCTACTGACAGAAGTCTGCCTCCTGTGTACCAAAATCCCTTTGCTAACCAAACCAAAGCAGAGAAAATGGAGGTAGCTGAGGAACTACAAAACTGTACTACTGCTCTGAAGCCAATCTCTAATGTAGGTGTAAATGCAGCTGCAAGACATGTACATGCCAGGGTAGAACTGAAATGCACCTTCCTGAGACTCAGGCAGGAAGGTAGGAAGGCAGTGATTCCTTCTTTGTGTTGAATAGTTCCCAGTTGGGAATGGGCTGCAACTGAAGGTTAAGATTACCACTAGGCCAATATGAACTGCTGAAGCAACTGAGATAGATTGAAATCACCAGTAAGCACCTCTCCCCATTTCACATTTAAACCTCAGTTAAAAATGCCTAACACTATTGCAGTAAAGTGTCCAGAAGATGTTTTTATTAATCATCTGTTGTTCTTTTCTCTTTAATATTTTGACTTTTACTAGCCTGTCCTATACTTGAACTCCTTTAAATGTGATCTTTATGTGTCCTTTCTGAAAGCAAAGCACTTAACACATATAGTGGGTTACCATAAAAAAAATAACAAAATAGATGACATTTTGGATCTAGAGCCAGATATGAATGTTGTCATTCAGTACACAGCCTGATTTATCACTGCAATCTTTGTATTACACAGTGCCATCAATGGTCTTCCATATACAGAGGTGGCTGAGTAGTTTCAGAAAGGACTTTCATTAATAATAGAATCAAGATTTGTTTTCTGTATTGAGTAAGGTCAGATGATTGATTAATATATGTACAGCAGCTGAATAGGAGAAATGTTTTCAAAATTTCCAAACATTTTCCTTGTTAATAACTACAAAGTCTTTGCTGCTCTCCAGTTATGGGAGTTTATGTCACCTATTTAGTAAACAGAAGCCATAGAATGGTGTTTAGATTATCCAGCTATACCATAAATGCCACTGAGAGGAAGCAACCAATTTACAGCTAGTCCAGTGTCTGAAAATAATTTATCCAACTTTCTGATTAATATAAGGAAGTGCAAAGCAACAAATGCTTGATAGAGGAAAAGGGGGATGTATCTCAACTAAACAGGGAGGAAGAATTTGGTCAATTCTTAACCTATTATTTGCTATCTATTTTGTTTTTCAAAGTAGTGTTTATTTAACACAGTAGCATTTTACTAAATGCAGTGCTAATGGAGGTTAAATAAAAGACAAGGGCAACAAAATCCCTCACTTACTTTTCACACAAGGACAAAACTGCTATGTGGTAGAAATGCAGATTAATTTCACAATCCTCCCAGCGCTTTTTGACACCACTGGCTATGGGTTACCCTTTAAGTATATGAAGATTTTACTAGGGCTGACTGATTTAGATTTGGATAGGTTTAAATCATACTTGTCAGGGTGCTATTAATTTTTAACCACAGTCATTTTTTCCCTAGACCTGTTAATATGCTAGGCAGTCCCAGAAAGCATAAAACTTTGACCCATGCTCTCCAACATTTGCATACAGCACTTTCTCTAGGTGCTTTATTCTGTAATCAAAATTCTAACTACCTCCTCAACAGCATACAGATATAGGAGTCCACAGACCCAGATAAAAGGGCCTTCAAACTGGCCGCATGATTATCAGACATGCATTCTTTTATAACTGTTCTTTTGCTACTCAGTTCAGATGAAACATACATAACTTCAGCTGACTGCAGACAACAGTCTTTCTATGGAGGTACAGTATGGTGGAATATGATTTTTTGTTACAACCCATCAGTTATTTCATGTCTTTCCTCAACCTTGAGATCTCTTTGGGAGCCATGTCAGTTAGAGAAATACAGTAAGGTTAGGATAGCTTTTGCTTCAGCACAATGCAAATTTTGTTTGAGGTCTTTCTGACAAACTGTTTGGGAATGAATGCAGCCCCATCTTTTCAGAACCTCAAAATGAATCACTGGACATCCCTATGTCTTAAGCTTTCAAGCTGAGGCAATTTTGGAGAAATAACAGTAGCATTCCAGTAGCATTTATCCTGGGATACCCCATCAGCATTTGGGCCCTGTGTTAGCCTTCCTACTAATACTGCCCTTAGTTTTTCCTTTCTTCCTGAAGATTCTTTCTCTGGTAAATAAATAAAATCAGACAAAAAATCAGACAGCTGTGAAGAACTCAAGTCAGTAACTTTTTAAAAACATTGTCAATAATACCATAACCACCAAGACAGATATTTAATTTTTTCTTTAAAAAGAATTCTTAACACAGATCCTCCTGCAGTCTGATTCAATGCTTGACGATATTTTTTGTACATTAAACAGATTTTTTTTCTCCTCTACTTGAACCTTGTTAAGCAAGAAGTTATTCTCCTCTTTAAAAAAATGTTTGTTTTTTTCTTAATTGAAGAACTGCCAATCCATTCTCTTTTCCAGACTACACAAACCACATTTTCAAAATTATTTATAATATTTTCCATACTCTGCTTGCACCTTTTCAGTTTAAAAATGGAGAAACTATTCAAAAAGTGATTTTTCCCCTTTTCTTACATAATTTATTTTATATTTGCTATCATCACCTCCTTCATTCTTTTTATGTTTCTGTGACATTTATTTTTTTCTGCATCCCTATCCAAATCAGGTTTGAATCCTCCTCCATAGTTTGTATTTCACATATCTTAAAAATATATTTAAAAAGGAAGAATGTCAAGTTGTCCTCATTACTCCTCTAAGCACTAAATACATCCAAATAATTATTTAAATGAGTAATAATTACAATTATTAATATGAGCTATTACTTCCACCTTGAAAACTCACCCTTAATTTTTCGATACCACAATTAGAAGGTTCCATGTTAGTGTCTTTACACTTAAAATTTAACAGTTTCTTACTCAAATCTGTACTACTCATGATCATAGCTTTCATCTTTAGAAAAAATCTTAGAGAATCTTTGATTTTCCTGTTACAAAGCTCACTGTTGTTAAAATTAGAGATGCTTGCTTTAATTTCATTCTTTACCTTTTTTTTTTTTTTTTGGCTTGGAAAGTCTTTGGTGCAAGAACTGTCACTGTGTATGTTTATAAAACACATAGCTAAATCACATTTGGGGATTCTCCTACTTTTTTGTTGCAAAATATTTCAGCACTAAACTCTCCCATAAAATTATTTCTCTTGCTACTGTCAGTTATTTCATGAAAAAAAAATAATAAAAATCCAACAAAAGCTAAAAGTAAATTGGAAACATGTTCAATCTTTCATCTCAGTGGTCAAAACCCGAAAGGTTTAATCTAATAGAAGACAAATGGTTTGGAGAAATAGCAAGTACATGTGAAATATGGCTTGAAAACTCTCCTGTGAGAGGCTAGAGAGGACGAAAAGCTCTTTAAGCATGTGGGGGGAGCACTTGCTGTGCCATTAGTGCTTGATTAGATAGTATAACAGATAATGTAAGAGAAAATTAGACTCTGACAAGAAGCAATTGAACCTTGAGTTTTGACAGTCATCTGTTGGACACCTTATCACTTTTATCCCTAGGGCCTCATAGATGACATGTAAGGACTTTGTTCCAGTGCATAATTATCCTAAGTGCATCATGAAATGTTATGGCTTTTTGTGAAGATGCCTTGGTTAGCCTTAGGCACTGCCACAGTGGAGTGGCTTTGAGGGCCTAATTTTGTATGCTGTAAAATGCAACAACTGTGGTCAGTTCTGGGCCATAGAAAAATACAAAGATGTTCACTCAAATGTTCAAAAAGCAGAAAAGCTTTTAAGTCTTGACCTGCTTGATTGGTAAATGGTTTTAAACTTTCTAGCATAGATTAGAGAGAATAGCTGTTAGGTTAATCTTGTCTTCTACGTGCAATCTCTTTTCTAAGTTATACCAGTGTCTTGAGTCAGTCAGTGTCTTACCATGGAATACGTAAAAGAAGAAAAGAAAATTCACCTCAGAGTGACTTTTGAGATGAGAGTAAACATCATGTAACTCCTGTGAAAAGCATAAATTTATCATTTTCCTTAGAGGTGGGGAAAGACATGAGCTTTGGCTGTAGTCTCCAGTTAACCTTCCCCCCCCTACATGTATATCACAGCTGTACATAAAATTGTTACCACTCTGCCTGGGAAAATCACTTCCAAATATTTCAGTGAGGCTGCAGGAACCTCTTTCTCTAGCAATATATTTAGAAAATTATCTCTGAGACAAATGGATCCAAGAGGATGCAACCATTACTCAGAATTTACAAGTGAGATGTGCTTAGTTTTCACACTTCCAGGTTCAGATCCTGGACGATGTCTAAAAGCATAGCTCTATCTAGGATTATAGCAGCATCTAATCAAAGCAGCTTGTCATGAAATGTTTGCATTTCAGAAAAGGAACTGACTTCATATTACTGTCATTTGGAAGATTTAAATGTTATTCATACCACTGTATTAAATCTAAATCCCAGGAAACTTTCATTTTCACATAATATATATAAGGCTAAATTCAATTTCTATCCACATACAATTTTGCTTTTCTGTTATCATTAAAACAAATCAATATTATATAAATTTATGCAATAATGTGTTACTTATAAATTTCATATGTTCCAGCAACAAGGGTTTGTGCTTTTTTCTGGCAATGGCAAAATTTAAAGAAATATTGTAAACTAACCACATTTTATTATTGTAAATAGTGTTGTCTTAAAAGTGATTCAGAATAATGTTTTGGCAGGTTTTTGGTTTGGTTTGGTTTTGCTTTTTAGTTTTTCTAAGTAACCTAAAAGCATTTGATTCCAGGAAAGGATCATTGTTTTCTGTCATGGGAGGAGGATGTGAAAACCACTTTGACTGCAACTTCGTGATGTCATAATTCACTCTGATATGGTTCATAATGGCTTTGCCCACAAATGCAAATTTGATTTGATCACCAAGTTTCAGGAAGGTCCCACAGAGTGTGTTCAGGCAAATAGTCTTCTATTTGATGTTGCTAAACTCCTTTCCAAAGTATGTAAGTGATCTGAGTAGAATAGAGGTAACACTTAAGTTACTTCTACCTGATTTTTATTTAGTAGTCTGTCCAGGATAGTTATTTATTAAGACAATAGGTAAGTTAATGCAACAAAAACCAAATTGCCATTAAATTTTTGCAAGGTCAGAGTAACTGGGAAACTATTAGAGGTGAATTCATTGTTATTCATTTCACTTCAAAATTAAATGTCAGTTCCCATGACCCAGTAAATGGAGTGTAATTACTGTAAGTATATAAATGATATAACTGAGTAAAAATCTGACTCCTGTAGATGTTCTTGGGAAGGGGTTTTTTTACATCCATCTGGGTGATTAAAAAATTGAACTCCTGGACAGCAAGATTGGTCAAATTACTTCCCCATCTCCTGACAGAAAAAATACATTTTGAGGGGCCTTATTAAGCAATCTATCTCTATTGAGCTCATTAAGTTCTGGACAGCTAATAAGAATATAATAGAATCTTGGATGTCCTCTGTAACATAATTTGACAAGTTGAAGCTCCACTCCAACTTCATTTGGATGGGAAACAATGAACCATATGCTAGTTTCAAATTCAGCTTAGCTTCCTTCTTGTCTTAGTAGGACTTATGCTTTTGTAATGGTAGCTTAAATAAAAATCAGGGTTGACAATTCAGCTTCATCATAACCTCTCTTTTTTTTCTCGTGAATGCTGTCACAATTCATCTCACTTCTTACTCTATAAAAGACAAGTATAGCCACTTTTTAAAAGATGCTTGTAAACATATATGCACAAAAACCCATTTTAGTGCATAACAAGAATTTGGTTTTGGTCTGACAAAACGTACTGCTTAACTATGTATTGATGAAGAACATGTACTGGTACCTGACATTCCATGTATTTCTATACTTACATTCATATCTCTCATTTATAAAACCCCACTACAGACTGCATATAGATTTATTCTGTTCTTTTGTTCCTCTTATTCCTTTCTTTTTCCTATTGGATCAGAGATCAATCCTGCTATATATAATCCTTATTCTAGCACCAATCTACTTGGTAATAATCCTGTCAAGGAACCAATATGCAAGTCACCAGCCAGTCTGCATAAATGGCTAACACTCTTTTTCAAGAACAGCAGCCTTGTAGCACTAAAAGGAGGGAAGTGAATAACATTAGCACCCATTCACCTGTGACCCCTTAAATGAAATTATCATATGCTGATTTGCAGCACTAAAAGCTTTTCAATCTGCAAGACAAGTATGAAGAAGACTTGGATTCTAACCTCCAAAGTGAGAGATGATTTCTCTGATCTAACAGCAAAACCCTCCCACTTTTCATGGAAAGAAACAGCTCCTCCTCCAAGTGTCCACTGTTCTGTGCATCTGACCTTCACGGGCTCGGTTAAAGCTGCCCTTCGCTCCTTTTGTTAGCACCTAGTGCAAAGGCTGAAAGCAAAGCCTTCCCAACTGCTGGAACTGGACTTTAGATTTCCTCAAAGCGAATTCTTCGTTCTAATCCAAACAGCTCTGGTGTGAACATAGTGCCACAGTGAGCTCAATATGACATCGAAGCAGAAGTTCAAAAAGGGGCACAGCCCTTGTGTCATGGCAAGCCCTCCACTGCTAATTCAGCCTCTCTGCTGATCAGAAGCTCTGTATTTCTCATCAGATCATCTGAATGTACTTTTCTGAGCTTCTCTCAGTGGTGACAAACCATAGAGTACCTAAAGACATGAAACTCTAGACTGGCCTATAGGATGTGGAGATAAAAGCAGTTGAAATAAACTGATTTTTCAGAGAAAGAAACCACCCAACCCCCTAGAAATGATAAAGCCTGGTACAGTAATGAACCAAAAGGAGAAAATATTTACAGCTGGAACTATTGAAACTCTTACGACTGTAATAAGATGAGACCAGTAGCCTGCCTTGGAACACATTTGTGTATTACTGGAACTGAATTAAACTGGGAGAAACAACTTTTATTACCATCTATGTTGTTCTTGTCTTACAGATTTCTGAGCTTTCCCACACTACTCTTGACTACATCAGGCATGTCACAAAATGCATCCTGACAGAAAAAGGACAAAGGAAGAAAACTGGGTGCTGCAACACCTCTATTGCCTGTACTAGACACTGAATGTCACCTGTAACATAAGACTCCTCTTTTTACACAATTGTCCTTCAGCCATGTATTTGTATTCAACTATCCCTTCAGCTAATATCCATTTTCTTAGAATCTAACTCACCTTTTCTGGTGCTGTGAACCTCTGACCAAACTAGAAGTACCTGTTTGTATGGCCTGGAAACTCAGCAAATGTGTCAGACCTCAGTGTGCATTACCTGCTTCTCCCACAACAAAGTCAGAAGCAAAAAACAGCCCCAGAGCCTGCCTTATATATCTTTACTGTTCTTTTCTCTCCTTTTTTATGTTCATTTATTTTGCTTTATCTACAAGAGATAGGATCAGACTTCAACTGCAAGATCCAAAGTTGCCCTAATCTCTCTTTCAAAAAGAAAAGAAAATAACAAAAAGACAACAAATGTGACCTTTGAATCCTTTTAACCATACTTGTTTGTTCCAGAGGTAACATGGCTTCAGGCTTTAACAGCTGAATTGGCCTCTCTGCTGTCTGTGTATGTCTGTACTGCAAGACAATACTCAAGTACCCTCATTAGTCTTGCCCATTCTTGTTTAACCCTTCGGTGTTCTGGAGACATACTCAGTGTCTCAACTGCACATTGAAGATGCTTTGCAGATTAATTTATATTTCACTGATGGAGTTTGCTGAGATGCACCACAGGATCCCAATCCCATCTTGACTTCCACAGCAAACCTTGATTCATATTTATAGCACACATGTGGGTTTTCCTCTTTTTTTTTTTTTTTTTTGAAATCAGGTTCCGTAGAAGTCTCATATGAAGACTGATGTTATCAAGTGAGTGCAGCCAGGAGGTAAGCATGGGCACCTGCTGACTTGAAGTACCTGAAGTCTCCTAAAATGTAATCTACCATTCTTTCCCAGTCCATCATGAAAGATCCTTCCTGTCCTGCTGGGAGCTATGAGGCCTGTGTACTGTCTTCACGGTTGTCTGTCAGGCCAAGAGACAGCAGAACCCAGTCTAGCCAGTTAGCCTAGGTAGTTCCATCAAGAACATCATGTGAAGGAGGTGTGTGTAGATTGGAAGAAGTTAGTAGCAAATATAACAAGAGCTATGCAATGACAAGAATATTCCTTAGCTGTATCAGGCAGGGACTCCTCTGAGCTTAAAAGAACAGGAAATGTTAAAAGTAAAGAGGAAGGAAATTTTTAATTCCTTTTGCTGTCAGATTTTTTTTTCTTCTGCAAGTAAATGACAAATAAGAGTAATTTTACCTGAAATCCCAGACCACCAGGGACTAGTTTAGTCTCTGGTAGTAAGAGGTTTCTTTAATGTGCTAGACTTCAGGTCCCTGAGATCACCTTTTATTTAAGCATCAGTTGTCTGTACTTGTGCAAAGTAGTCATAAAATACTATTGACTCCAAACAGCAAATGCATTAGACCCAGTTTAAAAAATGAGACTATTCCTATCTAACAGAGGCTCAAAGGTTTTGACTCCTGTCTCAGCATGCTTGTGGCTCTTAACAGCTCATCAAGAGTAGCCACCTGCAAGTAGAGTGAAAGCCTGAGATACACCACACAGTTTTTGTTGTTTTGTTTAGGTAGTGGTCCATTTCACTGATACCTCTGTAACAAATCTACCACGCTTCAAAGCTGAATGTCCATGAGGACAAGTACTGATTTAACCCAGATTATCTTTCTTTTATTCCCGCTTATCTCATATTCATTCCACATTGTCCTTCACAAAGCAAAAAATTTAGCAGAATCCTATCTCTCTGTTGTCTCCAGCTCAAGAATAGTATGAATTACTTATTTTCTATTTGTTTGCTCTTTTTGTTGTTATTTTTTTCCTCTCAATTTTGTTCTTATTAGAGGGAGAAAAAATGTTTTCCAAACATCTGCTCATTCAAAAAGCATCAGATGAATTCCACAATTCTACCTGTTCAGGCATACATATACTGATAAATATATATAATTTGTCACACAGAATCTCCTCTTCCCAACAGAGTGTGCTGTACCTAGTGAGGTGTGACTGGACATCACAAACAACTCTACATGATTTTACATGATGTACCATCCTAGCTCTGCTGCTTGCAGTACAAACCGTACAGATTTAGGTGGCAAAATAAAACAAACCATAAAGACAAAAGCTGACAGAAACTAGAAACAGTTTTTTTATTACTTTATCACTACCTGAACTTCAGGACATTATTTTCTGAGAAATCAGAATGCACCTTTTCCTCTACTTGAAATGAAACAATGAAATGAATCAGGCAGTGGTTTGTTTTACATGAAGTAGTCTCCTGTGGTCTCCTGGGAATGTCAGTGAGCTGTAGTAGGCACTGGGAGTTTTCACTGGATACTAGTACTTCTGAGGAAACAGAGCCTTACATCTACTGTACCTGTAGCCCTCTACAGTTACTTGATCCTTGGTACTGTGGATGCACAGAATAGCTACAGAATAGCTAGCGGCATTCTTCTAATGTGCAGTTCTGAAAAAAAAAAAAAAAAAAAAGGAAAGAAAAGAAAAGAAAGAAAAAATCAAGAAGGGAAGAAGAAGAAGAAAAAAGAATAGCTCTTGCTTTCTTTTCATTTCCTTACATACCTCCAGAGGATAACAACTTTGAAAACCTGTGTCTTACAACAGAGAAGACAATAAATGTGTGTTTTTGAAATAAGAGCTGTTATATTTTGTGTAAGGTTGAGAAACATGTTCAGATTTGCAGTTTTATGCAGTATGTATAGCAAAACCATGTTTTCAAGATCACCACTGTGAGAACAAGAAAAACCAGTGGAACAGAATTTCATGAGTTTGAGCATATCACCATGATACTGTCACACATTACACTGAACCGCAGACTGTGATCTCTGATTTGCAACACAGATTTCTACTGCTATTTGTTAATAAGTTTTTAATTTATTAATAAGTTTTCAAATAAAGCTACAATTATAAAAGATTTTCAGAGGAAACATGGTGTCTGGATAAAATTTTGGAGTTAATTAATTGTATTATAATAAAGCAGCAGCGTGCATGTTGCTAACATTTCACAATTTTAGTGTTGTTGCATAGACCTATATCAAGTGACTTTAAAATCTATAGCTGACAGCAATATAATCTTCTGAAAACCCCAAATTAAGTATCTGCTTTTTATTAATTATGTTTCAAGCCATATCATGATATTTGGTACATATAGCTTCTCATCATTGTCCCTGGTAATCATATATGACTGTCTTTTTGCAAATCTTAAAGTCTAATAGTCATATTACTTATTTATTAATATTTACACTTTAATTCCACACTTTTAGGAGGAATTCAGTTTGAGACGACAACTTACACATCTAGTTATCTTAATCAAAAAGGATATTCCAACCTTTAGGTCTAATGCAACCTCATCATCTTCTGTCAGGAGCTGTTGAACAGCTAATATGATTCAGAAATAATACATTAAAAGATCAAAAGGTGAACACAATGTTAGAACTGTCTTCCAAATGGAACTTCTTTGCGTACAAAATTCAGACTTTAAATGTATCTTCATATCTAAAGGGGAACAAAAGTCAAAGCCTAAGGTTTTCATGCAAGGCAAAATGTTCAAAAAAATGTTTCAGCTGCACTGAGGCATTACATTTTGATAAGGCAGAAATCTGCTGTTCCGATAAAGTTAGAAAAGTTGCTTCATCTTTTTTACCTTTATTATGCATTAAATGATAATATAAAATAAATGTCGAAATGTACTGTTTTGACCTGATAAAAATGTTTCATTTTGGTAAGTTTCCCATCAAGGTTTTAAATGAAATTGGTAAATTCTTGAAAAACATTTAAGTGTTGTTAAATTGACATTTTCTTTTGTCAGCCTGTTACACTAGAAAAATCTTGACTAGCTCTAGTCAACAGATGCTGCCAAATATTGCACTTTTCTCCTGTAGATCTCTGTGTCTAATTGCTCTGTTTCAAGCTCTCTTTGTAAGGTAGCATTGTCTTCATTGAATTTGTTGAACTGAAATGACTTTTTCTAAACCATGAGTGTAAAGAGGTGAACTGAGACTTGTGCTTCTACCATTTCCTTGTAGGTCCCAAACTGGGGCTATTTTAATGATCAGTGACGTGATGTAATCATACTAAGTGACTTCAGGTCCCTGTTTCTGGATGGAATGAGGGTGCTAGGTGCTGTGGCTCATAGCCAGCTGTCTATCTAGCCCAGCCTCCCTGTGTGAGCAGAGCTGGCATATAGGCACTTTGAGTCATCTTTCTGTTCTGCCTTCCTGAAGGATAGCAGCAGCATAAATTGCTGGGAAGATCAAATTATTTCTGTAGCTGTACTTGATGGATTCTTAAAAGATACATTTATTGGTTATATAAAAGACATAGTCTAAACACCCAGAACTGAAATTCCCCAAATTCCCCAAAGTCAATCTCCCCCACAGCCTGGCCAATCAGAAGTTCTTCGTAACAGTCTTTTAATTTTCCTGTGAGGCCCAGAAATAAATGCCAAAAAGTTGCATAAAGGGAAAACCATATAAATCATGGCTAAGTACAGAAAATTGTGACATCAGATAAAACTATTGGCAATGACAGATACACCCCTCAGTGTTGGTAGGAAGCTAAAATTCTGTTACCAGCTAACATTTACTAAGACTTTTACCATATTCCTGTTCAATGCTAACTTCTTTACCCTGTTTCTTCTTTTGATTAAAAGACTCTATTGCATCTTCACAAATGTTTCAGTGGGAAAGATAAAACTTCTGTTCCTGGAAAGACAAGATTTACACTTGCATAAACAAGTCTGGAAGTAGGAGCTGCAGTCAAAAAGAAAGGGATGATAGAAAAAAGGACCCGAAACACACGTTTTCTGCATCATGTGGAGCAGTCAAGAGGTATACTTTGAGAATGGTAAAACTATTTTTTTTTCATTGTGTGCAGAAGGCATTCCAATCATATGCATTTATTATACCCAAATCTTATGCAGAAAACAATATTTTAAAGATAGAAATAATTCTAGATCAAGTTAAATCCTACATACTTAAATCAGTTGTTTCCTCAAAATATCTTGTTTCATGGTAATATGCCAAAAATATATTAGGGCTTTTGCAATGGCAGAACACATAGGAGTGGACAACATCAAATTTATTCATAAAAGAACATTGGAGACAAATGGTGCATAATTCTGATTCTCTCCTGACCTGTTGAATCTGCATGCTTTCTGCATGCTTTCTGCAGGCAGCCATGCTTTCTGTTGCATTAACATTTTGATTGAATGACCATGTTTTCTCATCTAGGGAAGGGAAACTAGTCTGAAGCCAATCATCAATCAATGTATGTAATCAGACTTTTTAAAGTACCTTGGGTTTTATATATAACTGCCTTTCTGTCATAATAAAATCTAAATATCAACATCTTTTTCATTCCACAGTCCTACCACATATACAATAAAGTGTTAAAAGGTCAATGAGGACTTGAAATTTGTTTTGCTATTAACAGGATTATTGCAATGGATTTATTCCAAAGGTTGCACCATTTCAGCTCCATGACCTTTGGTATGTTAATTAATTTGCATATAATTGTTTATACATTATTGTAAGGCTTAATGTAGTCTTGCTACTTTTTTCATTTTCTTGGTTAATGGCTTTTAAAATAAATCCAGTAAAGTCAAAGAAAATGTCACTAGTATCAACCAACTGTGCTTTTCAATGTAATTTAATAGTCACTGACACCCTATAAACCATAAAAACACCATGTAACAATCTTTTAACAAGATACTAGCTTTAAACTATATAGTGAAGCCACCCAAAATTATGTTGGTGGCAAGTATCAGAGCACTGAAGGTGCTTAGTAATTACATGGCAACTTTCATTTGAAGTGCTTCACCAAGGGTATTCAATTTGACACATGGGAAATGAAGATAATAAAGGTTAAACAACTTGCCCAAGTTTACATAGTGAATCGATGGCTGAGCTATTTACAGAGGGAGAAGCTCAGTTGCTTATCTCTGCATTCTCATCCTTTCAGCCTTACCACCATCTGAGTGATACTTTTAGGATCCCTGCTCTACACACTGGAAGTCCACTGGGACAGGATCTTTTTGTGAGTAGGATAACCTCTGCCAAATATATCAGGATCAGACTTGTAATAAGCGCAATGTTATCAGTCCCCTGACTTGCTGAAGAGTAATTGTGAGATTTATACACTTTAAACAATCAGATTATTATTAACAGACTGTATCTGTTCTGAAGGTAAGTATCAATTGGACACAAATTTACCTGTAGGCAGATGTATGCCCAGGCAATAGTGGGAAAAAAAAAAAAAAAGTAAATTCAGTAAAGCCAGGTTTGAGCACTCTATATCTAATTTCAGAGTATGGTTTTCTGGATTTAGATATCTCCACTGGACCAAATCACTGCTGTTTCTGTTAACTGGAACATCAAATACCACCTCTCAGTTACAGAAACCAGTGCAAAACTAACTTATGAACTCATAAGAGACACATAAAGAACATATGTCCAAGGGTGGCATACTCAATGTAGCAGATTAGTGTAAGATCTAAATATCACACAGCTGTAAGTTTGTTGAGTGAATAACCAAGCAAGCCAATAATTTTAAGGCCTTTGAAGCTCATATGGCCTTACATCTTGTCTTTGAACTCACTGCAGAAAATGGTTCTAAAAACCTCAAGTGTTCTCCTTCATAAATAACCTGATTGCTGAATGGTATGTCACTAGAAGTGTCTCTCACTGTCATTGCAAATCAGACAACTTACTTGCAACAGTTCCTGAATATCCTGGACTTGCTCCATGTCTAAGCTTAGAAAGTAGATACCTGAGCGTTACCCTGCAGATCTTGTACCCACATCTAGACATCTACTATTTATAGCTAAGAAAAGTGTCGTGAACATTTTAATTAAGAAACATCTAAACATGTACTAGTTAACACTGTAAGTAAGATCCTATCCTGCCATCATTGTCAGGTGAATATCTATATCCTTGGAAAGATGACGGAGCATTACTCGGCTATTCAAGACAGTAATCAGATTTTCTCAGCATCAATCAGCAATCATGAAGTCAGGAACATTTTATCATGAAGTCAGGAATACAGAGGGTTTTCTTAAGCTAATCAGCAGGCATCAAATAGACAATCAATCTAATTAGTGGCTCACATTTGCGTGGCAATCACAGCTGCCAAAACTAGACGACAAATTTCATTAGTAATGAAATCTGAGAACTGATTTGTGAAACCTATTATCAGACTGGAACTGTGATTATATTAAAAGGAGAGTTTATATGGTAGCTTGGGACATTTGAGGAATTTCATCTTCATGGTGGCGTTAACTTTCTGGTGTCCCTTTCGTTTTCAGGGTAAAGCAACATCCAGGGTCACAATTTGCTAAGAGCTTGTGTCTCCCTGCAGATAATAGTTTCAACAAAGCTGGTGTTCAACATTTCTTTTGCTTCCAAAATGTAACTGAAGCTTTTGCATGTCCTGATTTCCAACAGCATTCTTCAAAAAATACGAGGTTAGAGTAGTTATACCCAGTGTATTTCTAGTGCAGTAAATACTTTTAGAGCTGAAAATTTAAGACACATAGATATGTGCATATTCATGCATAAATTAACCATCTACAAAGGAAAAAATAACCACCTAAATAAAAAGGAGAAAATGTTCCTGACATGCAATATGCCACTTACTGAGAAGAAGAGATAGGAAATGCATCAAGGAGATGGGTTTTTTCTTGAGGAAGCAGTGTCTTGTCCAATAAAAAGATATTATTTGCTGGGTTACTTTCTAAATTTACAAGTGTTGCTGCTTTTGTCTTAGAGTGAGGGGACTGACATGAGCTCTTCTCATAACTTATGTTGCTAAGACTCCACAATGTGCCTCTGTGTTACCATTCCAGATTCTGCTCTCAACAGCTACTGTGTACTGATTTCCTTCGTCAAGCAGTTGAAAATATTGTCTCTTATGTCCCTGTAGTCTGAGAAGTGGAAAGAAATGCCTCGAATTTCAGATCATAAATGCCCTAGATATTGCAGCTGTGGAATTCAAAAAGTAATAGTGACCTTGAAGAGGATTCTGTTATAAAGCTATTTATGTATTTAAGGTCTATGAACCCTGTATAATATATTATTACCTTACCACCATGTTCACATTTAATTATAGAGCCTATTTTAGCCATGGTACATTTTTTTAATGGTTTTATATTCACGGAATAATGGGAGTACTTGATATACACAAAAAAGAGAGAATCCTATTTAGGCTACTCTATAAAATGCTGTTGAAGCATCCTTATTAATCAGCTTTGAATACTGGATCACTACCTTATTTGAGATGTTCACTGATTTTGAATGGAACGGTCCTGGAATTCTTAACAGAACCAATCCAGCTCCTGCTGATCACAACCAAGATTAACACTGCAGTGAGCTCAATCCTCACCATCAACTTAAAATAAAGATTTGTATACTGTAATTTATTCACATATCTATTACTAAAATCATAGTTGTGCAAAAATTCAGATTTCTGTGTCAGCAGTATCTAAACATTAAATGAAACCTATGTTAATTTAAATGGCTGGAGACTGCCCAGAAGCAGTGATATTATCAAAGCTCTCCTAGAAAAAATCAAGAAAAATCTTCAGTCATTAGCTTCCATGTTTTCTCACCTTGCAGTTTAATCTTTTGTGGCATGAGGTTGCAATCCTGATTTAAACATCCTTTCCTTACAAATGCATAATGTAAAAAAAAAAATGGCAGAAATACAAAACAGTAAGTAAAAGCTGACATAGGAGGGAATATATAAGCAGCTTTGACATATTTTTTCCTTTAAACTAAGACTCACAGTGTGAATTGGACTAAATGCCAAGAATAAAGTAGCAGCTTAAAATGAACAGTTGAAATTAACAGGTGTTACAGCATATGCTAGATTTAACTGCCAAGTATTTCACACCTTCATTAAAACCTTTCATGTCAAATTTAAAGCAATGTTAAAATAAAGAAGAAATGCATAGCTTAAAAATGAAGAGCTAATTGTTACGTTTCAGAATCATGATATATAGTGACTGAGAAATGCTCAGTTCGTTTCATGTAGTGAAATGACACACGTATGAGTGTGTCACACCCAATTTTAATTCCCCAAAATTTGTGTTTAACCTTCAGAAAGCAATGCAACACACAAAGCAATTCAGTAGGGGAGATAATGGAACAACAACGCATTCCTTTTTCATGGGGATATGATAAAGGCAAAAGAGACCAAAAGCAGTGAGTTGCACAGACTGAATGCTCCTACTAAATCTGCAGTCTCGTCAGGATAATGTTGTGCTAACTTTTCCTGTAACAGCATTTTTACTTCTGAACAAGTGACTATGGCTGCTTCTTTTTTTTTGTTTTGTGTTTCTTATTACTGTATGATACAATCATGTTTTCGTACAGATGAGTACCAAGTAGTTCCTCTGTGCAGAACAAGGTATTTCTGACTCTTAACAATGTTCTGTAGAGTAATACAGACCCAGTATGACAGCAGAGGGTTTGAGTGGTGAAGGATGAAGTGTACAGGAGTAACAGCCTGGAGTGATAAACTTGTCATTCACTGCTAAGAACAATTCAACACTGACCAACTACAGAAATGCAGATCTGGAGCTGGACTACAATGGTCGTAGGAGTAAAAAAGAAAATAAAAATACTATCATTCATAAAAGACACCGCTTATATTAAATTCTGTAGTAACCTGGAGTTGTACACTGATGAAGAAAATGCAAGGTGTACAGCAGTGTTAGCAAACATATAAAAATAACAGCAAGTGGATCCTAGTCACAGAGCTAAGGACCCAGTGGGGAGTGGAACGGCGAGCATGATTTCAGGAAAAGGAGTAAAACCTGAGAAATAATATAACAATTTTAAATTTTTATTATTATAACTATCAAGACTTTTTCAGGATAAGTGTTCTTTCTTTTAATAAATCATTAGATCTGAATTAAGAAGAATTTTCTAATGAGGTAGTGAAGATTTCTTTATGCAATCAATAAATTGTTGGGTTTATGTTTCTCACAAACGAGGTTTTAAGGATAACTGAGTCCATGGGGGAACATAGGAAGCATGACCTCTCTGAGACTTGTACTCTTTTCCCATCCATAGCAAGATTCCCATCCATAGCTTAAAAATTCCATACGTTTTATACTCATCACCAAAACCATTTCCTGTGCAGAAGTGCATTCCGCCAAGTGGTTTTTGTTTGTTTGTTTTTTGTTTATTTTCAGAAAACCATGTTGTTAAAATCTCTATATCAATGAGAAGTACATGACTATATTATTTATGTCCTTTTGCCTGCAGCTTGGAATCACAGTAACATTATGCTACAGAGTGATTCCCTGTTCCGTGGGTTACTAGGCTTTGGAACTGTTTCTATTCTGAGACCATTATTTTTGGGAGAAAAATTTAAAATTCGTATTATATAATACAAATATGGCTTTTGTCTTTTTTTTTTCTTTTTTCTCTTTTTTTTTTTTCTTTTTTTCTCTCTTCTTTTTTTTTTTTTCCCTTCCTTTTCTTTTTCTTTTCTTTTCTTTTTTTCCCTTGGTTTGTTTGTTTTTTTCCCAGATGTATGTAATAAGGAGCATTGTCATTTAGTTGCACTCCTGTGACATATGGAAGATCAAAATGTTATTGTTATAGGCAAGCTCTTCCATCAGTATAGGTATTTTAGAATGTCAGGACTACCACAGTCTTTACAAATATGAGATAATAAATAAATATTTGAAGTATGTTTTCCTTCCCGCTAAAGGAAACAGGAAGGTCTGAATGTAGCAACAAAATAAAATCTGACCTTTCATTGCATTACTTGCTTTCTTTCTTACACAGCTCTGCTATCAAATATCTTACAGAAAACAGTTAATTCAGAGAGCTTGTATTCCCATTTTGGAGGTTGCTCTAGAACTTAGTTCCTCTGGTAGCTTTGTGAATGCATTATGATAATACAATTCTAAAATATTTATTTTAGCTACTAGCTATTTTCCACAAACTGTGCTGAAAAGTGATATAAGAAGAGACTAGGAATGGAATCAGAAAAAAAGTATGTTAGTAAGTTTGGAATTTGAAAGAAAACAAAGTAATTTTTTATTGCAGATGAATATTTCTCACACACTGTCCTTTGCAAATGATAAAATGTGCAGGGAATGTTTAGATACCTAGTCAAGTGTGAATACACATCTCTGCTGCTAATAGAGTGGTTTATTACTTTTCAGCTTTTGATTATATCATTAGCACTGTTTTAAGTTTTAAAAGGTGATTGAGCAAATTTTTGCACTTTCTCCATTATTTCTTTGCCTGTTGTTATAAAATAAGCATATATTATGATGCAGTTTTTGTGTTGTAGGGAGGTTTTTGCCCTCATATCGCCCTTCAATTCTCTGATTTACTAAAGCTATAGAACTGGACACCTATTTTTAGCTGTTGGAGTGTGGAAACATCAGAATAAAATACAGATACATATAGAGGTATTTCTTGAGTTAGTGGACTGTTAGGCGTGCTCTTTTTGTTGAAAAACTACCAACTTCTGAAGTGAAAAAGGCTTTCCATTTCATTTGCCTTCTTTTCAATGGAAGTGGTAAACAAAAAGTGAAGATTAACTTTTTTTAATGAAGTTAACTTTTTTTTCCTCAGGTCCACTGCTTTTGTTCTCTTTTTTTTTTTTTTTTTTTTTTTACTTGTCAATGGAGAAAAAAAAGGAAAAGGACAAAAATGGAAGTAAAAAAACCTGATAATAGTTATTAAAAATAAAATGTGCATAATATGTATATTACGGTGCATATAAGATTTTACATCTTTTCCATTCCCAGTTTTGTCTCAGGTGCTCTTAGAAAGGACATGGTGCAAGCTGTTTACTTGTTAAAAAACGAGCAAATATGAGAAAATCCAAGAACTGGCTCAACGTAGCACTAATAATAGGGACTAATCAAAAAAATTATCTGTCTCTGCCCACTTGGTATCAGACAAGACATACATCACATCAACCACCCTAATAAATGGTACTCAGCTGTTACAAGAAGATGATCAAAGTGCTAGTGAGGCCCATCTATAGAGAGAATTCTTGATGGTCAGGTTTACAACACTTGTACCTTTAGAGATCTGAATTGTTGTTGCTCATATATCACATGTGACTAAACAATAACTAATTCCATTATAATACTTATATTTTCCTTATTCTCATCACTACATTTACAACAAAATTATTAAGGGATGGATTCTCATCTCCGTGTTCTCCTGTTGGCTTGTTTCAAGAGGGAAGATCAGAGCCATGGAGACAGACTACCCTGATAAGCTTGATAGGTTTCAACATGGGAGTCTACATGGCTTAAGATTTCTGTGTGAATGTATAAAAATACAGACTGGAGCCTTCTGCTAAGAGCTGAGCAGTCTGGTTTCTGACACTTAAACAGAAGTTTCACAGAAGAGCTGACCACAATAAAACAGAACTTCAATGCTATGCTGTCAATCTAAATGAATCATATGGAACTCATCATTTAATGCATATTTCTAAAAGCAATTGAACCAGACCACAGACAATCCATATTTCCTAAAACAGTGTGATTCTGTATTTTAATTATGTTACATTTTTAAAAAATCATCAAGTTCATGTATTCTAGCACCATACTTTGATCTGCAATAATCCTGGACAAAATATATTGCCTTCTGAATGGAAAGCATACTAGACAAGCATCCTCTGTGTTGCAAAAATGAATCACGGGCTATTTACATCTGGGAAGGTTGATGCTGCCAAATTTTTTTTAGGATAATTAGATTCTAGTTAGAATCTGGAAATATCACAATTTTTAACCCAGCTTTTGTGTATAAATTATATATTTTCCAAAATAGCACTATTTTCTATTTTGAGTTTGGATGAGTAACCTGTGTTTAGCACAGCAGGCAGACCTTGTGCTGTCAAGAGCCAAAATATGCCTAGTTCACATTCTTCTTCCTCAGGAAGAAGCATTCACCATAAGACCCCCCCAAGGAACAACAGGGTTTCTGAAGGGGCCAGCATATGACAGCCCAACAACCTAAGATTCCACTTTTTTAATGCCTGAAAAGGTTTATACCTTTTTTAAGATCAGCTTAATGAACTTTCTGAATAATTCCTGAGTTCCCCTAGGCTGGGAGTCTAGAACATCAGCCTTTTCTGTGGAACTGCCATTTTTCTTAACTAAAGGTACCAGAAAGATATTTCCTGTCAGGCAACAGAGGGACCCCAAAAATCCAGGATTACCTGTATTTAGATGATTCCCTTTTAAATACATAGCAGAGAAATCAGCTGTCCATGAAAAAAGAATCTCTGTCTTAGTATTCAAACTGCAGCCCGGGGAGATTAGAATCCTGCAAGGACCATTTATGCAATTTGTAGAACTTTAAAGAGTGGAATGAATTATTTGCTCTGCCCATATCTATTTTCCATAGAGGTGCACAGCCTCTTCTCCATTCTTTGAGGCTTGCTGTGCTAAAACCTTGTCCACCCACTATCAGAAAACTGAGCAAGCTGCTGCTCCCAAGGCAGCTCCGACAACTCAGTCTCAGCTGCCCTCCCCCAGGGCTGCGAGGCTCACACTTCAGCATGTGCAGTGCATGTTGCCACCAGGAGTGATCCTGGCTTGGCAGAGATGATGAAACCACAGCAGATAGCCCATGCCTCCCTCTAAGAATCTTACAAAAACTCAGCTTGAATTCTGAGGTCTCACAGTCCTAAGAGAAACATATGCCAGGGCAGGGGTTGTTGAGGGGAGGGAAGAAAAAATACTTTGTAAAAAAAAAAAATAACTGGTTACTCCCAGCTTGAAATCAAACCTTAAGATCCCATTTCAAACATATTTTCTGTTCACATGACTTTCCAGGAGGTAACTTATTCAATCCAAATGGAAAGGTTATATGCTAGATAGCTGCTCTCTTTGCTGCTTTTAAATGTGCTAAAATCAATCGAATTTGTTAGTGTAAGTACATGTTTTCTGCTCCCAGGAGCTGAGATGATGACATGGGAGACAATCCTAGAAAGACCAGCATCCTTGGACAGAGGTACTGCCTTCCACATTCCCAAGGGTTGTCATAAGCAGTTGAGACATCAGTTCATGTGCCATGAATCCTTTTCAGCTCCTGCCTAGAGAAGTGCAGCTTTGCTCAGAAACAGCCCTCTGTGTATGGAAAGAAATGAGTTCATCTTCACATCTTGTGTGTTAAGCTTTGTCTTGGGGCTCATAGCAATTTCTCTGCTGTAGATTACATGGCTGGGTACCTCTGGGATCCCTTCCAATTTAAAAAGGCCAAGGGAGCAGCATATATAAAATGAACTCTTCCTGGCATCTGATTCAAGATGTTTCTTAGTCACATGCTCTTCCATCTTTCTGCCCGATACAGAAGGGAGAAATATACAGTTCAGTAGAGTCTGTGAACATCCTTGCCACCAGCTGGAAATTTTCTCATTTCCTACAATGAAGAATTGATGGATGGGTTTGCCTGCCCATCAGCTCCATTAGAGAGTGTGCCCTAGAAGTACACTCACTTCTATAACTGTACCATGATTTTACTATAATTACTCTTCATTCACTTCCTGATGTTGTATGATACATCATCCCTGCCTCTTACCTCTTCTGAGCAAACCAGTACTGCAAAGTGATTGGTATTTTCACAATCAAATACTTTGGTGAAGAGACAATACTCCAGCTGGGGAAGGCCTTGTGCTGCTGGGAGGGTGCCAGATGTGGGAAATTTCAAAGATGTTGCACATATACACTTGTGTGTCTGTGCTTAAATCATGTCAGAAGATTATTTTCAGTATTCAGTTTTGGCCATTGCTGGAAATACGATACTAAATTATAAAGAACTAAACTGTACTGGTTTTATTGAGTAAAACAATTTTTAATGCATTTGTAGGCCCCCCAAAAATAATGATAAAATATCAAGTTATTGCTTTTCATGTCTTTTTTTTTAGTTACGTACTACCTATTTGTGCTGATGGCCCTTGTGAAAAGGAAAAAGTAGTGTTTTCTATGAGTCAGGCATCCTGGTAGAAAGGGCTTCAGCACTGAAAACTTCTTAAGATGATTCATAGTTGTGTAGGTTTCTATTGCCCTTCCAAAAAATGAAAGATGAAGAAAAGAAATGTCTTTATATTCCACAACTGTTAGACAAAAGAAAAGCAGAGCAGGGTTTTTTGTTGTTTCTCCAGCAGCTTCTGTCTATAAATTATACATTTTCTTAAATATCCGCATTTTCTATTTCAGGTTTGAGCTGATAACCTGTGTTTTTGCACAGTAGGCAAGCCTCATGCTGTCACAAGCTATGGTAATACAGCCTCACATTTCACTTCCCTCCATTCCAAGGAGCCCTTTGCTGTTATGCCATTAGAGATAATGCCAAGCTTTGGATTTGAACACGGTGATGCATGACAACCTTTCTAGCCAATGAACTGCCACTCTACAATGGGACCCACTCAGCCACGCCAGCCCTTGTTGAGAGGAGATAATCAGTTCTGCAGAGAACAATGTCAAGCTGTAAAACCTTCCTCTGCTCAGAAGCTGAAGGAGGTGTGTGATTCTCCTCTGAGAAGTTGGAAATGCAAGCGTGTCAAGATTGCACACCGTATGTATATGCACTAAGTACCCTTTGACACAGTTCTCTCTGCCATGCAGTCCCCAAAACACCTTGGATGGGGATGGAGTTGCCTGTGTTCTGTGAATTACTTGAATTTTGGAGCACAGAGGCTGAGAGGCAAAGGTGCTGTCATGAATTTCTCACTGTAGAGCTCAGAATGGCTGTACCCTCTGCGGGACTGTGTGCACAGATACATGGCCAACTAAGTCATATAGCAAACAGTGGCTATTATAAGCCTTTAAATCATTTATGAAAGATACAAAAGACAAGCAGACAAAGTGTTTGTTATGTATAGTGTTCAAGGAGACTTTCATTTTAACAGCATCCATTATTCCCCCTTTCTTTTAACTGCAGAACATTTTTATGAGGAAAATTCCCTGGTTGATAAGTGTCTTTTTATACAGTATTAAGATGATATTAACTCCTCCTTTGGGAGAGAAAAACTAGCTGAGATGGGCTGAAGATGAATTTGTTGTCTTTTTTATTGTAATCTGGACCTGCTCCCTCGAAAATAAAACAAGACAAGCACATACACAAAGGGAGTGGGAAAAATAGTCAAGGCAGAAAAAAAAAAAAAGCTTTTGTTTGTACTGTTGACTCTGATTTGTAACCTTGCTGCAGGAGAAAGACAAGCACAGAACATAGTCTTATCAGCCACTCCAAGATGGGGCAAACTTGAACCTATGTCAAGCCGTTTAAGGCATTAATATTAGCTGCCCTTCTGGTCATAAGGTTAACAAAAAAACCCCAGACAAACAAACAAAACCAGCAAAAACCCAACAAACAAATAAAAGAACCTCCACCACAATTAGGAAAAAAAAACAACAAAACCCCAAAAAACAAAAAGAGATAAATAAAAGCCATATTCTGTTTGAACAGAAAAGGAGCAAAGCCAGAACCAGGGAGGCAGGACATGGCTAGGATTTCGATCAAGGGCAACAGCTTTCAGGGCTTGACCAAAGCCAGTGGAAGAAATGATGTTGTTGAACTCTTTCTTGTGTTTCTATTGTTCATGCAGCCCATCTCTTCTCTGATTTTTCAGTATCAGAAGCATGGAAATGTAGAAGTGTCACCACAAATTCTGGTTTCCTAGAATTTGATAATCCTGGAACCTAAATGAAAAATGTTATTTCTTTCTAGTCTGTTGTCCTCCCAGCAGTAGTGTCAAAGAATCACTGCCAAGTATAGCAACTGACATAATATCCCATCTTCTCATCTTTTTATTAACCTCTTGAAATTATTTTTTCACTTGGTACTTTTTCTCCATTGCTTTCTCATCTTTGTTCTTGTAATGCACCAGAAAATCAAAGTCATCTTCCAGCGAATCAGGAGGTGTACTTATTAGACTGATTTTATTATTTACATGTAAGTTTTATTTACTTTTGGAAACAATGTCTTATAACAAGGTGCATTGGTATTTTGCTGTCTTGAGTGTTGGAGACCATGGATCTCTTTGCCACAATCCATGTGAAATAATGATTCCAACATGTTGTCCATACAGTGCTGCTACCTATGATCCATTTCCCCATCAAGGCAAACAGTGGAGAGTTTTATGCATCCTCTGAAGAACCCTTGCAGTGCTATGGGGAGGGAGAAACTTCCAGAGCACTTTATACTTATTTCACTTACAAGAAGACCTCAAAGAAAATAAGATATCTGTTCTCAATCCACACCTGTATGAATTGTGCAAGGTCTTCCAGGACTTCTCTATGAGCCATTTGGGATGATCCGTGCATTTGTTCTTGCACATCCTGAGCACAATGAGTATTCAGGTCCCAGGAATGGAAGGGGCAGAACATCCTTGGATAGCAGCCAAGCATGGTCTGGAGGTGTCTTTGAACCTCAGTCCACCTGTGAGAAGCCAGAGTCATGTGTTTACATTTGAATGTTTATATTCCCTAAGGGAGAAAGATCCTTTTCTGCTAATTCTGAGGCAGGGTGAGGGTGTGACTGAGGGAGGCAGCCCCACATGACACGAGTACAAGCCTCAGACACGTCAATAAGATCTGGCTCCAGGTTCAGGTAAACTATAGAAAAGTCAAGACAGAAACACTGGCAGCATGCTTTGCATCAGAATGGAGAATGAGCAAGTGAGTTCAGTTACTATTGGCTTCTTACTATGGGCATCTATCTGTCCTTTGCCTATGACAAGTGTCACGACTTAACATGCTGATGGGTAGAACAAGAGGTGGGGACAGCACAAGAGACTGTCCACAATACAGGATGACAAGGTGGCTCTGTCTCTGCTGATTTATATCATCCTTAAGCAGATCTAAATTTAATTTCAGTCCCTGGAGAATGTATTTCTAAGGAAAGAAATGCATGTAGAACAGCCACAAAAGCAGTGGGGGTCTAGACCCTGTTCTGTACAATTCTAGTAGACTGCATCAGATTTGAAAAACCAAACCAAATTAAAACAAAACAAACAAACAAAACCAACCTGAAAGAACTGAGTTTTACCCTACATCAGGCATGTAAATTGCAGGTTAGGCAGTCCTATGCACGGCATCACTAGTTCAAGACAAGGCAATACGTAGGATTTATTCACTGTTTGTTCTTCAGAGGTGCCACTGTCCACTGAATTCAGAGACTAGACTGGGAGCTTGGTTGGGATCTACTTAGCTGATTTCTCAGGAAATTGGTGTCTAATTGATCTCTTTCTTCTTCTGAGCAGATATTCAAAGAGCCATAAATTAGTCTCCATCTGACTTAGGGAGGTTGTGTCCTTCACATAGTAAATGTTTCCAGTGAAAATACAACCCCACTATACTCAAAACTAAACCTGTCAGAACTTTCAGGTGGTTGCATATTTCTTCCTTTACCTCTAGTATGTAAAAAAGCAAATTCTATTTCTGCTATTATGATAAAAATACATTTCCACCCTTGTGGCAACCAGTGAATAATTGCTTAAATTTTCCAGTCAAGTGCTTCAGTACTGAATCTTTATCCTAGCTTTAAAAAATTTAGATTTAGAGCAGTAGTGTTATATTTAATCACTTTGTAGTGTGCTATCTCATTTAGGTATTTTTGATCAGTAAGATTTTTAATATCTTTACCTTTTTTGCTATTCATTCTTCAAAAGAGAACAATCATTATTCTAAATGAGGCTGTCATCACATAAAAATAGTCTGCTTTTCTTGGCACATTTAGCAGTTGTCTCTCTTTCATTGACATGCTTGATAATAAAGAGAAATTAAGTGCAAGCAGGGAAGCAATTCCAGGAGTGGGTCTGAACCATGTGGTACATTTCATGTTGCTACACAGAACTGGTATAAACTGGACACTGCATGACTTCACCCCAGTAACTGCTTCAGAAGACAGAGGGAGTAGGTATAAGGGAATGGGTCAAACTTTTTTTTCATAATTTCTGGTTTACCTTGGTTATCAACTGAAAATGAGTTGTGGTTGGTAACTACAGAAAGAAAGGAGTCAAAATATACATGAAGGAGTCACATGAGAAAGGGGCAGTCAGTGGAGGGAAGTCAGTCTAACCTGTGTTGGACCCTTAGAACATAAGAGATATGATTGTTCCTCTCTCATTTCTGTCTAAGGGCTGCAATTTTGGGTTGGCTATCTCCTGTTATTCCTGTTTCTAAATACACACAGTTAGGACACCCATCATTCAGTAGTGCTTTCATTTTCTATGCTTTTTTTAACACAAATCTAGAAGCCATGTGTTATGTAAAAAAGCAACACAAAATAAAAGTTAGCAACATGACTTGTTCCACTGCATATTTCAATATTTACCTTTTTGTTCTCCTTTATTTGGTATCTCTAAATCTTGGGGGCGTTTTTCAGGAAAGTATCACACAGTCAGGCTCCTTACTTATTTACAGTCATTCAGAAAGCTTGCTTCACAAATCTTCATCTGTTGAGACTTCAGCATGGTTCCAGAACATTTCTTCAATCTGTGCAGGTTTGCTGAACTGAAATTATTTACTGAGGGCCATGATCCTGTTGAAGTTGATGGAAGCCACTCCAATTATTTCAGTGGAGTTGGATCCAGTCCATGAGCCACTGACCGCTTGAAGCTGTTTTGCAAATGTTGAATCTCTCCTTATGTACAAAGCACAGTCAGTAATGAGGAACAGGCTGTAATGGGACTGAGGGAATATATGGTATATGTATACAGCACTTAATTAAGCACATTTCTGTACTATCATAAAGCATTTCCCATACTAAGTGCTGTTCATATTACTCATAGAAAATTTAGGTTTCTGAAATCCCCCACAAAATGTCCTAGCTGTTCAATAGACTATATCTTGTAGCATTTTTCACTGCATATAGGAAGGGTAATTAACCTAAAGAACATTATATTTTGCTGCCAAATGCTAAATGTCATATTTATACTTTTCTTAATATAAACAACACATTTAGAAACAGTAGGAGAGATAGAAATGGAGTATTCTTTGAAAAGGTATTTCACTAAGGGACTGGATGGCCCAGGCAATTGTTACAAGATACCCTTAAAGTCATCTTTTCAAATTCTATAGTGTCTAACAAATCAGTAGTATCCTGCTGTGATGGGAGGTACTCAAGGACTTAATGCGGTAGATCTGACTGCACACAGAAGTAGTTCTGCCTTTTCTTAGTCACACACTATTATTCATAAAGAGTCTAATTCCTTTGTGAATACTATGTTCATGAAATGGTTGAAATATAGAATTTCTGTCCAGTGAGACATTTCTATTTTTTTAACAAATGTATCCCAAGTTATAACAAAACAAAACAAAACAAAAAAAAGATAGAAAAAGGATATTACATAGTTTTCAGTAGTTTGGAGGGGGTTTTTTGTGGTTTTTGGCTTTGGTTCTCTAAAATCAACCTTGAACTTGTGCTTTTCATGTATTCCCAGTCTCTCTATCATCTAAAAGACGTTAATTGAACTTTCACAGATTGGAAGAGATTTTGTCAAGTTAAATAGAAATGAGTATTTCAGAGTCAGGGAATACTCCAGCTATAGGAAATCTACACCTCAAACAAAGGTACTTCAGACTCCAAACATCACTGCTGCATAGGAGTGTAACTCAGGAACCTCTCTTTCACAGACACTTCGGGCTTGAAGCCTCCTGACTGTGCAGGAAACTGATGGGAATCTCCAGATCATTTGAGTCCATTATCATCAAGTTTGGTGAAGCTCTCCCAGACCTGTGGGTTCTGAAGTCCAGTGTTCAATAGGAGGTAAACTGGGTCTTTTAGACTTTGACTAATCAATTCTCTGAAAATGAAATCAAGTAGAAATTCTTTTCAGTGACAAAACTTCCAGCCAACTCTGATGCACTTACCCTTTCCTGTTATATGATCTTTGCTATTTTTAAAGTATTAGGTAACACAAATTTATTTTATAGTAGTGCTGTCACTATTGAGTCTAAAGTGTTTCTGCAGCCACCATAAGTGACTTTTACTCTTAGGCAGACCTTGCCTTAGTTTTTAATAACAAACCTTATCAGAATTCAACAATTAGAGTGTATATGGCTTTTCTGAAGAGATCTTCCATTCTGACTAAGCAATTCTGACTGCTTGGCCAGTATGTCAGAGTGCTTACCTAGAGGGCAAAGAACTCAGGGCAGAAAAAGAGGAACAAGAAGAAGTGAAGGAAAGAAAAAAATAAAGTATGGTGTGCATGAAAGAATAAGCCAGGTTCTGGAGTAATTGGATCTGACTGTAATGGTAGGGACATCTATAAAAAAGGCATTTCAAACTCCTTTTGGAAATATCTCATGGAAGTTTAGCATTCTTTCCCAGGTCTGATAATTCAGTTAAATCTTCTGCCTTCTGATTTTGAACCCTTCAAGCCAGAAAAGAATAACAAAAAATCCACCAACAACTATGGTGAGGACTGACTATGCCTCGCTCCACTCAATGTACATTTTGCCAGTGGCTCTTACAGGACCAGTCCTGGGCTTATGACTGCTTGCTCTACAAAATCTCATTTCTATAGTTCCATGACATTTTTGAGAAGCAATCTTAAGCCATAAGTCATCATAATTTCCCTTCAAATTCAACACAGCAAAAAAAGCAACAAACCTGGCTTGGCAGTGATCCCTTGAAATGAGGGAACAATCAAAGGCTTGGGTCTGTATTTTGCATTTCTTTCTTCATTTTACTTCTTTTATTAAAATTCTCACTGCAGTCAGGATTTTGAAAATGAGAATCCTGGGTACTGACAACACATGCAATTATTACTGTGACTTTCTATGGAAAAAAATGCAGGTACATTGTTTTCTAGTTACTCATCTGGAGAAAAAGCTTTTCTTAGCATTGTGACAATTATTTATGAGATGAAAATTACTAAGTAGTTCATTTCATTTTCATGACTGTCAGTTTTCTTCACTGTCTTTTTCTCCTTGTAGAAAGTGAAGGTGTCCAATATAGTCTTCAGTTCTGTCCTTACAATCAAGTGTGGAAAAAAACACTAAAAATCCTCTCTATAAGTTTGAAAAGTCTATATTATTGACACAAACTTACCACACAAGTTTCTAGTTACTGTTACAGCATTTTCACGTGAAAGTTACCCTAAAAAACATTATCTGTTGATACTATTGTAAGCAAATTACTTACAGCATTAATAATTGACTTACAAAGGTTTTAAACAGATGTTCCTGAAACTATATGTTGTAATTACAGAGATCATAGAGCAGAGTACACCATAGTGAAGAGACAGATCTTTCCAGTTTTATTAGTCTCAAAACACTGACAGGTGAAACTGTAAATTTATAATGATTTTAAAATACAGTATGAAAAAAAAAAACCCCAGAACTCAGGGATACAATTTCTTTTATTTAAAAGTTAGTTAAATATCTATGAAAAGGACTTTAAATTCTTAACAATGCACAATGCATTTTACCTGTTGAAAGCTATACTTCTTCTATACAGTGCTAAATCCTTCCTGTCCTACCTACAGTGGTGCATTGCAAAGGTTCCCATCGTCAAAGCTTCTTGTCTAAGCTCTTATTATTTACTCACTAATAATAGGGAATCAAAAATTTACAATAAAGCAAAATTTCATTCTTTGTAATAGCCATTCTTTGTAAAAGACATCAGGAAAAATAAGAAAAGACTTAACTTTGATTCAGTAAAGTGCTGGGCTCCTCTGGGAAATATGAAGAAGGCAGGTATGCATAATTGCATAAATACCCATACATTAGTTGTTCACATGTATTTTCTAGTCATCCTATGAAAATGTAGCTTATGGTGTATGAAGGCAAATAAAAGTTTGTGTAGCCACAAAGACAAAATCTTCTCCATAATTAATGACTTTTCAAAATTTTCTTGTTTAAGAAAATTATAACATTATATATCAACACAGAATCAGTTTGTTATTGTTAATAGCATATTCTTTTATCAACTGCATAAAAACGATAGACTGGATCACACATTTTGGATCCCCTTAATGATCAGAGCCTCTTGAAATGATTCAGGAGTCTGTTCACAGAGGATTTACCTTTCATTCTCACGGTTTATGGAGAGACTTGGATGTCCACTGTATATATCACAGACATCATCAAGAAGCATCATGCAGATACTGAGATGCTGTATTGCCTTCTAAGGAAGTAAATACTTAAGAGATTTAGAAATGTGTGCTGTGGAAATAAGTCTATCCTCCATATACTTTAATAAGACTTTGAGCCCATAATTGCAGTTCTGAATTTTTTGTTAAATAATCCCCTACAAAACATTCAAAGAAGGGGATCTTTTCCTTTAAATTAGTGATCACAAAATCACAGTACCGCAGAATCAGGCAGGTTGGAAAGGACCTCTGAAATCATCAAAGTCCAACCCTTGATCCATTACCACTGTGGTTACCAGACCATGGCACTGAGTGCCACATCCAGTCTCTTTTTAAAAACCTCCATGGATGCAGAATCCAACACCTCCCAGGGCAGCCCATTCCAATGCCTGATCACCCTCTCTGTAAAGATTTTTTTCCTAATATCCAACCTAAACCTCCCCTGGCAGAGCTTAAGTCCATGCCCTCTTGTCTTACTGGTAGCTACTTGGGAGACGAGACCGACCCACCCCTGGCTCCAACCTCCTTTCAGGGAGTTGTAGGGAGTGATGAGGTCTCTCCCTTCTCCAGACTGAACACCCCCAGCTCCCTCAGCCCTTCCTCACAGGACTTGTGCTGGAGTCCCTTCACATCCTCCTTGCTCTTCTCTGGACCGGCTACAGCACCTCAATCTCCTTCCTGAACTGAGGGGCCCAGAACTGGACACAGGACTCGAGGTGTGGCCTCACCAGCGCTGAGTACAGGGGAAAAATCACTTCCCTGGACCTGCTGGCCACGCTGTTCCTGATACAGGCCAGGATGCCATTGGCCTTCTTGGCCACCTGGGCACACTGCTGGCTCATGTTCAGCTTCCTGTCAATCCAGACTCCCAGGTCCCTCTCTGTCTGGCTGCTCTCAGCCACTCTGTGCCCAGCCTGGAGCTCCCCATGGGGTTGTTGTGGCCAAAGTGCAGGACCCGGCACTTGGCCTTGTTGAACCTCATCCCGTTGGAATCAGCCCAACTATCCAGTCTGTCCAGGTCCTTCTGCAGAGCCCTCCTGCCTTCCAGCTGATCCACACTCCCCCCAACTTAGTTTTGTCTGCGAATTTGCTAAGTGTAGACTCAATCCCCTCATCTAAATCATCAATGAAGATATTAAACAGAACTGGGCCCAACACTGATCCCTGGGGGACACCACTGGTGACCGACCGCCAGTTGGATGCAGCCCCGTTCAGCACCACTCTCTGAGTGGCCTCCAGCATTTCCTAACCCAGCACCAAGTGCTCCTGTCTAATGATGAATGCTCCTGTCTAGTGATGTTAGGTACTAACTACCTGCATAACTTCACTCCTATAAGTGAAACTTCTGGAACACTTCATAGGCCTGAGTTATCATAATCATGAACTAAAAGCAAAGAAAGTGAGTTTTAGTACATTTCCATCCTGAAAGTGGCCCATTTATCGAAGTGTTTTCCCAGGTACACAGGTCACTGTGAAATCCTTTCCCATTTTTATTTCCCTATATATTAAAATTTCTTTTCATCATAAGAGGACTAAATAAGAACAAAGTTATGTACCTGCTTAACTACTTTGCAAGACTGAGGACCCCTTCACTCTGTATTTAACCTGAAAGTAATTCAGGCAAATCTGAAACACAGGAAAAGAAAAGCTGGAATCAATGGGGTTCTTTGCTTTCACATTGTTCAGATTTATGCTGGAACATGGGCACTGACATTTCACTCTTAGCTGTTGTCACACAATACTGCATAGCAGATCAAATGTAGCAATTAAAAATGTTTAGAAACTGTGACTCCTACTCCATAAATTACCTCAGTCTTTTGTTACAGCACAGCCAAGTCAACTTCCTGTTTGTGCTTAAACTATTCACAGCTTCAGCCGATGTCCTGCAGTGTCTTTTCCAAAGGTCACACCACAGTTTTCGATTCACACATTTGATTAAAAATATAAGAATCATAGTGTCCTGGGAAATGATCTGCAGTAAAAATAGATCAAACTACCTGCTGTTTCCAGAATAAACCAGATTACTGTTTCTTTCCCCATTTAGTTATAATCACAAGAAGAGGGGGACACTGTAGAATTCATACTGTTAAACTAGGGAATTCTATGTGAGGTATTTGTTTTATGATTTTTAAATATTCTCTTTTTTTAAAGCACAGCTAAGGAAAATATGGTAAGGTTAAAATATGGTTAAGGAAAACCAAGAGACAGAAGACTAAAAGTCTTCTGACTAAAGATTTAATAAGGTCTAAGCTTTCCTCTCATTTTCTTTAACTACTGCAACACACTTTTACAAAATTGCCTTTATACTATATTTTCATAACTTTCCTTACACTGATGAGCAACCTCCCCAAAGTCCTATTTGCATTTAATGAAGTGACGATGGCAGAGACTGTTCAGAGTCTCTATGTCATCCTTTCTTTCTTTCTTTCAAAATCACGTCCCTCAGTACCTGTGGTAAGATAATCAAATGTCTGCTCCTATTGTCAATAAACCTAATACTTTTTTGCTCAACAACCAGAAATTTTGAAGCTGCATTTGGAGCATATGGTACAAAATCCTGGCCCAAAATGAGGGGACTACAGGAAGAAATGCCATGGTAAAATAAATCTCTGTCAGATTACAAGTTCTTTCGAGAATTCCCTTCCATTTTCAGTTCTGAAACTTCATTTTATGTCATAAACTTAATTCATCTAATCTAAAGCAAGAGTAAGATACTGTCCAGAAAAGATACAGCAAATTATATGACTTAATTAAAAATGCACACTTTTGCTTTGTTTTCAGCTTTTCTGCTGCATTGGCCAAGGAGAGATTAGTGCAGAACCTCCTAAAGAGGAGATACCCAGATGTGAGAGCCATCATGTGGGGTGAGGCTTCATTTTCTCAGCCCAAAATCTGACCTGGAGGAAGCTTCCTTGGAGCCTCTTCTTCCCAGAGGAAGATTTGAATAGACTGAGAACTAGAAAATCCTGACTAGACTTTATCCAGACCCTCTAGTTACACAAAGAAAAACAGGGAATGTGGTACTGAGACAATTTATAACAGACTGGTGAGCATTTTGAGTGGGAATGGGCCAAGTTTTCAGAGCAGATATAACACATGTTCTCTCAAATGTAAATTGAGTTAAAAACTGTTCCATTTTACTTACTCTACAATGAAATGACATACTGGTTTATTAGCAATGCAGGTCCTGCCTAAAATTTAGTATGATTTTTATCTTATGACTGATTCTGTGGGGAACTTTACATTTCTGTGATGATTTTCATTATAGCTTTAACTATATTTAAGCTGAACATTCATGTACATAGAACATCACATTCTTCTTTTAAGTATAAAGAAGAGATGTCAGAACAGATCACAATAGTTCTTTGTGAGCCCTCACTGTGACTACATGCTGGACCATTGGAAAATAAAGTAGACATACACACACAAGTATACAAATAGTGGCTCTGATCCCCTGCTTTTAGGAACACACAGTAGTGGTCAATCTCTGCTTCCAGTGATAATCCAATACCCTCAGTTGCACATCTCAGTGCAACTCTATGGGATCTGCTGATGCAGAGCTCCAAAAAACTCTTTTGCTGGACTTTCTTTTATCTGGGTAGGAGCTGAAACATGGGAATTTCATAATGAATATTATTAAGCTGATAGACTAGATGTTAACATAATCATTTACTTGGGTATTAGGTGAAGCAAATGTATTGATTTACTCTAATGGCTCCATTAGAGTAAATTTACTCTAATGGCTGAACATTGGCAAAGCATGCACTGACCCTTTCAGAATCTTTTCTGTACAAAAAAAATAACTCCAGGTATTGATATTCTAGTTTAAATAACCGTTCTTATAAGTTATTCTCCTAAAAAATACTTTTTTTTCATCCCCATTAAATATATTTTCTTTGGTCACCATAAAATCTCAAATTGCAATATTGGAAAAAGGAGCCTTGCAAGCCTCTACTTTTATATTCTCACAACTTAAAAATAGCCACAACAATCTTTTTTGCCACTATATTTTCTGAAACTATACTGTATAACAACACTGCATCGTTCTGATAGCTCACAATTGCAAGTCTGCTTTCCTGATCCAATTTCAGCTTGATATTTCTGCAATAGATCATATCACAAAAGCGTAGCAGTCAGAGCAAAGATTTAGCATAATTCCTGTATTTAGGGTTCTGTCAACAGATGTTGAAAGTACAAAGAAACTATTTTGAAAATAAAAGTCATGGTAAATGGACATTTGTCTATCAAGCCTGAAGGCATGGCTGGCTACCTGGCTTGCTGGCAGCTGCATACATTACTGTCCTTGAACTGTAGCTGCAAATGCACCAGCATACAGTGATGCTGCCTGGAGAAATAAATCAGTTTGAAAGTAACCTACTTCTTTCTTTCAAATTACCATTAATAACATTTTGCTTTTGCAAGTTTAATGTACCTTAGCAGACAAAGATACAGTGAAACCAATTGTCTTGTCTATGCTCCAGCTTTCAGTCATGTTGCTGTCTTTTTCTGCATTACTTATGTATGTATATATTCCTAAGCAAATTTAGAGCTAGGATGTACAGTACAGAAGACAGGGCAGATACAGATGAAGCAGCAGTCGCAAAGCAGCTTTCCTAATGCTTTCCTTCTAAGATAAATGGAAACCTTCATGACTAAGAGAATGTCTCTCCATTGAAAGCTAAACCTAGTGCGATATTTTTTTCCCTGAAGAAAGAATAGAAAAATACCAAATCATATGGAGAAAGTCATCCCCAAACTTCATGGATTCAGTTGTTCTTTGTTGAATAGCAGGTGGTTTTTGTGACATATCCAGTTTTTGAGGGCCCAGTACTGGCACTGTGTAACCTAGGGCACACAGGCTTGTTACAGAACAGCCAGGGTTGCTGCTGGGAAAGTCTCTTTTGTCAAGTAAAGCTCCATATATGCCAGCACCTTCATTCTTAAGAAGAATCACAGGAAATGGTCATTTTCTCACTCAGTTTCCTGCCTTAATCCAACTGTAACTTTTATAAGCATTTTGCCATTTTATTTTTCACTCTGCTTGCTCACCTTCTCAAAATACAACATCCTATTTAGATGAGAACTCCTCTATCTGAGATCTACATATGCCCAGCACTGAGTTATCTGTACCATCACAGAGAGCTGTTCCCATAACTCACAGCCCTAAAGCTGGAATCCAGAGAGTCTTACAGATTTTCAGCTCTACTGAAGCATTTCTAGATTTCCAGACTGCTTTTGTGCAACCAAGATTTGAGGACAAAGTTCTTGGGACAAGCTTCTATGATGGGATTCAGCTGAGCAAGCATGCAGCAAGTATTCAGTTCAGGGTTAAAGAACACCTAAAAGAAGGTGCCTGGAAGCACACTTGGGACCTCAGCTTCCCTCAGCAGTCTTCAGCCTGCCAGCCCATGGGAGGATGGTTCAGTTGTACCTGTGGAGGCAGAGCTCAGTTGCATAAAATGAGACACTTAGTGCTATTTGAGATGACCTGTGGCATCTGAGACCTGCTTATGAAATTGCTAAATACACCACAGGACCTGCATAAGATTAACCAGGTGCTGCAAGCTGAAAGGTTGGACTGCAACGTGGGAGCAGCTGAATTCATATCTACTTTAAACTAAATTTGCCTCCAAGCTCTAGTGGCTAGATTGATTTGACTTCTGTTGACTATAGTGGGAGCTCTGGTGCTTTGAATGCCTGTATGTACCTTCTGATAAACACTTGTGTTTCAGTGGTGACTTCTGTGTCTTCACAGAGATCTCTAAATTTACATATCTAAATTTGTGAGCTGATCCCATTGCTATATCTTAACTAATCACCCAAAGCTGTCTTCAAGTCAGTACATAGATGCAATTCTAAAGAGGGATTCAATGTCTTAGAGTGATAAATCAGAGCTTAGGTTGGCCTACTCATCTCCATTGACATAGAGAGATCTTTGGGTGAATTCAGGGTAGGTGTTTACACAGGGGGAATACAGAGGGAGGGATTCCACTCTCAGAACACAGACATGTTTGTCATTTTATGCCATGTGGCTTTCATCCCTTATCTCTGACTGTTGGCCCAGAAGAGCAAGAGCCTTCCTTAGGCTTTGTGCCAAATCTGGAAGTCACTTTTACCCCCAAATTTTTTTTTATTTTTTTTTCCCCATCAATAGGAGACAGTCTGTCTCTCTTCTTATTGAAAGAAAATGTTATTTCCCTTCAGTAGGTGAATGAATGTCTTCTTGATGCCATAGGTGACATCTCTTGCATTTGGGTAAGTCTCCACCCCTCTCATAGTGGCTGTTTTGCATTTCCCTGCAAGCAATGTGTCTTTCACTGAACCTTAAATACAGGAATTTGGTCTATATATAAAAGATGTAAACAATATGAATATCTAAACACTTTATCTTCTCAGTGGCATTCATATGGATGCTTCTGGCTTCTTCACTGAGACCAAACACAATAAGACCCTTTAGAATGACAATCCATTTGGAGTGACTCCTACTCTCTTCAGAAACCACACCATACTATGGCAATAAAGTATTTTTTGCATGGTTGGCTTTCATATACTAGAGAAAGGGTAACCTTTTGGCTTGCCCTGAAGAATAATGCAGGGCCAAGCTCTTTGTCTTGCTTTTCTGTAGAGTTTTCTTGTTGTCCAGTCATGATGACACATTTATCTCCACAGAGACTAAAAAATAAGGTTAGAAAGTGGGCTTGCAAAAGTTCTGTGCTTAAAAAGCAACACAGATCTAGACTTATTCTCTTTTCTCAGTACTTCATCAGTAGAATTAAAATAAAAATGCTTCTTTGTCTGCCTGCCTTCATTTAGATTTATCACTAACTCTCTTACCAATACATTTCTGGAATTCCTATCTCATTCACCCCCTGAGGTCTGCAGTTGTATTTGCAACCATATCACCTGTTACGAATTTGCTCACTTTAATAAGTATTAGAGATAACAATGCAGAGAGCTTGCACAGAGTGGGAGTACCGTGCCTGAAGCACCCAGATGTGGAACATCTGCATTGTTCAGAAAACCCCCAGAACTCACCTGGGATGTTCAATGACTCATAAATTTAATTTTCTTCCCTGGGCTATTCAGACTGTTGGCACCACAACCACTTCAGCATGTTCCCTGCACACAAAGATTTTCCTCCCTTGAAACCTTTCAGTGAACCAGATTATCTCAAAGCTCTTGCTGCTGTCTCCTCAACCGCTGATCTTCTGTTTGCCTTCAGAACCTCACTGGCCTCCTCACCTATGTGTCTTGTCAATTCTCCCTGTTGATGTGAGCACCACAGCAGCTGCAGAAGGACAGCAGACAGTAAAAGCTCTGAGGCTAACTGGATAAGTGAGAATCAACATGAAAGGAAAGGACATTTAACTCAGCTTGACATTGTAGATGACATTTCTAATTTTCAAAAGCTTTTCAGCCCTTGCAAAATGTAGAATGACAAAGTTTCTATGGAAGACTGACAGACCCGTCTGTATTGCTATAAATGTTAACAAATTAACATCTGTGATGAAGGTCAGAGGAAGGCTGGGTAATATTTATCAGAGAGAAAGAACAAAAATAAAATTGAAAGATTTACTTCTGGGAACTCTGGGAGTTCGTAATTTCACTGGATTACATAGTTAGGGTCCTCATTGCCTATGGTCTCCCTGATTACAGAAACCTTACATTTTATGCAGTGTGAGTCTTATCTACTGAGGTTAGGACTGTCTCTTGGAAAAGGTGGGTTTGTGTCAACTCAGGCAAAGGCGACCCTGAAATTTATGTCCTCTTGTCTGAAGACAGTTACTCTGATTGATGCAGAAAATACAGGCTGTGCTGTTCAAGTTTGGTATTATCTTTTTCTGGAATGTCAGTGGAGCCTCCCAGTCCTCAAGTTGTTAGACTGATGGCTTTTAGGTGTCAATGAAATATCTAGCTTTTATTTGGGTTTTGGTTTTTGGTTTGTTTTTTTTTTTTTGTGTGACTGTGATTGGGCTGCTGGGACCAATTAATTTCCTAAATTGCAGGTGTTGCTAGGTTTTCAGCTTTTGAGTGCAGGCAACCCTATATTAAACCTTATCCGGACACCTAAATCCATCCTAGTTGCCACAAGGGATACTTTTCCCAGAAAGAAATGAAAGGATTTAGAGAATTCATAATAAGTTGTGGGAAGTTACATGGAGAATATTGTACCTTCTAGAGTTGTGTAAAATTGAATTAAAAATCAAAAGATATATTCTCCTATTTTTAAATTACATTTTTTCCCAATACCTCCTCTATTTTGCTCAATTTTACATCTTCCTATTTTTAAGCATTTCAGGGTAAATACACCCCTGCAATCCCCATGTCTATATGAATATGAATTGTCACATCCTTTCAACATGAAAGACTTATCTATAAAATGTGATCACTTTCACTCAGTAAGGCAGGTAGACTCAATTCTTCTTCCACCTCCTTGGGATGCAACATCTAATTTTACTTGAAAGTATTTGTACTTACTCTACTCAGATAAGCTTATATTGATGTTTGTAATAAAATACCCCAAAACTTGAATCACTACCAGCTTTGCATTTCATTAGAAATGCTTTGTATGCCTCTGATAAGGTGCTTGCCAGTTTGGATTTTTCCCAGACTGTTAGCATCAATGCCTCTGATATACGTAAATATATATATATATATACACACACATACATATATAATTAAAAAATTAAAAATCATCTTTATTAATGACAGGTCTCTGGGCACCAGGTTTACATTTTATATGAGTTTCATGTTTCCAACCATATCATGAGCTACAGAACAGTGCTGTGTTGCTGCTTTAGTGACTGCTTCCTTCTAATCACAGCAGCACTGAGCTGTTTTGCAGATCTCCTGTCCACAGGTGTCATTCAGGTATCCTTGCAAATACAACGATTCTCATTAACTTCACCTTTTATACTAGTATTTATAATTTTTATGAGCACTTCAGACAAGACTGTCACTAGTTGTGCATCTTATCAGGAATTCTTTGTGCACTGCTAGCAAATGGTCTCAGTTGCTCTGGAGCCTGACAATACCCCTAGCAAGAGGAATCTCTTCACTAAACAATTTGTAATGTCAGCTGGATAAGACAGACAATCAGAGGCTCAAGTAGTTCCCAGGACTACCAGATCTGAGTACAAGACTAAAATGGTCTGTATTTCAAGCCAGTTCCTCAGTAATGTGTTCTCATGACTCTTTTACTCTCACTTTGCTCCTTAAGATAATGCATTCTCCATTCTCACCCCCATGCCCACTGAGTCAGATGCTGCACCCATATGTTCAGTACTGAAAAGTTTAGGAACTTAATGTGTTTTGGTGCTCTAAGTTGACAAAAGATGAATACTGTTTCACTTCCTAAACATATCTTTTCCATGCCAGTAGTCGATTTTGTTAGTAATGTGCTTTGGTAATAATACCAGGGAGATACATGTTCTTGTGAGTGAATGTAAAATGCAAAGCATCACAACAGTCACTCTGCTCATTAACTGACAGGCACGTCTAAAGTAGATGTGTTTAGACCCTTGCAGATTATTTCACATTCCTCAGCTATGGATATACACAGCAATTGCAGGTGGAACAGCTTAATCTGAATAATTCAAACTTGGTATTTTGAAAAATGGAAAAAAAACAAATTATTTCAAGTAATTTTTTTAACTTAGCTCATTTCCACTTTTTTTTTTTTTTTACAATACAACTTTTAGTTAAGGATAGTGAAGGATTTTTCATTGTATCACTAATTTTAGAAATGTTACTTTAACTTAGGTCTGGAATGTGTGCCAAACCTCTTTAGAATAAAAATAAGAAAAAATCAGATATACAACTTCTCATAATAATGACACTGTTTTTTAATTAATGCTGTTTTACAATTTAACTGCTCAATGTGAGAAAAGAAGTTTTACATCCATACCATTCAAATGGCTGTTATTGCAGCCAGCAATCTTAGAATTCCTAGCGACTGAATAACAATTGTTGAGTGCAGGTAAAATTTCAGCTGATAGATACAGATTGAAAAACAGTAAAAGCTTCAGGCCAAACCCATCATTATTTATTTGAAAGATGCATAATCAGATTTACTGAGCTGATTAGAGTGAAAGATAGTCTGAGACTTGGCAAGACACCCCCCAGATTTTCAAAGATTTACATGTGGATTTAGCTCTTTGCAGCTGATAGGAGTCACACAGACTAAATTACATGCATGGCTCTGAAAATGTAAGGAAACGGCCATTGGAGGTGAAATGGCTCAGAGAATGCTGTATAAGATGAGGTGTTGTTTGCATACCATTATATGGAGTTGCAGGCTCTGCAGTAACTCCTAATGGGGGAAATTTATCACTGCAAAGAGGACCTGTCAAAGCAAAGATGAGGACTGACAGACTGTTTGACAGGGACGTAAGAAGTGACCAACCAAAGCCTGTTTCACAAATGGAGGACAATATGGAAAAACAGCACAGGGGTATTTTGGGGGAAATACAGGCATCAAGAAAGGTGTTGCTGAGCAGCAGTCACTGTTATGGTGGGGGGAGGGTAGGAGCAATGCACCCAGAATACACAGAAGGACTGATCAGACTGAAAAGACATTTTATATAACCCTGTACAAGGATATGAGAGGCATGTACCTGTCAGGTAGGTAAAGGGGATGAGATTTGCCCCCTGAAACCAGACCAACACCTCAATCATTTGTGGTTACGTTCTCACCTGCATGACAATGCCTTTTCCAGCCTCCCCAGATCTGATCCTGGTGCTCATCACCCAGCTACAGGTGTTGTCTCAGTGTGGTGGGGTAACCCTAGCCAGCAGCTAAGCACCACACAGCTGCTCACTCACCTCCCACCCCAGTGGGACTGGGCAGAGAATGAGAAGAGAGAAAGCAATAATATTAGTGAGATGTGTTAAAAATTGTTTGATAAGTGAAGAAAAGAGGGAGTAAAAACTAATGCAAAGGCAAGCACTCATCACCAACCACAAGTCGAGTAATGGCCAGCCAGTCTCTGAACATGGCCTACCTCTCCCAAACCTCTCTTCCCTCCATTTTAATTTCTGAGTTTGACGTTATATGGCATGGGATATAATGTGTGCTGACTGAGAGTTAATTAGTTAGTCTTCTAGGTAATATGGGGCTATGTTTTGGATTTGTACTGAAACAGTCCTAATAATACAGTGATGTTTTCATTATTGACGAGCAGTGCTTATACATCATTAAGGCCTTTTCTCCTCCTCACACCACCCCACCAGTGAGTAAGTTGGGGGTGCATAAGAAAATGTGGGGACAGCTGACCCCAACTGAGCAAAAGGATACCCCAGACTGTAGGACATCATGTTCAGTGTAAAGATGCAGGAAGAAGGAGAAGAGGGCGATGTTTGGAGTGATTGGTGTTTGTCTTCCCAAGTAACTATTGTGCGTGATGGAGTCCTGTGTTCCTGGAGATGGCTGAACACCTGCTCACTAAACACCTGGTCTTTACCTCATGAGTTTTCTCACTTTCACCCCAATTGGGTTCAACTGTCCTGGCTGTGTCCCCTCCCAGCTTCTTGTGCACCCCCAGCCTATACACTGGGGAGATAGAGCAGGGAAAAGAGAAAGCCTCAATGCTGAGCAAGCGTTGCTCAGTGACAGCCAAACACCTGTGTGTTATCAACACTGTTTTGGTCACAAATACAAATCACAGCACTATATGGACTTCTTTAAAGAAAACTGACTCTGTCTCAGACAGATCAAGTACAGTCAGGTAGGTGTGTTACTACAGACAGTACCTCTAGCTGTGTATTGCTAGACATAATGCTCCTGCTAAACAAGAAAGCATAGTTCTAAGCTGTGCCTTAGCTTATGACTGGTCTTCTGCCACGTCTACATTGCATCAACCCTGAACTCAGTTCTTCTGGAAAGGTTGTGCTACTCAAAACTGAACTTGGCATGAGCTTTGGTTCAGTATTGGTCTTGAGAGGAAGAAAGCCTGATGGTGTTCTGAGACACAGGCAAAAAAAAAAAAAAAAAAAAAAAAAGGAGTAAAGAGAGCTTTCTATTTAATTTGGGCAATGTCAAGGTTCAGGTAATGGGAAGAGACTAAAGAGGAGCTGTGAAATCATAGACTTAGACAAATATATAAAACACATATTGGATTAGAACGGAGAGCAGGACCAAGATCTGGAAAATAAATTTGTGAGACAGTATCAAAAAGATGGCAACAGAATGGTGTGACCTGGTGAGGTTACAAAAAAGCAGAAGTGTAAAGAGAGTTATATATTCTTTTCACTTTTTATGAAGATAGTTTCTGACTTGATATACTGTCGGCGAGAGTGCCATCTGGTGATCCACAACTACATTACAAAAATTACCTTCCCAAGCAAGTTATAGTTAGAGCTAGAATACAGATATTTCAGCAGCTCAACCCTTTGCTGTCTTGATTGCAGCAAGGCACTATTATAGTCATTGTACTGAGAAAATACAAATAATTAGAACTCACACGGTAAAGGATGGAACAAACATATTCAACATCTGAATAAAATACAAGAAAATCTTTAGCAAGCCTTGCATAGAAGGTATGCATGCAAAATCCTGCTTATGCTTTACCCAGGGAAAGGTACTTTATATAAAAGAAGAGAATGGGGGAGTATTTATATTGTTTTTTAACACTAGTTAAATCTTCACTCTAGAGCATATAAAATATTAGGCAGTAAGAGTAAAGGCAGATTCACTAAAGCTAGCACTTTGTCTTTAAAGTTAATTCTAAATCAATTTAGTGTTTCTGTGACCTAGAGGACTTGGATTATAAAAAAGGAAATTCTTCATCTAGCAAACTGAAATGGAATTAATATGTTAAGAATTTCCAGAAATGGTGCTGAGAAGAAAATTCTTAGAATTATATAAATGAATGTCCTGTTCATAAGCCACTATCTAGAAAATAGTGACTCCATATTTATACCAATGTGAAAAGCTAGGTTGCGGTTGGACACAGCTCATAAAGCACCACCCTAAATAAGATGCACTGAAGTTTAAACTCTTCCCTGCTGCAGAAACATCAGCTCTGAGGAGATCCCATGTTGAGGAATGGAGATATGGTGAGATGAAGTGACCTACCATGTATCTATTATACCTTACCAGAGCTAGTAATACAGTCCATCTAAGCCTCTAGGTCTGAGCCTAACCTTAGATACTAGAACTTGCTGTCTTTCCACAGAGACCTTTGATATGCCGAAGTAGAATCTGAATCTGGGTTAGGAACTGCAAACACTTGAACAATATATGTCATAAACAACATTAATTGTAGATTTACTCAGTCACATTTACCTTCATTTAGATGTGAATGAAGACTAAGTTTCTCCAGTGGGTAGGAAAGAGCTGGAATAAACACAAAGCATTGTCTTTTGAGACACTAACCATGAGCAGCTGCTCATTAAAATCAGCTGTATTGCATAAGACTGAGAAGTAGCAAATGATGTAGCTAGAGCAAAAAAGGAATAGGTTCTAGAAAAATGCTTCAGCTCCACCTGATAAAATAGCTGAATTACTAAGTAATCAAAGAATAACCAAACTGCACACATGAATGGCAGTTACTAAGCATTAAGCAATTCAGTTTGGAGAAAAGCAAGTCTGGTCCTATATATGCTTGAATTCTTTTATTGCATGAACAAAAGAGCAAGTAAAGAAGAGCCAGTTAAAATAGTTTATTGGAAACCTTTGATATAAACTCTTACAATAGGCTATGAAAAAGACACAGATTTACTCCACTGGGACAGAGATTTTGCCCTAAGCAGCTGGAATGTGCAGTATTTTTAGAAAACGCCAAGGCTGCAGAAAACCAACTCAATGGAGAAAGGATGGGTTTGACATATGGAAAGGCACACTAAAATTCCAAGTTTGTCCCAGTGCTGTTGAATGGTCTATATGAAGAACCACTAAAACTTCTATCAGTAACAGATACATTTAGGTGTCTAGAGAAGACTTTGAGAAACTTGTGCATATCTAGTAATGATACAAAAATATAAATAAACATTAAGTAACTTAGCTTGCAAAATGGATTCTTTGAACTTTCTACTAGGTTTTTAATTAATTATAACAACTAAAAAAATTAACCCCTTGGAAACAAGGATCATTTCAGTTCCCTTGAATTAACAGGGCCTTAGGCAAATATCTTATTCTGTTTCTGTTATCCTTCACTGCTAATTTTTTCACTTCTTTTAAGAAAAGTAATCCCAGGTTGCTACTCATTTCTGCACCAAAATCCATTTTCCAGTAAAAAAGTAGATTGTAAGCTCACAAGTTTACATGCAGTTACTGGCTTGACACACACACACCTTTGGATGTTTGTGCATACAAGTTCAATACATGCAAACCTTTGAGTGCAGTGATACATGGTTAGGACTGCAGATTTGTTCTTTTTCTTATTTGGTTGAATTTAAAACAAAACATTTCTTGAAGACAAAAATGGCAGGGGGATTAAAAGCTGCAGACTTTAAGTACAGGTGAAGAGATATCAGCACTTTATCTGTAGAACAACATGTATGCCATGAACAAAAATCTCTTTTTAACACCTCAGAAACACTGTTAGGGATTCTCATTTTTGCCTCTATGAGACCTCTATTGTCTGCTTCTCAGCATAGTGTTTGCACATCTGAGTTGTTGGAATGGACTGCTATAGAGTTGTATAATTTCAGGGAGAAAATCCATAGTCTAAGGAAGTGATCTCAGTGCTGATGTAACTTTCTGAGAAACTTTGCTAGGTAAAAGCTCCTGCCATTCAAGTTAAGCCTTAATTTTGCAATAAAATTGTACAAGAACTGGACAAATCTTTAAGAAACATTTAATGTGTTTCAAGAATGCTTAACCTAACTTGAAACATCAAATTACTCTAACAGAAGAAAAGGTCAAAAAAATGAAGGTTGATGACAAGAAGACAGTTTGTCAGGTAGATTTATACACAAAGTGGTGTTTGCTCCTTATTGGAAAGATTGTTTGTATTTCTTATACAGATTACATTAGGACATTAGGACACAAATGTTACTGCTCAGTAACTGTTCCTCTCAGGTATAAGAAAACCCAAAAGGCCTAGAAGTGAGAGAGGAGAAAGAACCCCTATCACCCACAGAGGTATTATAAATATGCACTCTCCACTTGGTCTTTCAGGTATGTACAGCAATATACATGTGCTACATGTATGTACAGTATGGCTGAGCATAGATCTCTTGTAATTCCAGATGCAGTTAACCCTGATGACAACTCAACCCTATGGCCATGTCTGTATAAAGAGCTCAAAAGGATACCCTTTTTATCCCTGAGATGATGTGCACATCTTTCTAGAGATCAAGCCTTGGGTGTCCTTTTCTTTCATGTGAAAGCACTTCTAAAGAAGAATGAGAATTGCTCCAAAATGAATAAAAGGGAATTTCTGTGCTGATGGTGGTACTAAATAATGGCCGTGGCTTGTATTATATATTTTTCTTTCCTGTCAGCTCAAATCCTCAAAATTACAATGAGCCAAAAGCCTCTCTGAGAGTCATTCACAGCAATTTTATTCCTGTATTGTTATCACACTGTTCCTCAATCCCAGCAAACCAAAACTACCATCATCCCAAAATAAAGTTAATCCAATTGTGCCTCTTCTCCATCAAGAGTAAGGTTAATTTATTGTTCTCATACCAGAGTGTTTAAAGATGGGTTCTCAGTGCCTATTTTTATGAAACATATATTTTCAGTGCAGGAAAGGTTATGGAGTAATGTTTGAACTATGCCCTACGATTCTTAATAGGGTCCTTCACTCACAATAGGTAAGTAATTTCGTAGTAGCTGAATATTAACTCCTTACTTAAAATCTGCATTCACACTCAGTAAAGATTTACATTTCCTGGCCATGAAATTAATCTTTTTTTGTTTGGCCAAAGAGACATCAGTACTTCTAAAGCTAGAGTGGAGGACCCATAACCCTTTGGAGAAGTGTCAAAAGTGTTTTGATTAAGGTATCAAGACAGAAAATTCTTCATGGGCAATTGAAATCTGTTTAAACTGGTGGATCTGTCCTAAGAAAAGGACTCTGAGAAAAAATAAAGGCTGCTGTCAAAATGGTATTCCTTTATGGTAGAAAGTACATATGGTTGTTTTTTCCCCAAGGACTAAAGCCTGGATATGAGAACTGCCAGTTGAAAATCCCCCTTATCTTCACCAGTGCTAACGTGGAATTTCAGTATCTCTTTTTTATACCTGTACCCTCTTTCATGACACACACTCCGCTAAGCTAAAAGACAGCAAGACAATATATTGCAGCCATTTAAAAAATAAAACAATCATTGTTTATATTAAATTTCTCCTATATTTCAACTAAATCATTTGGTTTACAAAGTGCTTTTCAATGAACAGGAAGGAATGTCCCCTATGATGTCCTATTCCAAGCTATCATGACTTCTAGGTAGCTAAGCACACAGTGTCAGAATCTAACATTTCTTAAGATGTTAAATCATGGAGTTAGGAAGAGGTAACAGCTACTGTTATAAATTTATTCTCACCAATCAAAATTGAAACACCAAACAGTAACCAGCTTAATGACTACAGTAACATAATCAAAACAAAAAACTGTTAGTTTGTTTTACATAAGTTGCATAAATAAATATATATATATGTAACATTTGTATACATTTTCACAAATCTATTGCCATGAAAACCATCATTTATTTTCACTTTGGAAAACACTCCAATAAGTGGAAAACAAGTACGTATGGTCTAGGAAAAGAGGAACAGAGAACCCTGAGAGGAACAGTACTGAGCTATAAATCTTTCTGGAGAGAAAAATGCAAATGAATCCTATTCATTATGCTTTCTCTGTGTATTCTAGTCTTCCTGCCTGAGTTAAGTAAGAAAAAGAAGACAGACTTGGCTGCCAGATGTCAATTAAGAGAGGTTATATACTCTGAACTGGTACAGGGACTCAGAAACTGGGATGTGCTTTAAATTTGAGAGACCTAGAAAATTACATTTCAATAATTTTTTTTCAAATTCTTTCTGATTTTTACTAGTTGGGGGGAACTGAAACAGTGTTTTCAGTTTTTCTTAATAAGTACTAGAAACTCACACATACATACTCAGACTGTTTAAAATATGTTTATGTATACTAGTATGCTCATACATAAATGCTTCATAGAATGATTAAATCTTTATGTTAATAACACATGTAAACAGATTAAATAACAAGACTTCATTACCTATTACTTCAGAAAAAGTCTCAAATTTCTGAAGTTCTCTTTTGCCATCTCTATGGCTACTTCTGTTATTCTGGAAGGATGTGTAGGGTCTACCACAGGTTGATATATATTATTAAGTTGATAGCAAAGATAACCCTTGCATGAAGTGTTTATTAATGAGGCTTACAAAAGGGGGCTTATAAATTAAAAGTTTTGTCTCTGTTCTACAGATGAAATACACAAGCAGAAAGATATTAAACTACTTCTGTGTAGGAAATATATGGCTGAGCGAGAAAAGAAGTCACACTGAGAACTGAGGATTTAGGAACTAAAGCACAAGACAATCCTGAATTTCAGAACTTATTAAAAAAATATGGTCCTTCTGCTTTGATTCTGCTTGAATATTGCTTTCAAATCTGTCAAGGTTCAACCACTGAAAGTGTAAAATATCTGGAAGCTTTGTAATTTTCCGATTCAAGAAGAAACTCTTAATGTCTTTATAAAGATTAAATTTATGATGTAGTTTCCACCCCAGTTTACGGCACATTAGCTAGGAAAATCTCTCAGGATTTCCTTTAGCTTTGCTTTACATCTTCTTTTTATCAGTGCATTAATATTATATCTTTTTGTCCACATATTCTTTAAATCAGTTTCTGTTCCTATAATTTCTGTAACTCTCAGTATGAAACTCAGAGACAAACTTGTCTTCATGTCAGTATATAATGGATAGTGAAATAACCTGGAATTCTGAGACTATATGAAAGCAATAAGAAACTTAACAGTAAATCCACCAATGAGCTGAATAAAATGCATGTAATTAGACTGTTGCCTGAGAAGAAATTTTTTAAAGATCAGTGTCAAAACCTAGCTACCTTCCCCCTGAGAGCAACCAGGTAATGCATCTATATCCATGCTTGCATTTATCTCTACTATTTATGTATCTCATTCAACTTGACTAGGCCATGCTGTAGGCTCCAGAGACTAAGCCACATTCATTCTCTCCCTGAAAGCAGTTATGTGTATTATTGTAATACAAAAATGTTTGGACAGGCTTTTACAATCCTATTGTGTTTTGTATTTTGAACCAGAATGACATTTAATATTAGCATCAAAATGTATCAGCTGCATCATTGTGATTTATTCTTAAAAGATTCAGCTCTTAGGTCATCAGAATGAGAATAATTACTGATTATAATTTTTTTCAAACTCTCAGGCCTATCACAAGCTTCCCAAACTCATCTCATAATAAACTTAGTTCTCACAGAGTTGCACATTATTTTTTCACACTTACAGCCATGAACCAGACACATCAGGAAAAATAAAAACACTCATCCCAAAAGAGCATTTGATACTGGTCTAAAGCAAAGTTAATGAAAGGAAACCCACAGGAGTAACAGCAGTGACACCACAATCACCCATCAGGGCTCAAGGAACACTCAAGAGCCCAGAGGTGGTACCTCATACATGGTATTCATATACTGTGTGGGCTTCCCCACAGCTTTAGCCTATGGAGCTGCAATCATGTAAGCAGATAATCCAATGTTTGTGTAACTTTATGGGTGTTTGTCACCACACTATTGCTACTCTTGTGCTCAGAGCAAATTTGGGAAATGGTTGGATCTTGCCAAATCTCCAGAGCTAATGATAGGCAGTGTGAGTCATCCTGCTCGAAGTGTCTGTGCCTGGATATGAGATAATCACCCTAAATCCCTGTTGTATTAAAATGAGAACAAATTGCCACTGCTAGAGTGTGATTCAGAGAAGTCTGTTTGAGAAGTCTGTGCTCGGTCAGAGGGATTGGTTGCAGATGAACAGAACTTAGGAGGGAAGGAGACCTGTTTCTGAGCTCAGCCTACATTATCCCTGGAAAGAACAGCTTTGGCCTGAAGGTGTCTATTCCCTTTTCAACATGAATTCTTGCAGGCCAGAAATGGGACTCTAATCCCCTTCTTAAAAAACAGTCTAAAGATTCCTCAGACCCACAGCAGCAATGCCCCTCCCTTTGTTTCTCATGGGAGACACAAAAAATCCCTTTCTACCATTAATCCTCTTTCCTTTACAAGCCAAGATGGACCCTCGTGCTATTTCTTTCCTATCCTCATTCTATTCTTTGCACAAACAGCCTTAGAATCTCTCTCTTTCACATAAGTCCAAGGACTTCATTTTCATTCTTCTAGGAGTGCTTCAGATGGTCTCTTCTTCCCTCAGGAAATCCATGCCCTTGACATGCTGCAGAAGCACACCAGGAAGAAAGGTTGAGACAAAACTGAGAGCAGAAAAAGAGGTATCTTGTCTTGCAGATGGGTGACAGACAATCCCAGAGCTTCTCTTTGCCTGGCAGAAAGTGCAGAGGTGTTTGAGAGAGAGCAAGGTGATGCTGGCACTAGTGATGTCAATTTGCAGGAAGTGCAACAATAAGGAAAATAACAATTTGAAACGCCAGATTTGAACCTCTGGGAGGTGGAGGCAGACTATCAGCTTCTCTTTCCCTGAAAAAGGTGAATTAACCTCCCAGTTTTCTCTTTCAATGGTGGGTGTATGTGAGGGTGTGTGTTGGTGGCAGGATCCCCCTGATGGTCTCACTGCTGGCTTACACGAGGGAGTAATTTTCACTGGAAACTAATCTTTACTATGTCAGAGCCTCAGTGTCAATTTTATCTGTGTTTCTTGCTGTCACTGCTATTTTGCCCAGCAGCAGTGCCACTAGCCTTGCTATTAGCCACTGCTGGGCTTTACCTCAGAAGAGCCCAGTGTCTTTTTCCTCAAAAAGTTACAGATAGGGGCAGCACATTAACAGTAAAATGATGTTAAAGGCATTGCTGCTGAAGGGTAAGCGAGGTTAACTGGGCAAAGCTGTGTTGACCTGACCCAGGCAGGATCCTAATCGTAGGCTTAGAGTTCACTAATTTACATTCACATCCTAACCTGAGTTTTGCAACTGGAACCCATTTCCAAAGACCTGTCTAAATAGGGGCAATCAGGAAAATGAACCTGACTTAACCAAAAGTGTGACTTGAATGTGGATTAGCTGGTGTGCATTTGTGAACCCTCCTTGGAAGAATAAAAGTGGACTTGTGTCTATTTATTTTATTTCATTCTTGGCAGGGAGCTAATTAAAAGTAATATGTTTTTATTATAAAAAATTGATGTTAGCTGTTGAATTTAATGCAGTTTAATGAAATCATTTTAAAAGTTGAGTCATATTAATGTTGCTGTTATTCCTTGTAAATGAAATCTATTTTTAAAACTCTTTTAGAAATTCAAACTTCCCAATATCTTCCTTGGGTCCCTCTTCTACAGGAACCATAGCTGATACCTTTTATAAAGTTCTCTTGAAAACAAGAAGCAGTTGGAAACCTTTTTTACTAAATACTAACTGTAACAAATGGAGGCTGAGGAAAGTAAATAATTTGATAGAATAAAGAAAGAATGGCAGATGTGGCAGCTGAATTCTGTTCTATAAAAATGTTCTTCTCTGAGCCTCAAGAGACTAGGATGTATAGTTCTTACTGTATTTTGCAGTCAACCTTGCTTCCTGTGAAAAAACCTTTAGACACAAACCTCTACCAACATGAAAGCCAAAAAGAACAGTGGTTACAGTTGTTTGTTTGTGGGATCTGCATAAATCACCTTCAATGATAAAGCCAAAGGAAATTAAGTAAAAAAAAAAAAAAGACAAAAAAAAAAAGACATCTATCCACTTAAGAAATAGAAATGCTCTTGTCTTGAAAGCCACAAGATCTCTATTCTTTTGTTTATTCTGCCTCTAGTTTAGGAAATACCCATCTTTTCCCATTTGTACTTGAGTTTCTCCCTATCTGCAATGATGGTCATATTCCTATATTACTGAGTCATTGTAACAGTGGACATCTGAATGGCAGGTGCTATTTAATAAGCTGCAGTTGTAACATTACAAAGCAGTAATTTTCCATAATAAATAATTTGAATATACAAAAATAATTACAGGCGTTGAAATATTCTGTGTTTTGTGATGGAAAGATATCAACTTATTTTTTTCAAAAGAAGAACATAACAAAGCAACTGCACACTAGAAGAGGAAAAATACTTACCCACCTCAGTATAACTCAGAATAATAGCTATTTTGTAACACATGTTCATATTTAATCTCTTTCAGGAGCTTCTGCCAGGCTGCAGAGGCAGGAGACTATTGTTTTCCTTCCTCCCTGCCCCCTCTCCTTTGTTTTTTTCCTATTTAAAAATCTTTTGAGTTCATCATAATCAACACAATATATGTGTAATCATGAAAAATAGCCTGCAGCTCTGCTGGATGAAGCATATCAGTGTGTTCTCCAATTTTAGAAATTCTATTTTATGGCTATCACAATTGCAATGAAGAAGCAGAGTTGCAAAGAGAAGCTGTCTGAGAAACATCCTGACGAAAAGCTTAAATGATGACAAAACAAGGTTCTTATCAAATCATATTAAAAAAAAAAGTAAAAGTATGATTCACAAGGCAGCACTCAGATTATATTGTTAAGTATGCTGTTTAGGAAAGTAAATTGACAAGGGGAGAAAGAAACATCTGATTTACAAGCAAATCCGAAGTTCTTTCCTGGTATAGAAGTTGGTTTTTGTCCCTAAAAAACCAAAGTGTAAGTAAATAAATCAACACTTCCTGACCTTTCATCCTTTTATTACAGTTCTTTGACTTGTAAATTTCCTTCTCCAGTGTCATTCTGTGAAGTTTTGGATTAATGATGCAAAGAAATATTTTCCATGACAATAAAGAGTTTTCCCATTCTCCACCTCTGTTTACCATGCATCATTATCCTGATTTATAATATATGTATGTAAAATCTGTAATTTGACAAGATTCTGTAACGCTTTGCATTTTACAAGTCTGGAGACAAAGCATCCTGCTTGTCTTCTACACGTTTAGTACTGTCAGATCATTAAAGCTCTCCCAAGGGTATCCCTCCTTGCCAGATTTGAGACCTTGTTAAAAATTACAGGGAGAATTTGAGATTGGTGAACAGCAGTAGAGGCATATTTCCCAACTGAATTTGCACCAGACATCTAGCACCAGTTTTAGAAGTTCTTATTCATTCTTATTTTGCTGAAATTGCTGTTTCATAGGGCTTATAAATAATGCCAAATAACAGTGATGAAAATAAGCTGAGAATAACACAGAAAAAAAAAAATCTAGGAAGAAATCAAATTGAAAAGTGCACTGGACTGATTCAAACCTCGCTGAAGTCAAGAGGATGTATGGGGTGAGTTCAGCAAGCTCTGCATACAGCTGAAGGAGCAGAAAACAAGTGAGAGGCTTTGAAGCCCACTGACTGTGTGGAACTCACATAGATGTTGAAAAACTTCTGTTTTCACTCCCATTCCTTGTCTCCTCTTGCCATGTGGATTACAAAAGCAGACCCCAACCCTCTGCAAATGCAGACTTTTTAAATCTCCTCTCATCCAGAGAATTATCCATTCAGAACTCAAGACAGAGCAAGAGAGGTCATCCAAGTAATTAGCAGTGTCTATAGAAAAAGGTATCAAGAGAAAAAAATCAACAGCCACCACCCCCTGCAACACTGCATAGTTCTTCTTCCTTGATATCCTCAAGAAAGGAGAATTTAAGGCTCAAAGCAACTAAGATTATTCACAGAAATCATAGTGAGAAGTAATTAGAACAGCAACAGAACAGGCAGACCTTGGTAGGTACATGCATGCATGCAGACAATGAGACTCTGACCTCTGCTCTCTGATTATAGTTTTACAAATACATTTTCATTAAAAGTTTAGTAGTTTATTCTACATTATATTTCTCCAGCTTGCATACACAACTGACATGTCAAAAAAAGTCTAAATAATGATGCTGAGATATCTGCTGATTCTCCTATGCCCAATACAGAAAGGGCTGAAGCTCTGGGGAAAACATGGAGAAAAATCTATTGCAGGTAGATGTATCACCAGAAGGAGAAATGAAAGTCTCACTGTGAAATCAAAGAAACTCAAAGGAACTGACCTTTCAACACTGTGTTTGATGATTTCAAGATATACTGGAGGTTCATTTCACTCTGCTGCAAGATTTTAGTCTGGATAGTTTCATTTTTATTGAACCTGGCTGCAACATCTCTTCTTAATATATTTATTTTGATTGCAAAAAATTCCTCTCCTTCATTCCCAGATACCCTGCACCTCTTTAATTCCCTTGCAGTGCCATTAAAAACCAAAGGCCCTGAACCACAGCAGGTGTTAAGAGAAAAGCCACTAGGGCAGCAGCTGATTAAAGTCCATTGGAAAGCATCTGTTCCTCTACTTGCCCCTCTAAGGGCTCAACCCTGGGCTCTGCCACTTAGCAAGCTATTTATTTTTTATGATGTTAAATTCATGCTTAGAGGGTCTTACTATCAGTCCCTCTTTTCCTTTCCCCTCCCCACCAGAACCATGGAGAAATCTGCTGCCCCTTCGCCTCCACTCCCTTTCTTGCAGGTGTCAGCTTTGTCAATCACGGGGATGATCCAGCACATGAAAATGTGTCACAGCAACCACACTTTCTGCTCTGACCTTCAGCTTTGCCCTCTGCTGTGACAAACAACTTTCAGTTGCCACTCAGAGAAATCTGTTTATTTCCAGCAAAATGTAACTTCTTGCTTCCTAGGAGAAAGAAAAGAAAATTATCTCTAGCTGAGGAAATGTAATAATTTCCTGATTTGACTTAGCTTTTTGTTCAGGTCTAGGTACAAGTTCTTTATATAGCAGCAAAAATCCAGATGAATCATTACAATTGGAGCAGGAAATCAATCCTTCAATTATTTTTCATCTCTTACTTGCTGGGAATAGGAGTTTTCATACAGAGAATGTACAGTGAAGACCTGGTTACAACCAGTAACATAGAAAAAGATTTTCAAATAAAAAGTGTATAATCTTTTCTTTGATAAACTTGTGCAGCTCTTTGTTATTTGCCATCCATGAGCACTCAAATGAGATCTGTGTTTTTGTAAATGTCCTGCAACTAAAGATGGCTATTACACAAGTACATGTTCTAAATTCCTGCTGAAATTTGGATGAGGTAGAGGATAATGGATATGGATTGTTATTATGCAGCACTGTAGGCTGAAATTTTCGAAGTGCCCAAATGATTCAACAATTGTGGAGCTAGACCCACCCACAAAATGAACTCGGGGCCCTGAAGAGAGCTTGAATGGACTAAAGGCATTTGAGAACCTTCCTGAAGACTTAAACACCTGGAGACAAAACTACCTTTCCTCTGCCTTTATCCTGAAAGTTTCCCTTTAAGCAATCTGTTCTACTGTGCACATGCCCTATGCTGGACACCTGGAAGCCTCTACACCAACATAAATTGTTGCAAATACAGAAACAAAGGGCAACATTATCATAATAGATATGGGAAAATGCAGATAGATAGGTTGATACTTCTCTTCTTTTTGATTAGTGCCTTTTTCTTCCTGTGCTCTCAGCCTCAAGAACTGTCCTGTGCACTGTGATTCTATCTATGCCAATTTTAATAATTTTAGAATAAAATTCTGTATTCTCCATACAGAAAATATATTTACAAATCACTCCTGTAAAAACCTCCTCTCTGGAAGACTTACTGAACCACACACTTGTAATTGAATAGTTCAGCCATAACCACTGCATGTTGTGATTGCATAATCCCCGATCACAGCATAAAACTGTTTTCTGAATAACAGCATACAGCCTTCTCTTGAATTTCCTTGGATAAAACATGTTTTAAAGAAATTTATAAATAGCCACTGAGCACCCACAGATGTCTGTTCCATTGCTTCTGAATCCCAGCACCTAATCTTGCTTGTATGTCATGTACTATATTGCAAGGAAATGAAACGCAATTCAGTAAATTATCCACTTCAAGTTCTGGCCATTTCAGTGGATAAAAGAAGGGTCATTTATCTTCTATTTGTTTTAAATCCCACTAGGATGCTGGCTTTATACTTAGTCTTAGCTTGGGCTTTGCTGTGAAACTTCAAGAAGGCTCTTCAAGTAGAGTTATAATGAGAAGAGCTGTCTCAAACAAAAGTAATCTCTGACTCTTAACACAAACACTATTTATTGCACATCTAGTGGCAGCAGCACTGTATCTAATTCCTGGCAGCTGAGACTTTGGTAACTAATAGTAGTGAACGTAGCATTTTACTCCTGCTTTTAACAATTATCTAATCAGAACACTCCTGAAAGGGGATTATGGTTAAACCAGGAAACAACAGCTTGCAATGTGTAAACAGCTGGAACCCAACTGAGTCATGCTACAGCACACCACCTTGGAGTTTAGGCTACTTATCCGAATATTAACACAGGAGATTTCTTTTTAATCTGTTTATTTTAAGACTCCAGAACGATTAGTGATTGTTTGATTTATCAGTTTATGCTGCTTGGTGTGAGAGACACTGTGAGCATTGTGTGCCATGTAAATGCTCCGTAGCCCTTTGTCTTTGGCCTCTAGCTCAGAGCGTACACAGATCAGTGGTTTTCTCCTGGCATTTTTGATGCCAGGCACCTAATGCTGCGCTCAATAACTCTACTCGTTCTGGTCTGATGTTCAAAAGTGCAGAAAATGCCGTTTGAATCCCCCTCCTGAAACCAGGCTGCTTTAACTGAGGTGACCAAATAAAATATCCAATGTGTAATTTTATGCACCCGGATTTGGAAACTGTTCCAGAAGAAGGGCTACCCACTGCATTCCGAATGGATCCCATTCCAGATAAACAAACTCTGGCCAGTGCTAAGCTTCTTGAGATACCTTACTGAACAACTTAACACTAATAAAAATAATTGGTGCTCAGCTCCTCTGAGAATCAAGATCTTAATCAGTTAAATAATTATATCGTAATACACAACCACTCCCATTTTGAAAAAAAGAAACAGATCACATTTGCTTTAAAAATATTGCTATCTACTTTCCCCCATCCGTTTGACCTTGAAATTAAAGGCTTTTCTTTTTCCTGGCTTTACTTACCTGATGTATTTCAGAGCAGAAATATTACTGAAGTCAATAGAAGCACTGATATGGGTAAGTGCTACTCAAGATGAGTAAGATTTGCACTATCAAGCCCTAAAATTGTTTGCTTACCAACAGCCTATGGATGAAAAGATAATGGTGTACAGGGAAAGGTGAACTAGGTTTGATATGAGAACTATATATGCTTCCTCTGATGAAAATGTTATTCTAACCTACTCATAGAATAGAAATTGCTGGCAGCAAGAACTTTTTGGTGGCTAAATTCCTGTTTGCTGTATTTTAAAGAGTTTGGAGAAAAGCAAAAAATGTTTATTTAGGAAAAATATATGCTCTCAGAAAACAGTAGCTCAAAATTAAATATTCTTGCAAAGTTCACACTCATATTTTATTAATAATTAGTACTATATCTATTTAAACTCTAGGAGAGGAAAGTAATCTCTGCTTTAAATATTAGCTGACTCTCATAAACCAGACATTTTTGACTAAGCTTAAACAAAAGGATTATACTGTACACATTAAACAAGTAATACTTAAATATATATCTGATTCTTCACAAGGAACACTGCTGCAAGTGTACTAGAAAATTAAAATTTTTATATTTGCTTCCCTTTTCTTTTCTTTTCTTTTCTTTTCTTTTCTTTTCTTTTCTTTGTAAAACAGAATAATAAATGATTGTCACTTCATTTCAGAACATAAAATTAATCTTAGAAAACAGAAAAGTCATGAACAATATTGCAGCAGTATTTCATGGTTCACTGGTTATTATCACTTGCCAGCATTAAGGTCACAAAAGAACATTTCTCATTTGTTGCCTAGAGTATCTGTGACTATATTCCTATTGTCAAGCCTAACCTTTTGGAGAACCACAGAGGGGAAAATGGAAACAAACAAAAAAACCTAACACCTAAACCCCACTATTTAGAAGGATGTGCTTTCTTTCACTTCAGCATATGTAAAAAATAATTTTAAAATTAAAAGCCTGGTTGCTGGAAATGGAACAGGTCATAAACTTTAAATATTTAAATCCATGTTGAGGCTAAAGCATTAACAAATAAACTGGCAGCAACAGCAGATGGATTCCCTAGAGTACAAAACCACAACTGCCCAGACCATCACTGGCAGCCAAGCCTTCACATAATTTAACATTTTGTTAAAATGGGCAATGTGGAGAAAATATTACTTTGGGGTAACACAGAACTGATTAGTTCTTGGTTGGTATTTTGAGAGTAACCATGGCTATTTGTATACACAAATGATATAATCTTTCTGGTTCATCTAGAACACAAGTTCAAGAATCTTATTTAAAAGAAGGGTTGTCTATCCCTCAGTTATACAGAATTCAGTCCTTTTATGCGTCATGGGTGAGGGGCTGAAAAAAATTGCTTTGCTCTGTTTCTTGCCTAATAGAAAAGTATCCACTTCATTTACTCATGACATTTGTCACTAATTAGGGTTTGGGAAGGAGATTCAGAAGAGTGAAGAGCCTGTAAGAACTATTGCTTTATTCCTACTTGTATTTATTCTGGAAAGACATTTTCAGATTCTGTAAAAGGTTCTCAAATGCAGATGTGATTAATGTCAGTAGGATGAAACCAGTCCTGCAAAGCATAAGAAACTACCTAGGTTATGTAAAGCAACAGACAAAGAGACTTTGTCTCTGTTAATAAAGTTAAACTCTCTTGTCCCTTGTCCTTCAAAATAATAATAATTAAAAAAAAAAAAAACAACATCAAGACAGCTATTTGAGTATGGTCCTTAGATCCTGCTAACTCGCAAAAAAACCCTCACAAATTATTTGGTAGGTGCTATGGCACTGGTTTCCAGAATTCCAAAAACCCTTCCAGCTATTTAACAACATGAAAATTGAATTGCAGTGCCTGGGAAGGCTCACTGGAGCTCTCCTTTACTAATATTGTTGTAGCCAGAGTCCTCCAGACTTTCAGTGGGAATCTTTATAAGATCTTTCAACAGTTTCATTAAAGAAAAGCAAATACAAAACAAAACTAACACACCCCATCTCCCAACAGAAACTACATCAAACTGAGAATTAGAATCATGTTCTGTATATTTTAGAAGAATAATTAACTCTTCTAAGAGTAAAAGATCAGGTTGGAGTTTGAGATACTGGAACATTTAGCGTTTGGTAGACTAAAGTATCTATTTCCCCACTGATGTGTGTGTGAGTTATGAACATCATTTCCATTAATAATAATGGAAATTTCCTAAGTCAACCCCCAGTGCATCATATCAAGGACTTGTTACTAATTCAAATACCTGCTGTGAATAGATCAGTCCACAGACTATACTACAGCTTGAAGAAAAAGAAAAAAAGATCCCTGCATACTATGAAGGGACTACTTACCTTGATTTTCCTTTTTTTTTTTTAAATAAGATATAATATTCTCAGAAGTTATACCCTTTCTGAAAGTGAGCACTGGAGGGGTAAGCAAAAATAAACAATTAGGCTTATTTCTATTAGCTACTTTTTTTGTAAGATCATGAACTTTTCCCCTCTGACTAGCCTCACTCTAAAATAAAGTGATTGGCTTGGACATAAAAGTGTTTGTGTTTTGACAGCTTTCTTGCTCTGCTTTTTCAACCTGAGCATAATGGGCAAGCAGAGATGAGTTGGCAAAGTGTTTCCAATTAAGCATATAGGGAGCTTCTTTGCCAGTCTCTAGTGAGTGGTCCTGCCTGGAACCCCCAGGTGTTCTCCTTGGCCAGAAATTGATTTAGAAAGCTAATTAATTCTTGCATTAAGCCAAATTTTAGAATACCTTTTCCAATTTATTATTGCTAATGCAGAGCAGGTACTCAAAAAGGCCATACTATCATCAGTGATAGCCATTTTTAATTTTTGGTTTTTATTTTGAGGGATCCCCTAGTACTTTCTAATTATTAACTTAAAGTAACTATTACTGCGATGAAACAAGATGGGTGGATGAACACCAAAGATGCATCTCTCACTGCCTTCCACACTCTTCATATTATGTATTTTAAACAGCACTCAGTCTTGGGAAATGCAAATAAATGAATAAATACATTTATAGTGCATTGTAAATAAAAATTCCTTAAGCCCAAGTGAATGAAGCATTGGTTGCAGGATAAGAATCTTCCTCTAACTACCTGGAAGTCTCTGGAGCTAAGACCAATAAATGTTTTTCCATATTCAGCAGAAGCATATAAATTTGCTGCTGAGATAGAATCCTGTAGGAAAGTATTTTCCTGAACATACCATTAGAAAATTAGAACAATGATCAATATTTTTATTAAACAAAGGTCAAATTATCTTCTTTCACTGTCGTGCTTCAGCAGTAGTTGTGTATAAGAATGGTTCTGCTACGAACCCTAAGATCAGGACACATTTACTGATGGGTCTGTTTAGGTTCACAAGGCTTTCCACAAACTTGGAATGCCCATACCGGAGAGGGATACAGAGAGCATTTTGAGCAAACCAGGTGAAATACAAGAAGCTTTTCTTTTTTCATGAAAGGATTTCAATCAGCATCTGTTAGGATTTGCTTTGGGTCTCTTTCAACCAAAGAAACCGTGTCAGTGTCAATGTCTTATCTCTCACAAACTTAAAGGGAAGCAAAACCCTTAGGTGCAAAATCACAAAGTTTCACAAAGACTGATATAAATTATTTGAAACCATCCACCATGACATGATTAATTGATAAACAACAAATTACAGAAAAATCAGAAGGTGTCAAACAATTCTGTGCCAAACATTTAGGGACAGTGAGAGTTTGCTCTGGTTTTTGTTAGTATGATACCAGCAATGCTTAGGAACAACTTTTCCTCTCCAATTCCATCTAGCCAGAAGTTGGGACTGTCTCTTTCCTGCACCAATTATAAAATCATTTATATCTTTAAAAAGATTTTTTTCAATAATTCACACTTTTTCACACACACACACACACAAAAAAAAAAGTAAAAAGGAATCTATAAAGACTTGAAGTAACAAAGAAAAATTGAGGCAATCACACAAAATATTGTCTGAAATGTTGTAACCAAGCAAGGTGAGTAAGCTCTGGAAGGGTGATAATAATCACTACCAGATCCCTGCCTTTTGTAGGTCACCCCCTACAGGGTGCTGAAATTAACATGGACTCCAGTGCTACTCACTGAATATATTTTACATAAACCACTATGGACCCCACTGGATTAATAAATGTCTCAAGTAGCTACAAATCAAAAAGATGCTGTTTGACTGACCAGAAAGCAGATTTCAAAAAAGAAGGGGATTTTGCCCTAGAGATAAGATCTTCTTTTCTCTCTTAATTAGTTGAGTTATAATTCAGCCAGTTCACAATAAATTACTAATACTGACTTGTAGTAGCAATAGTAGATGAAAATAAAACATTCAGAAATTCATTAATGACTTGAAGCACTGTCTCTCAGTGTGAATTTATACTGTTGGACACAGTGGTGGACACAACCCATTTCCATGTCTTTCCCTGCAGAAGGCCCAGGGCAGGGGCAGCCTAAGCTCCCCTATGGCCTTGCCCAGCTGAAGTAACCCCGGTGAGAGGATAATAGGGCCCTGCTCAGGGGCAAGGAAGGTGAGCCATGTTTTTGAGTGGGTGGAATTTTTTGAAGAATAATGCAGTTTTGTCAAAATGCAGTGGAAGCTGCCTGACAGGCAAAAAAGAGAGAGATTTCTCCAGCCGGTCAATACTAATGGTATCCTAACTCTTTGCTAAAGTTTTGTGTGGAGTTTGTCTCTACACCTGATGATGTGGAGGAAGGTTTTATCATTTTTTTTATTGCTTTATCCTACGCTCCTCTTCCCACTCATCTGCCCTCCTGCAACACTGGCAGCACTTGAGCAGCAAAAGGAGGGAGGCAGTAATTGAGGTCTTACTTGGATTTATTGAATATTTTATTCCCTTCTTCTGTTGCCTACTGAGAGGACAGGTCTGCATCAATGTCCTCCTGCTAAATAAACTCATGGTCCTAAGGACCCTTACTACATGGAGAATAGTGTGCCATAAGACGTATCTCTTAATTTGTTCAACCTGCACCCAAAGTATAATTTTTTTTCCCTGTATATTTACAGATAGTAAATAAATCTGCATATACCTGTATATATACATACCCACTTTTCTCCCCAGAAATGTTTGACACAATGAAATGAGACACTGGTTGGGCAAATCAATTCTCCAGTAACATGAAGTGAACATTTTATTACTTATACCCTTGGTTACTATATCTTGCCCATGTGCCCAAGATTAAACATTTACACATTTAGTGTTGGTAAGGAATTTCCCTCAGGTAAGGTTGGTTGGGACTCAGCAGTATAGAACACATGTGTCCTGTAAGCTCATCTAGATATATTTTATCCTATTGATTCCCTGCCATTGCAATGGCCTCTGGCATTGCTGGTATTTCATTTGCATCTGGTCTTTACCTATGGTATATCCATATTAATATCTTCTGAGAATTAAGTGCTTTAGCTTATAACTTAGGTTACTGAATTCAGTATAGGGACATATTGAATGTCCTGTTCCTTACTGCTTTCAATTCCTTGTAAGATATAGTGACATACTTCATAACCTGAAACATCATGTACTTTCTAAAGCAAAACCTTTCTACAGTTCATGTTTTGCCAATGAAGATAAGAACCCATCTGACAGGAATAGCTTTCCCAGATGCTGAATTCAGAAGATAATGTAGTGTACACTGGTTACTCTCCATTACTGTTTTCATACATATTTCTCATGTTCTCTCTCCATCATTTATTTCCCTTGTTCTTTTCTGCTCAGTGTACTAAAATGAGGGCAAAATCAGGTTATTAGTCATCTCTTTGTAATAGTGGAGACAAGATAATCAAAGGACACCCTTTTATTAATATCTTTTTTGTTCATGTCTATTGCTCCTCTAGTAATTCTGGAAACTCAACAGAGGTCAAAACTCATTCTGACCCTACAGCTACTGTGCCAGCTTCAGACTCTCTACTTTATAAAGAGAGGGGGAGAGGCTGTTTGAAAGTACTGTATTTCTAGAACTTAATTTTCCTTTTTCTCCATTCTTAAACTTTTGGAAAATATTGCTCCACAGTTAAATATGCTTTGGACTGCATTTCTGAACAGCTTGCAGAGACTACCACATAACCTAATGAATGTTCTACTTGAAGGCTTGGCCACATTAATTGGCACTGAGATAGCCTCCTGATCTCTTCTTCCTTGCCTCCCAAGAGAAGTGTCAACATTTAAAACTCAAGATTTGTCTGCTGATATTTTTAAAGAGATAAATAATTTAATTCATAAGATAGTGAAGTACCTATTCAATCATAAATGTGATTACAACATAATTGATCTCTGTAGAGGGAGGACAGAAAAGCTGAACACCTAATTAGGGCTTTCAGGACTACTCACAAGTTACTCAGTTATACCCAGCTCAGCACTGTAGTGTAGACTGGGGAGAAACCTGAGTTAGTGTGGGTGTTAAGTTCAATAGGGACAGAGTAGGATATAACTCTTATGCCTTCAGACAGCCTCTGCAAAATTAAAATTTTTACCTAAGCTATTTTTGATGACTTTTTATGCTGAACAGGGAAAAGTAGGTTCTTCTAGAGCTCAATTAATTTGAGCTCTTTAAAGTGTCTGTTTTGGGGAACAATGAATTACTGCATGGAAGTACTTTTCCCTGCAAAGAGAATCAGAGACAAACCCCCATGTTGCAGCAGTTCAGTTCTGTTCTTGGGGTCATGTTCAGTCTGGGTTAATTCTTCAGCTTCTCCACCAATATCCCAGACTGCATTCCTCACTGACATATAGTCTCATGTCCTCCAGTTCTTGCTTAGAGAATTGTTCTGGGAATGATTCAGCAAAAAAAATATGTTGTATTTTTAATATTATGCTGGCAGCATAGTCAGGAATAAACAAATTCCCAATAAATCCACTGAGTCCAAGCAGTGTTTGTCATTACCTGTACTGCTAAAGTGACAGTTTGGCTTTCCAAGGACAAGTGTAAAAACACAGGAGAGATTTTTCTGATAGTTTCTAGACACATGCCAGAGTTCATCTGAAACTGTAGTTTTTGGGTTGGTAATACCGATATTGTAAGAGTTTTCTAGAAAAGTTATGACTATTTTATTTTGTCATTTTATGTTATTTTTAAAATTTTAAAAATAAATATTAAATTTCTTAAAGCTACTTCTGTTTCATTCATTCACATTCATTTTACTTTTCAAAAAGTTCTGTCAAGCAAATACAGTCATATAACTCTGGCTCTTCTTATTTTTCTGCTCATTCTGATTTTCAAATTCTAAGCATAATAAAGCAATAGACCTCTCTCACACCAGGAGACCAGCTGTATACAGGTTACAACCTTTTGCAGAAAAAACTACCCACTATTCAATTCATGAAATGTATTACCATTACCTAATTATTCTTTAAGACTTTTTAGATTTTTTTTAAAACTTGGGTTTTAAATTACTGAAGAAGGAAAAGCTGCATACAGAATCCAGGTGAATAAGTAATATAAAAAACATCCCTTGTAGCACAGTATAAAAAATATAAGGAAATAGCAATAGACCTCAAGGATGAACTGTGCTTGATCAATATAATACCATCTTGCAACTTCTCTTCTTTCTTGATACATTCTGATGACCTATACAGATCTCAGGAATATAGATTCTTTTCAACTTTGCCACTGCCCACAAAGAAATCTAATGGCTGAAAAGTATGGGGCATCTTATCAGAGTGTGTCAGCTTGAGGAATATAAAAGAAAAAGTTCAGTAAAATTTGTGGCCAGGGGAAAAATATCATCTTGCAAAAGAGGAAACTTCCTGCTTGCAACCATGTGCTTCAAATATCTCAAAAACAAATTCAGTACAGAAGATGGCTTGTCATGATATCCCAGGGAAAAAAAAAATATCTCAGGCAACTGAGGTAACATAAAATCAAAGATACATTTATGAAAGGCAAGGAGAACTATCTAAGCAAAAGCCCTGATATTTGAAGATACATGAAGTATTTCATTTTTCAAAATACCAACAGCACTTTTCTTCTATCTACATAGACACAATCAAATAGGATTAAACTGTGTTTGTCAGACTCATGTATTTACTCCACTGAAATCCAGAACTAAAGCACTTCCAGGGTTGGAGCAACCACAACTTCTCTGGGCATCCTATTCCAGTGTCTTACCACCCTCACAGTGAACATGTTCCTCATATCTAATCTAAATCCACCATCCTTTAATTTGAAACCATTCTTCTTGTGGGTTGTCTGAGTTTCTAACAGTCTCTGAATGTCAGAGGCATGGAATTTCCCCAAATCATTGCAGTGTACCCAATACACTTCCTATGAGAAACAACAAATAATAATAATAAATTTTTAATTCAATTTGATTTTCTTTATAAGTTTTACTTTAACTCCATGAATTGTCACAGCACTTTGCATCTCTCTTGGAAAAAACTGAATACTCAGGTATATCAGTCTCCCTTCTTAAAAAAATAAATAAATATACACTCTAGTACTGAAAAACATCAAATTTCTAGGCTCAAAAGACAAAAGGCAAAACTTTTCCCTCACCACTGATTACAAAACAAAAAATGATTTTACAGTAGTCTGATTTTTTAAGTCAAGTTATGTTTGTTTGGCTTTTTGTTTTTTTTCCAGAAATGAATTTTGAACACATAAATTTGGGAAGTTCAGCACGTTCCAGAAAATTTTTTGCAACTGGCAAAAAGAAGTCGTTCCTTCCTGTAAGGGGACTCAGACCTTGTAACAAACCAGCCTTTGTTGCCAGCCTAAACCTGGAAGCCTCAGTGCTTACAGTACTGGCATTTTCATATAAACTGGCATATTTTTTATCATTCTTGATTTTTGCTTGATCATGTTGTCTATGTGAGATGGGAATAGAAATCTGCTTGTCAAGTTCCATACAAAATCAAATATATATAACTGATCAGTTCTGCCCTCAGCAGCAGATAAAGATCAGTGAAAGGACACATTTTCAGATGTGCTTGCAACACATGATGATATCTGTAGGTACTAAAACACAAAGCACATTATCACACAATGTACTTTGTATTCTTCAGCTGCTCTGTCTTTAGAATGTGTGAATGGTTTAAGAGCTACTGCATGGAGGACCAGAAACATTATGGGCCATCCTTCTGACCTCTTTGTTCTAGAGCAAAGTCATCCTGTAAAGACTTTGCCCAAGTGTGAAAATAATAAGAGTGGTTGCTTACAAAATAGTCCATATCATATCTTATCCTGTTCATAAAAATTAAAATTTTAGTGCATATATATTTCCAAGTGTCTTTGAAATTCTGAATGTGGTTTTTTTCAAGTGACAGAATGAGAAAAGCTATGAACTTCTGCATGTATATGTGCTCTCTCCAAAGCTGAAGGACAAAAAAGATGGGCTGTTGTCATGGCACTATCATGCAATTGCTGTGTAGCTTTCTTCAGCATTGTAATGCAGGGGGTCAGATAAAATGGTCAGGAAGGTCCCTTTTAATTGGAAAATCCATTAAATAGACAGGAAGGAGCGGGAAATGTATACTATGAAAAATACCAGCATTAACCTAATTTCTGCTTCAAGATCATATGCAGGAAAATATTTACCAGAAATACACAGAGCTCAAGGCAAGGGTCAAGCAGCAGAGAGGTGAACAGATACTGTACCATTAATATAAAGGATTTTGGACAGCATATGACTGAGAATAATACTGGGGATGCTCTGACAACAACATACATGCAAATGGCTTCTAAAAGAAATCAATGAAGCAGGAGTTCTGATAGTTTAGCAGCACACTCTGACATGAATGAAAAAAGAAGGAAAAGAAAAAAAGAAAGAAAAAGGAAAAGAGAAAAAAAGAAAAAAGAAAAGAGAAAGAAAAAAACACTAGGGGAAAAAGTAATAAACTCTTGCTACCTATGGGCAAACTTCATAGCAGTTGAATAAGAAGTTGAATAAGACAAATAGAAGAAAGCATCCGGTACTGCCCAGGGGGAAAAGTAATGACCCAAGTTATGACCTGCCAAAGACAGAGCCCTACAGAATAAGACAGAGGGAGAAACCTGGGAAGTTATGTGAAACTAAAATAGAGTCTGAATTAAGTGCAAGTCAGCAAAGTACTGATGGAACTGAGAGAAAATTTTGATAAAGCACTACTTCTCCCTTTCCCCACTCGAAGATAAATTATTGCCCAGTCTACTCTAATCCAAACATAACACCTGTAATGAGAAAGATCTTGTGACTGAACTGTCAGGCTAACATTGTTTATGCTAAAAAAAAAGAGTAAGTTTAGGAGTTTCAAAACAGACATTGAGAGTGGCTCAGCTGTTGCCTACACATACCATTAACACTGAGCCACAAACTTTATAAAGGCTTTAAAACTTTACTCTTCTAGATGAAATAAATCACTGTTGCAAAAAAAGCCTCTGCTTGTGAAAAAATTCACTTATTTAAGAATTGCCTTTTTCAATTTTTTTTTTTTTTTTCTTGTATATCAATATTTGGAAGTGCAGGCAGGGAAGCTTTCAATAGGAAAGATTTCCCTATGTATAAGATCCATGTACACCTATGGCTAGATTTCTTCTCAAGCAGCAGGCAAACAGTGCAGGAAATATCTGGATTAGAAGAATAGTGATTCTCCCATGTTTAAAAGTCTCCTAGGTTTATTTCTTTTTTGAAAATAACAGAACTCATTTTTCATCATGTGAGGTAGTTAAGCTAAGCATCAATATGCACTAATTCTCTACTGCTCTCTCCTTTTCTTTCTGGCAGCCTTTATCTAGTTGACAAGAGAGATTAACTTTATTCATTTGAAAGAAAATATCTGGCCCAAATTTTCTTCACACAGTCTCTCACATCCTACATCTCCTTTTTGAAACCAGACTGAAAAAGTGAAATGTTCATGGGAATGCTGATATGAAACATATTGACCCATCCTTCCTCTTACACTTGAGCTGCTGAAATATTTATTGATTATGACCTAAGTGTCTAATTTAATAAATGTATCATTTAGCATCCTTGAAGTTTTATTTCCTAATAAAAAAAGTTTCTGATGATCTAAAGATTATAATACACCACCTCAGTAAACCTCCTTTGTATCACTCCTATGTTTTCTCATCACAGGCCATCTTATCTTAGATCTCCTCTGTACCTATAACTCATACTTAAAAATGGACCTGATGAACATCAGGATGCTTATGGAAGGAAAGGTAAAAAAAAATAGTATTTTTTAGCTCTATATCCGCATCGGATGATGGCAGGAGTGACTTACATTTAGGATCAAGAATTAGAAACATTATCGAAAATACATATTTTTTTAAACAAGAAAAGAAAAATAGGGTTGAGAACTGACTCTTCATAGTTTTATTTTTTTCTTTATTCTCAATAATACTCTGGATATCTTATTATAACATCATCCTTCCCTAACTGTTAGAAAAAACAATCTAGTTTTTGCTTTCAGATTATTCTTTGGTGATCCATAACTATTTGTTCTTGAAGTGACATTATCTTCTGGCTTAATTTTTCTATTCCCTGTTATTTATTCTCCTGAGTTTGCTTATAAGAATCAATTATGTCACTTTTCAGCCTTTGTTTTAAGAGACTAACCAAGCTGTGCTCTCTTGAACACATCTATATTGCCTTCTGTTGCAATGAAGTGCAGTCCAGAGATCTCTGAGCTAGAAGAAATACAAATCTTCTTACATTATTCACTGCAACATCCCATGGAATTACCATTTTAGGTCTAAAATTAATGTAGCCTCTCTTGTGCAGTACTACATTCTTAGTAATGATTTACTTCCTTCTGTCTTCTCAACTTCTTCCTGTCTTCTTTCTCTGCCCTGAGTGCTCATCTTCTATTTCTTTCTCCCTCTCTCAAAAACCAACCAACCAACCAACCAACCAAGAATATATACATATATACGTTCATCTCTCCCTGAAAATAATCAGTGAACTTTGGTTATTATCAGTGGAGGAACACAGAGTGCAACAGAGAAGAGGAATGCTGTACCCTTAAAAGGGATCACCTGACAAATGTGGTGCCCAAAAGGCAGAAGAGAGCAAAGATAGATGATGTTAATCATTTTGCAGTTATTGGGCTGATAATGAAAGAGACTGAATGTGAATCACGCCTACCAAGTCAATAAAAGTTGAGAACAGCATTTGCTAAGAACTGGATGGAAGAATGGAAGGAAAAGGGAGATGGAAGAAGTTATTAGATACTGTGAGAAAGCATGATGAAGTTAGAGAAATTAGGAACAAAGGAGATTTTAAGAAGAGTTGCCTAGTTCATTAATAGCCAAAGCAACAATTTCCCTTGGAGCACATATTCTACAGATTCTAAAATCAAGTTCTAAACAAGGGCCATAAAATGTCCAGGGATAGTGGAGAATGGGCAATCTGAAACCTCCAGCTCTCCTTCAGCCTAAACTGGTCCCTAAGTCAAGTACATCAACTGCTCTGGAACTGGCTTGTATTAATAAAAAACAAAACATAAAAATCACAAAATTACATGGTCTTCTTAAAGAGAGATGGAAAACCCTGCTGAGCGCCACTTTGGTGGCCGCTGGCAGGACTCTGACTGGTGGGTGACAAACAGCATGTAGCTGTAAAATGGTGGGTCAGGCACTCTCAAGCTCTTTTATTTCTCATGTCTACATATCAGAGACTCATACTGTCTCAGTTCACAGCTACAGAGATAATTAAATGCATGTTCCACACTTCTCTGATGATAGATATCCATAATTTTGAATTCCTTCCTATAGTACTTGGGATAGAAAAGATCTCAATGAAAAATGGGTTGAATTAGTATCTTGAAAATTTTCTTGAAGACATTTTAAGTAGGATTCAAGCTACTTGGGTTCATGTCAAGAAAATGAATGCAATATTTCTTCAAACACTGGTAGGTGAAATATGACTGCTTGGAGTTTAGGGTTATCTTTTCAGGCTGAATAATAGACATTCATAGGGTTATAGGTGAACTATTCAAGTACCTCAATCTAACTGACTTACTCCTATATATAAATTTAATTTTAATGGGAATTTTCCTGGCTAACAAATGACTAAGGAGCACTGCATAAAGCCCAAAGGTAATAGCTAGTATTTCCAAGGACTTTTTTTTTCTTCCTGAAGGGGATTGCACTATATAACATCGACATGTAGCAGTTATGAAATATACATAACTGGGAAGGTAGATATAGAGAATAAAACAGTGAAACAAGTTCATTTGCATTATCTGGAAATCACACCAGTCCCACATTTCTGTACATATCCCCACAAGTGAAAAACTACATCAACAGTCATACACACTAAAGTCACAAATCATGTTTCAGAAGTGGTTTTGAAAGCATAAAAAAATTCCCTTAGAAGAAAACATGTCCAAACACTCAATATGCTATGGAAGAATAAATAAATAAATAAACGTGTAAATACCAGTCTGTTGATCTATGGTTTTAGAAAGCCTGGACTGTCTATGAGAAAGCTTAGAAAAGAAACTGCTTAAAAAATAAACCTAAACCCAAACAAACCCAGTATCAGATCAGAAGCACAACGTTGTTGGACAGCAGACTCTTAAGTCTAAAGGTGAGGAAGATTTAACAGACAAGAAAAAAGAATTAGAATAAGCTTGGGTTTTCACTGGTTTAATAGCTTCACTAATGACTCAGGCAAAAGCTACTGTCTGAAACTTGGGTGGAGAAGTGAATGTGCTGCTCTACAGCCGCCTTCATTGGCAGGCTAGAGGAATGATAGGAAGTGAAATGCAACATCTAGAAGTTGAGGCAGAGCCACATCATGCAGAACTGCAGAGAGAGGCTGGCTGCACAGAGAGCAGCCTGGGAGACATGGAAATGTTTCAGCAGCACAACAAAACACGATGGACAGACTTTTCCCTTCCTGTACATAAAACTTTATTTCTTCCTTTTTGTCACTCAGTTTAAGAGCCTGAATACTTTTGAGAAAGCACATAATTAAAAATGGAAACTGAAGGGTTAATACACTTGAATATTGCAGAAAGCCCTGCCATGTTTTGAAAGCCACTTGACAACAGAGAGCAGGAGATGTGATGCCCTGTAGTTCAGAGGGTACATTGTTTACCATGAAATGCCGGATTTGCATATGGTAAGTACTTTCTTTTATTAAAAAGCAATGCAAATAGTCACACAAACTCCTCTGTAAATAGCAAAGGAGAACATTTAGCCACAAGTACTGAGGATTTACACCAACTGAAATGGCAGCAGGATCTGGCCTAGACATTGAAAAACACCCAACTTATGTCTGAGAAATTTCTCTAAGTAATTTTTCATTCCTCTCTCTGGTGGCAGCTTTGCTCCTTTATCATCTTGCACAAAATCAAAAAGAGGTGAGTTCCTCCTGCACATACGAAAAAAACCCTCTTATTTAAAAATAAGATTTCAGACATTTGTGGCTTATGAAACTCCACTGGCAAACCAAACTCACAGAAACCCTTATAACCTATAGGATACACAGTTTATCTTTGCTCTGATTAGATCTTCCATACGTTTTAATCTCTTCTCTTTCTTTACACACTTCATAATAACACTCTCTTCAAGCAAACACTCTTTAATCTTATAATTTGAAAACTAATTCCATTTCAGCTGTCTTTTTTGGCAAGTGACCTTTTCTTCTTTTGCAACAGGTAAAAAAAAAAAAATCCTGTCTTTCTGATTTTTATCCTTGCTCAGCATTCTGGATCTCAACACTGTTCATCTACAGAAGTTTTTGTCAGCAATAATATTTCTCATTCTGAATTTCTCATTGAACAAACCTTAGAAAATGTTCCTTCATGAAAGCCATTTGATTAATTTGTCTAAATGCATTTCTTTTGTATACCAGGTTGATTATTTCAAAATGTCAGGGTCTGGGCACAGATTTGAGAGCTATCCTGGCAAACACTATCAAAGGGTAGAGACATGACAGCAAGGTGGACCAATGACTGGCCTGCCATCTGTCATGGATAGATTAAAACAGTCTTTCTGTACTGATATCTAAGAGAAACTAATTCCAGTCCAAATACATTGATTGGCTCATGCAGGAGGATATTTACTCAGAGGAAAGTTTTCTTCCGGTGGTTGAATGTCAGCTGTCATCCCACAAACACAAATTCCTCATCCCTATTACAGGAAACCTTCCACGTACTATATTCTAACTACTGTATCTAATTAATGGATGCAATCAATTAATTGCAAATTACTTGTGTACATCTTGAATGGACTAAATATAAAACAGTTAAGAGCTGTAAACCACTGGTTTAATTTTATTGCTTTTTTACCCAGTAAAATGACCATCGATCATACAAAACCTGAAGGATTTTCTTACACAGAAGTTAACAAAAAGAAGATTTCTCTGTTAGTTAAAGCAGTATGAATCCAATTTAACTGCACTGGTCTCATATACATCTGCTCCAGACTGAAACTGTTACTGCTACATAAAGAAAATCTCAGTCAACACCCCAGAAATTAAACTGTCTTCATTTTTTTATGAGTCTTTTAGACAGAGGTTTGAGGTGTGATGAATAATCTTTTTGGAGTGGTAACTCTCTCCTTAAACACAGAAAAAATCCAAACACTTCATTGAGATTAAATGAGACCAATGCTATTTGGTATCTCTATTAGCATCCTGGATGATGAGACAGAAGGCACCCTCAACAAGTTTACAGATGACATTAAACTGGGGGAGTGGTTAACATGGTGAAAGCTGCCAGTTAGAATGACCTGGACCATCTGGAGAAATGGCCTCACAAGAAATTCATAAGCTGTGTCCTTTTCGGGTGCCTCATTACAAAAAAAGTTAACATACTGAAGCAAGTTCAGTGGAGGCCACTAACTGGCCAAGAGATTGGAACACATTGCATCCCAGGAAAGGTTGAGGTGCATCTGTTCATCCTGGAGAAGCAAAGGTTCACAAGGGAGCTTAGTACTGTTTACACCTACCCAGCTGGAGCACAAAGAAAGGAACAGAGAGACTCTTCCGAGAGGTGGACAGCAATAAGATGAGAGGCAGCAGAGGAAAGTGAGAATGTGGGAAATTCTGATTAGATATATGGAAAAAAAATGCCATGCAGGTGGTCAAATAATGACACAGGATACCGAGAGAGCCTGAGAACTCTCCATCCGTGATGGTGCTTGAGAATCAACTTGTTCAAGACTTGCACAACCTGCTGGGAGTTCTGTGCAGAAGCTTGGACTAGCTGACCTCAAGAGGTTGCTTCCAACCTAAATTATTCTGGGATGTAATAACTGATATTTGCATGGCTAAAGTTAGCTCACATAAATCCCACTTGAACAATTCTTCACAGAAATAAGACTGCAGATGAGGCAATTCAGGACATGCTCTAGTGGCATGCTGATTTTTTTCCTGGCTGACAGATAGATGCAGTCATCTCTGGAACTCTTTTCCAATCGTGACAGTTGTGTCTCTGTGTAAACTTCCCAACAATGGAATGAAGGAGTTAAAAACTTTAAATATCCTAAATAAATCTTGATTTTGTAACATAAGGCTATTAAAGAAAGAAACATTATCATATATTTTTTTAGGTTACTAATGAACTCCTCCTTCCACAGAAGATCAGTCAGTTTACACAGAACTAGTATATATTATAACATTGGACAACAATAAACAGAATGGTACATCTTTCCTTTCCTTTAGTTCTTTGAAGCTGAGTTTACTAGTAAATATACCTGTCAGAAAAAAGTACTTCTAATACCTAGGACTGGTCATGAGTGTATCTCTCATTTTTCTACCTTGCCTATAATGTGAATCCATAGATTTAGGAAACTAAACCGTTTTGATCTCTGTTCTGTGGAACTTAGCAATTTAGACTTTTACTGTCACATTTTCAATTTTAGAAACAATTATAAATATATCTTTATTTGAATGGGCTTTACAAACTCATAGTCCAAAAAGTAGTGTCTGATACAAGGCTGAAAAGGGCAATAAAAAAAGTACCAGCAGAAGAATATTCTTCATATTGGGCTGAAAACTAGAGAGGAAAACAGTGATTACATCTGTGGGTTGATAACTTTAAAAAAAAAAAAAAAAAAAATTGGTGAAAAGATCATTCCATCACAGGATTAAATTTCTTCCTTATTCCTCTTTGCCAGCCAGCAGAGCTAGCAAGATCTGAGGAGGCTGAACTCTGAAAACAAGTAATCCCAAATTTATATTGTCAGCTGCTGCCCATGCTATAAATAACTTAATTTGCCCTCTACACAAGCCTTTAACTAAATTATTCTAACCACACTTCAGAAAAGATGAATTTTCAATAGTGGCTACATTATTTGCAGTTTCTGAACAGCATTTAAAGGGCCGGGAACTTTTTTTCAGTCCATTTTCTAAATAATTTAGCCATCTACTCAGTGTCAGGGAAAAAGTTTTGACTGAGTTAGCTTCTTCGTTTACTATAACAGCAGTAAGGGGAGCAAGATTTGGCCTGTGGCAAGGGTAAGGGTCTCAGATAACCCTCCTGCACCAAAATGTCTCTCCAGCCATCCAGGAGAGAATGCCTCAGCAGTAAGTCAGTGGTCAGTGGCTGCACATGTAGGTGACATTGTGCCTCAGCAAACCAACATATTTTTACAGTGCCTTCTCCTTCCTTCTCTCTTTACTCCTTGCTTGTGCCTTATCTTGTTTGTGCTGTAGCTACAGCAGTAATCTCAACAGCAGTTGGGGATGGTTCCTTGGCTTTGAGTCAAGCTGACATGGCCTGGCTGTGCCTATTTAAGACCTGTAGGCATCTGGGTGGCTTTGTAGGTAGGTCCTGTTGGGAAGGGTCCCTAAATACAGCTGCCTTACTAGCTCTGCTGGAGAATTACTTAACAAAACTGTACCAGGGACCATTTAAACAATTCAACAGCCTAGAATATATTATAATGTTTCTCTTTTTGTTATTATATTATTATAATGTTTTCTCTTTTAAACTTAGATTAAAACTTTATGCTAAATGTTGATTAAAAATCCTCTGTATCTCTTCTACATGCTTACCTGACAAACACTTCAGCTAAAGCTAACTCAGGGTGACTTTACATCAGCAGTCCTGGCAGCCTAACAGACCCAGTCCTTGAACAACCTGGTCTGATCTCACTGCTGACCCTGCTTTGAGCAGTAGGTTCACTAGACACCTCTCAAGTCCCCCTGCAACATGATATTTATATGTATCAGAAGTGTAGGAAGATGAGCTCTCATGCTGTTATTTCATCATATATCAGTCATTATGTCAGTGCACTAAATGGCTCATCCCTCCTCATTCTCACCAGTGGCTATACCAGTAAATATGTATTTACTACATTTTTACACGTATGGAAGGAGGAAATGAACTCGTTAACAGAAGAGGACAGAACACCTTGTTATTTCTTGTCACAAGAGAAGATTTTTCATAATAGAGTTAGAAAGTTTCAGTAAATATTAAGTGGACAAGGTGCTGAGAGCACTAGAAGTTAATTATTTCCCATTTGAGGGCTGCTTGTTATAATTTACATGCTACATTTAATGGTTGTACTGCAATGATGTATATTTACATAATGGTATTCAATAGTATATGCTTAGCTGACAAAAAGATAAATGGCTGATCATGTTTCTACATTAAAAACACTTTCAAGCAAGAAGGATGATTAAGCCATTAAAAAAAAAAAAGTCTGTTTTCTTTGAGATAGCTTTGATGATAAATACTTTCTTCCTCACCTAAGAACCTTCAGAGGGGAAAGAAAAGAGCTGGCTACACTGATCATTTTAGATGATTCACAGCAACAGGGCAATAAAAGTATTATGATCAGCGTGACCCACACTGAAAGAAGGAGTCATATTCTAGCCAGCTCTGACCCTTTTATTCTGGCCTGTAACAATGCAGGAGGAATTATTAGATTTCAGAAAGCTTCAACATTTCTTATTGATTGTAAAGGCAGGTTCCTCTTCTTACTGACCACATTCACTTTGTGTGCTGTAAACTTCCCTGTTTGTGCTTTCTTTGTATGCGAATTCATACAGGCTGCCCAGTTCATTGTCCTGATGAAAGTGGCTCAGGAAAAATCCGTGCTGACAGATATAGAAGTAATGAGCTAGCAAGCACGTATTTCATTGTAGTTTAACTATCTTTCAGATATAACCTTAAGAACCCTTTACAAGGACATTTAATGCGTCCTCACCTGTGCTTTTTTTAAGTGAAGTTTCCACTTTGCGAGCCTCACTTTGCAGGATTCTTATTTTTTGAGTCTTTTTAAGTATTTGTCAGATAATTATGTGGAGTGGAATTAATCCAAAAGTTACATGTCTTTTCTAGGCCAGTCATCTAAGGCATCTCTCCTGACACTAGTGAGAGACTGTCACCTCCAAAAGGTAATTTTCATACCATCCAAAAATAATTTTATAGAAGACCATTAAAAGCATGAAATTAATTCTAAAAGTAATGTTGAATTTTGAGCCTGGATAAAATTTCTACTGAATTCATATCATATCTATGCCCTACATGAACTTCATCTATTGCTTCATGTGTTAATTATTCCCATCTGTATTAAATATTCTGTATAACACTTCTGAAAATGTTTAGGATAGGCCAATAACTAACACTAAGAGCTTATCATGGTTTTTAAATGTCCTTTAGGGGATTTTTCATTGGAAAATGTTGATTAATTGAAACTGATCCTTTGGTCGAGGATGGAATTTCTGGTAAAACATACAAAAAAGGCAGCAGCACTCCTCAGAATAGCAAGTAGTCTAGTCATAATATTAATTGAGCACGGAACTTTTTTTATTTAGAATGGGAACTTTATCCAGCCTCTGCCATTCTGGGTAACTTACCTATTCCATTGGGATACAAGCTGATTTCATGGCCTAATGAATCTTTAATTAATGATAGATATTTGGATAGTTCCAGCAAATAGCACTGAGAGCAGTCAATAGCTTACTGCTGGTGTTGCTGATCTTTGTCTCCAGCATTTCTATGAAGTTCCTGAGGTACCAGACTGGGGACTCTTCATTTTTGCTCACGTTTTTTATCCCCCAAAGTAACCAAACAAAAGTTCACACAAAGCATAGACGTACAAATCTGTTTTCTCTCTCAAAAGAAAAGGGATACATTTAAACCTTTAAAAAATTAGAATTTAAAATAATTTCTAGACTTCCCATACTTTTATTTTAAGCAGAGAAGATGCATAAAAGATGATATGGTTGGTTTGAAATGCAAGCCTAATGAACAAGCTTGGTTTAAAAGCAAGCCATGATTTACAAGCATGATATAATTCTTTAACAGAAAAATGATGGAAGATTAGAGGTATTCTCATAGGAGCTGGTGAGTGGAAAGACAGACACATTTATTATTTGAAAGGGTGACAGAGGATGGAAAGAAAAAAAAAAAAAGGAGTGTTGTTAGACAGCAAGAGAGTGAAGTTACTTGAAAGATGCTGAAGCAGCATAGGGCTGAATCAGTCAGCAGAGATACTGTTCACAGTACAACCCTTGGGTTGTCCTGCATTTGCCTGGAAGGCTGGTGACTGAGTTTTGTCAAACCATCCTATCCTGCATATTTTCTGATTTCTAAAATCATGGGAGGTTCCGTGTAAATATAAGAAAAAGCTTTTTCACTGTGAGAATGACAGAACACTGCAAAAGGCTGCCCAGTGAGGTTGTGGAGTCTCCTCTGGAGACATCCAAAGTCCACCTGGACATGTTCCTGTGTGACCTGCAGTAGGTGGTCCTGCTCTGGCAGAGGGGGTGAACTCAATCTTTCGAGGTCCCTTCCTACCCATAACATTCTGTGATTCTGTGATCTCTGCTTTTGGCATCAACATTGCAGTTATCTACAAGTCAGTCAGTCAACCAAGGTTCCTTTTCTGAAGAAAAATAACTACTGGCTGATTGCAATTCACCTGGTCTATTTTGAGAGATGGGCTAGCTTGGAAGCTGGCATCACTCTTAGAATGCAGTTTTTTGGCTTTTTTTTTTGACTTCATTAACTTCATTTTTCACTTTTAACTTCATTTTTTTTTAAACTCCATTACCTAACATCTACATCACAGGAAGCCACAAAGGGATATACCCTTCCAGTAACTCCTCCATGAGAGATATATATTTAAAACTTTTATGGTTTAAACTGTTTTAACACAATGCATATGAGTAACAGTATAATTTGTACATGCAGTTGTCAAACTGATGAACCCTGATGTATTTTGGTAAGAGTACACTTCACCTCTGCAACACAGTATTGGAATAGCAATTGGATATAAGAATAAAGTTATTGTTTAAATTACTTTACAAAGTGGGAGATACCTGTGGGAGAAAACCATGCAGTCCTCCTATCCAAGACAGTCACCTTTCAACATTTGGGACTTCTGAGATACACAAATTAAATTCTGTGACCAGTAGACTGACAACTTGACATCTATCCCTAAAATTTGCTTGAAAGATTCTACCACTTCTATTCTAGAATATTTCACATAGGTGAAATATTCACCTATATTTCTATATTTCACCTATATTTCTATATTCTATTCTAGAATATTTCACATAGGTGCATTTTTTTAGAATATATCAGTTACAGGATATGAACTTCTGAAATAATTAGATAACACTGAAGAGGAATTGAAAATATGAAGTTCTTTGAAGAAGAAGAAAATATGAGAGTGGGAGCAGGAAACAGAAACATCTGTATTTAGGTCTGGTTTCTAATCTTTGTAAAGTAATTTAAACTCTGTTATGTGTTTAAAAGCAGGTAAGAAAATTTAGTCAGTTACTTCAAGTAGCTGCCATGAAGGTTATTTAGTGAAGAGTCTTCATCATGTTTCATGGGGAAGAACTCTGCAGTCAACATTATTTAGTTTTCACAAAGAAGCGTGGAGAAGTTACTTGGTAGAACTTTCAACCCACTCGAGCAGAAGGGATATAATCTGTTGCTATATTTTTTAGATAGCTACCATGTCTGTACGATAAAATTTTTTTGCTTGATACATTTATACTTAAAATAGCATTGATCTGAGATCTTGAACTGTTATCTTTTGCTAAAATACTTATTATATTGTATAAAATGTTACCAAAAACGAAGTGGAAATGAAAATGGATACAAATGGGAGAAAAAAGTTCATTCTACCTATAAACATAGCTTTAAAACCAACAAAAATACTAAAAAAAAATACATTTGGACAAAAAAGGATAATGTAAAGAAAATAATTTTGGCATTTGTGCAAGTCTAGATTAACATATTTTCATACATTCTCTCATGTATTTTTACGGTTAGTCGGCTATTTGGTTACACTTTTCAGAGTTTATTCATCAAGTGAAATAGCTGAACCAATACTAAAGCAACTGAAGACTTCAGTCAGTCCAAGTGTGTCATATAAGTTTTTATTTCGTACAGGCAAAGTAAACCAGGGGAACACACAAACAGGTAAAGGTTTATTCCCATCCAGTACTCCTTTGAATGAAACAAAATTACTTTCATTAACTTCACACAGGAGAACAGGACCTGAAAACGAAAAAGAAAACTACTGGCTAGTGCTGCAGGTAAGCAAAAAATTATTTGCCACAGTTTCAGCCAATAATCAGGTAAGAGATGCTTTCTCCTATCCCCCCACTACCTTTGCAAGGGAAGAGAAAAGGAGAATAAGGGAGAGAGACCTTAAGGTTGGAAGCCCTAGAATAGTTTTAATGAAAATAATTATGACGATGGTAATAATATTGACAGTGAATTACATAAGAATATGCAAATACAGAATGCCCACTCCTCAGCTGGTCATTACTTCCTGAACAGAAAAGGCCCAAAATGTACTCAGCAGTGAGTCCAGGACCCCAGTGACAGCCCTTGGGGTTGAAGGGCTTGGGGCAGACAAGCCGGTCCTGCTCGGGAAGAGTGATCTATCCTGCTCAACGGTGTTCTTCTCTATAAAGAAAAGAGGATGGAGGAACAGAGGGAGAGCTGACAAACCAACCCCAACCCAGCCTGGGAGGCCGGGGGGTCCCTGAGGCGCCATCGTACGCTGAGCGCCATGGGCAGGAGCGCTGTGATTGGTCCATTTGGGTCACCTGACCCGCCCTTTCCCCCACAGGCACAGCTCCGCCATTGCCGCTGCCACAGGCGGCCCGGGTCAGCAGCGCTGTGGAGGATTTGTACCCTGGTCCTCTCAAACCACATTGATTTCTTCACAGAAAGCCCTCATTTCTAATAAATGTTTATGTGGGTAGTAAAGAAAAATTTTCTAAGTATGGAATAAGCTTTTTAAACTATGGACTCTGAGGCACTCGTAAATGTGGTTTTAATTTTATACAGACACATTTTCTATATTGTAATGCTATGTCCCAATGCTCAGGGCTTTGAGGAATAAAATAATTTCCTGTAATGTGCTAGATACAATCTTCCGGTTTTTATGGGCTTGTGAAGAAAGCATTCATAGCAACGCCAACTTCCCTTTAGGGATTATTTATATTTAGTGTGAAAAGTCATTAAAATTCTCAGTCATTGGATTTTACAATAAGCCAACACATCCTAATGATTAGTACCACTTCACATTTCTATTCCTTCTCTTTATCAAAGCTGTGAAAAACACAGCATTATCCTAAAGACTGACATACAGATATACAGGAAATATTAATAAAGCAGTTGAATAAACCACTTTCTTTATCACACCATAAAGATATATTCAAGTCTAGGCATTAAAATGAGCTTCCTCCCAATTACTTATTGCAGAAAATAACTGATTATTAATTAAAGCCTTGTTTGCTCTGGAGATTTTCTGCACCAATTGCCGCCATAAGTGGCTAAATAACAGAATCATTGCAGCAAGTGTAGACAGGCAAGGCTGATATTTGCATTAGAAGTGTTTACCCCTTTTTTCCCAGTCTGAAAAGATCCAGCAGTGCAAACAGCTGTTTCATTTGATTACACTAAGGATTTCAGGAGAGCAACTACACTGATAGTCCCAAATAAAAAACCCTGAAATCTCACCCTCTTGGGTTTGTGGCTTTGGTTTTGCTTCCTCACATACAGAAATATTATAGTTCAAAAATTAAACAGGTGCATGAAAAATGGCAGGTGTTCTCTCAGATGAACCCTTTTGCCTTGCCATGCATCTGCTGTCTGAACTCTCAAACTCCCTTGCTGTTTGGCTTCTCAAGCATCTGTCATTTGACTTCCCAACCTTGCCATTAGATGCCTTCAGTGTTAAAGTTTTTTTCCAGGATAGATGGATCTCAAATGTTACATCTGCCCACAACAGAGACTGGAAGGCAGCAAAATTGCAAGATATCTTTTTTTTTTACTTTCTGTGAGTGATGCATCCCTATAATGTTATGCCATGATGCTGCTCAGATCTCAGATATTTTGGCTGCTAGTTGGCAAATCAGACCACACCTGCCAAAGGGTAGGTATGTAAGAACAATTCTTACTCCTCAAAACACTTTGCCCAGTGTACTGTAAATATTTGAGTTTTCATGCTTCCTTTGTTTTTTATGAGGTTTTGATTGATTTTGGCTGAATGCCAAGCCAAAATTTTAACACCTTCCTGGTGTCTAAGAATGTACTTAGGCAGCTACATAAAAAGGTCTCAGAAGTGAGACAAGACAGAGATTTTTCTCGATTTTGCAGAAAGTGAAGAAATTCAGTAGTTTTGTAAATATTCCTTTTTTACTTAGAGAATTACAGAACCTAATCTGTGTACAGGCTAAGTGACAGCTAATGGGAAGGCCAATTTCCTGCAAACAGCTTCCATGCTCTTCTCTGCTACATGGTCAACTGTAATTTTTATTGTTTTTGCAGTGGTCTAAAGGGTCCAAAGTGTCTGAGCTCTTGATGCATGCACCTAGTAAGAAACTCTCTTCATCTAAAATTTAGACACAGAAATAAGGTGGTGTACTGTGCATAAAGTTCTCCAGGCATCACCCAATGGAGTTTCACAGTTCAGAGATGAGGAGGCACGGGGATGTAGTGAATTGTACATTTGCCCTGCCTAGTGTTTGCAATTTTTTGGCAAAGATTATGTGACTGGGCTGTGACTCCCTGCATAAATCAGGCATGAGTTTCACTGGATCCATTTTTATGAAAGGCTCTGACCATTCAATACTTGTCTGTGATTTGAAAATCAATTAAAAAAAATTGTTGCTGGTAAAGCATATAGCTGATAAAAAATGGGTTAGTGTGTTTAACAGCTGTAAGGGATTGGAAATTGGTGATTTAGATAATTTATTAATGTGACCTATTCAAACAAAATCGTGTCTAAATCAGTGGAAGTACCTTGAGTGGTATAATGTATATAAAACACCCACATAAACAAGAAGAAACACACACACACCAGTACTGCTTAAAATTGAAAAACTAATGCCTCAGGATTGAATAAACCAGTCATCTCCCATACAGCTAGGTAGGAGAAGCTAAAATAAAAATTGTGGAAAATAATTATGCTTTGGGGAAAAGAAAAAACTCCTTGACTGTGTTTAAACCATCTCTTAATATTCCTATGAACTGTTCTTTCAGGCTGTTGTTCAAAACTTGCAGGCACAATATTCAGAATATTCAAGAGATGCCTAGGAGAAGAATGCCCGCTGAAAATAAGGGGGGAGAGAAGGGAGGGAAGAGAAAAAAAAGAAAAAAATAAGAATAGATTCTGTTTGTAGCCATTCCCCAGGCTACTACTTTAATGTAGTATAAACATAGATCTTAAGTATGGGCTACACAATGAAAATTTTGGGTGTGCTGGATAAGACTACATTGATGATAGAAGGCATCATGAAGTATTCTCAAAAAATGAGCCATCGGTTGGTAGGTGTAGCAGTCTGATCCTAAGACTGTAACAAGATTTGATTGCTATCAGTGTGAAAAAAATATTTAACTTTCTATACTTCGAGGAAGTTAGAAAGACAAAAATGCAACTGTGACATTTGAGGAAATGAAAAGTCAACATATAACAATGTAAATCACACATAGCAAATACAGCTATAATAAACATACCTTTATCCACCTTATACACAATGACAAATACTTCCAAAATTCAAATTATATTTTATAGCCTAAGTAAATATTAAAAGGCCGCCAAATCTGCTAGCATAAATCCCCATGACCTCGCAAGTTTTCACCATGTGCATTAAATAAAATGAGAATTTTTTGCTGTACTGAGAGCACAGGTTGGTAAAATAAGATAGTTTTACCAGCTGCTTTCAAAAGTGCTGTATTTCTGAAGACCTGTGGAACTCAAGGTTTGTCTATGGACAGCTCTCATATTATTTTACTGCTAAAGTTAAAGAAATCTTTGTAAATTACTTGCACGGTGATGGCACCTGCAGTTACTAAATCATCAGCTACTGCAGACACTACCTCAAAGAGCTTGAAATTTGAGATAACACATTCCACTATGAGAATAATTTATAATGGGACAGGTCTTGTCACCACTGTAGAATATATCACTCACTTCAGCTGGCTAAATTGGGTTTGCAGGCCACACTGGAGAAAACACTTAGCATGTAAGGTCAGGTTGGACAGGTTGGCTTTGAGAAACATGACCCACTTGAACATGTCCCTGCTCATCACCAGAGTGTTGGACTAGATGACCTTTAAAAGTCCATTCCAACCCCATCTATTCTGTAATGCTGTGTTAGCTTTCACAGTGAGGGCAGATGTGCTTGCATTTACCTTCTGTGCAGCTCAGGGTAACCCTTTCACAGGTGGTGCCATCAGGGGTAAGCACACACTCAGTTCACCCTACGAAACCAGCTGAAGGTCTTGGCAGTTCAAATCCTAGTTTTTCCCCATCTTTTTCTGCTATCAGATTGCTTCCTTTACTGTTAGTAATCTCAGCCTGTTCCTATTAATAATGTTTGTGCAAGTCTTGCAGAACTGCAGAAGTAATCAGTGTTTCAAGCTGTAACCCTGTCTGCACCCCATACAGAGATTTAAAATTCCTTTTTCTCTGATAATTTGAAGCTTTATGTTTAATATTTATTGCAATGCATAGTCTCAGGAGATGACAACGGATGCATGATAAATATGTTATCTCCCCCCTAAACAAACAGACATCCATCTGCCTATCCAAAAGATGGTATTTGCCAGCTGTGCATGTATAAAGAGTAAATGTAAAAACAGCTGTTCAGTCAGTTCATCCCATATAGTGAGGTTGTCACTGTAATCACTTTGGCTGGGAAAATTTCCAGTCATCACACTGCTGCTTCTCATGAATCACACCTGTCAGGAAAAAGTCAGCATCCAGCATCTTTTTATATTGGTTATTTTTAGGATGAATGCTATGAGTATATTTAGGGCAATTATGTCCAGGACTTGAAAGAAATCAATAGATAACACAAAAAACATATGTCTGGCTCTCCACTGAAGCAGCAGACTTGATGTTTGAATAAAAGTAGAGAGTTATCCTTCCAATGCACTCCAGAAGAACAAGCCCCAACAGTAAAGCTTCACACTGTTTCCTGAATTTTTAAAAAATATGACAGGTTACAACAGTCCTGAGAAAAGCAATGGCAGTGACTGGTCAGGGTTCTAGAAAATACTGCTAGGATGATAAATCTGAACAATTGGTATTGTTAAGGAAAAAAGAAGAAATTACTGAAGTCATGAGGACAAATTCTAAAAGGGTTTAAATCTGTCACAAAATAAAAAGCAATATTTTTGCCTTGTTTAAATTAAATGAATTAACTGTGGCAGCAAAGAATAAAACTAGATATCAAGAGAAAATTACTATGGATTAGGACAAATGGATTAGATAACTTTAAATTCAAGCATATGCTATGTGTCTAAATCCTTGGACAGAATACCATGACACCTACTTGTAGAATTTTTTCAGTTCTCTTGAGAGGTATACAGAGACAGACATAAACTATGTATTTTACAAGTGTACATCAGTAGGATAACAGAAAAACTAAAAGGTGCCTAATGAAAGCTCTGTGGCTATCTGGTAATACTAGCTAGTACTGCTAATCTACAGTGAAGTGGGGGCACAACTTGCATTTTTATCTGAACACAGAAGTTTTGATTAGGCACAGGTACTGCAGTGTCAGGGAAAACGAGTGGTGCCTTCTTCAGTGGTGCTTTTTACCCACTAAAGAAGATTTTCTACATCCCACAATAGCAGCTCAGTCCATCAATTGCACAACATCAAAGTGTTTTTCTCCTCCTGACTTTCCAGCACTCCAACACTTTTCCTAAGGATGTTTAGTTAAAATTGAAATATGTTTTATGAAACACCACATTTTCATGACATTCTGAGAGGGAAAATTGCTTTAGCACACTGTTTTTCTGTAGTGTTCAACATGAGAAATGCTTGGGAATTATTTTAATTAGTTATTTCTTTTTTACCTACATCGAATTATTCCTGGCTATAGGTTTTAAGGTCTGCACATAACAGACATAACAGACACAAATATATTTAATTGTGTTTTAACTCTCAGATTATATTTATATGAATTAGTTATAGCAGGTCTGTACTTAATAATGTAGGTGAACAGGTGATTTTTCTGGTATTTGAAATTTTCTGAAAAATTCAAAAAATCTGGGTCATTAACATGGTGAATAAAAATTTTCTAATATAAACTGTTGTGAATGTCTGTTCCCTATAAAATTGCAACTCTTTGTATCCATCTAGTTTGAAAATGTTTTTTAAATATGGAAATGTCTTGGTAAAGGGAAATTTTGTTTTTACCATGATCACAGATAATAAGATCAGGGCTCAGCTGCACTATTCAGAGATACACCATCTCAAAGCTCAAGAATAGACTGCTTCTCCATAGATAAAATAGAATAAAAATGTTATAGGATTACAGGATCTGAGTAAAAACAGGTTACTGGATATCAGAATAAACTGCAAAAGACTGATTTAAATTAACTGTAATTCTTGTTATCCTCATTATAGGCAGATAGCATTTGGCTGTCAGTCTCTGATATTCTTTGACCCACACAACTGGTCTATAAGACAAAATTAAATAACTGAAAGTTTACTCATGGCTTTTTTTTTTTAATTTTTTATTTTTTGTCAGGCCTTTGCCCTTTGCATTAACTCCAGTCTTAAAATAGGATTTACCTGGAATTACCATCATTGACTTCTGCAATATAAACTATTCCTCTGAGATTACTAATATTTTTCTTAGAGTGCCATTTCACGTGTGTACACAATTAGGTGGGTCTGCAGTTTAATTTGTTTTCATTTAGATGTGCACACACCTGGTCACTCAGACATAGTTCCACATTTAAAAGAGGATGGCTGGGAAGAAATAGGTGCAGGATGGAGGAGTCATGAGGAGCAAAGCCAAGTGAGTATATACCAAAATCACAGACAAGGTTTTAAGAGATTATTCCTTTCATAGGCATTACCATAATATTCACACTTAGTTACACAGTAACTCTGGTTAGATTTGGTAAAACCAGGAGCTGGTTAGCTACATGTAGAAAATCAGGCTGTGCAAATCCTGTAGGAATTTTTGAGCTGAGATCTGAAGTTTGCTTAATAGTTTTTAGATTCAAGCAAACAGCTTCAGGTTCTCTTGGAGAACAGAGTTTTTTTTTAAAAAAAAGAGATAAAAGCTTTTTATCATTTTAAGGGCAACCTTCCACAGCCTTCTAATCATCCTGACAAAGCCTGGAAACTTCACCTCATATTTCAGTAGACTCCTAAAGGATTTAGAAGTGCAAGGGCTAATGGTCAGACTTAATAGTCTTAAAGATTTTTTCCAATAAAAATGGTTCTTTTATTCTAAACTTGTTTAGAAGTATGTATGAAATGCATGAGACACGTTTTTTGACATTATGCTCTGCTTTAGATCCAGAAAAGAAAACAGAAAGCTTCAGGGCAGGAAACTAGAGATGTCCAGATAAAGTCAATCAAAACTTGACCAAGATGGTCAGTTTACAGCTTACCCCATGAACTATGATAGGAGAAAAAAAAAATTTAGTAACTCTTTCCTAATACATATATATAACTAAAGAACAGATCATTTGCTTTGGGTTTTTTTGAGCATTCTCACAAAGAGTGATTAGTGTATTGACTTCCATGGAATTTTACACCACCAGGTGTAAATACAATCTGTATCACAAAAAAACATGAGAAGAAAAAAAGGTAAATTGAATGCTCTGCAGGGAAAATTCAGTCCAATGAGAAAATCAAGCTATTAATAAATGAGTTTAGAACCAGTAGTCAATTTTGCAGTCACTTTTAAGTTTTAGAGCAGCTAGCTATTACAGCTCTTGTTTAAACTTGGCTTTTGAGATTATAAACCCCCTTGGTGCTCTTTAATAACCCCCCTAATGCTCTTTAATAAGAGGTGAGGAGATACACCACAGATAGGTTTGCCTTAGAGCTCTGGATCCTGTTTTAAACCCATTTATACATTTGATCTCCAGAATATTCTGTCCCAAAGACATCCACAGTTTAGTTTTTCATTGCATTCAAATACCAACAGCATTCTTGATCTTACAGACTCTACCGTCTTCTCCAGTTGAGTCTTTTTTCCATACATGAAATTCATGTACTATTGTCCTTGCAGACATTCTCTTTACCTCTTCATAAATCATTATCTAACCTGTTTGAAATAGGATTTTTAGGACTGCAAGAAGTATTGAAGAAGTGTTTTTATCAAGTGAGCTGTTGTGATAACTTTATAAAACCAATTTGTTGTATTTTTGTGATTGTAACTTGAGTTCAAGAAGTGCTAATAAAATTATTCCAGTAAACAGTCAATTGGTAACAAAAATATCAGTGATATAAATAAGTGGCTAAATGAGGATTTTCCTATTTCAGAAGGCAGACTGAATGCTCTCCTGATGAAATTCAACAATAATGTTAATGATTATCTTGGGAAGTAGAATTCTGAGTGAACTATAGAGTATTTCTGTTAGAGGAGTTAAAAGAACACGGTAAGAGAGCTTTGGGTATTCTGGGAGAACATTGTTCATTAGAAATTTAATTCTGCCTGTCACAAGGGAAAGTGTTTAGCTGAGGGAAGCTTTGCTGTACACTTTGTCAAACTTCATGCTATAGTACTCCTAGGTAAGTCTGATGACATGTAAATAAAGTTTCATAATAATAATGGACTCAGCACTCAATGGCAGTTAATTATTCTGTTAAAAGGATATAACAAATCTCACAAAGCTTTTGTTAAGCTCAGACAGTCAGTCTAGGATTTTTAAGGCCCTGACTCTTGCTGTGCTGAGAAATCTAGCATCTGTTTTAATAAAATAACATGAAAGAGTATTTTTTAATCAGAACAATAAGCAGAGATTACGAAATCAAATATTAAAAAAAAAAATGTAGGGAACAGGTGCAGTGACGTACAAGTCTAGAATAAAATTTTAGAAGTCCAGTTTTTCTGCTGTCAAATGCTAGAGGTAACTTGTTCTTGACAGGAATTACTGTATGCAGTATCAAATTCCTGAAACTAGTACTGTTAAACTAACACTAGAAAATTCCACTTACCAACACTCATGCTTCACATTTTATCAGCTCAGAGAATTAGGTTTGTTACATCACTTCTGCACTTATTTACCACCTGAGTTTGACCATATTTACTTATTTATGTAATAAGATACAGTTTATCTTATTAAACTGTAGATACAGAGGTACAGAGGTCTGTAGAACATACAGTACACAGGACAGAATGATGGACAGACAGATCAGAGGAGTGAGGGAAGGAAGAAAGGAAAGAACATTAGTTGATTGATTAGTTTTGTAACCTCTGTGTATCAGAACAAGACATTTGGGAAATACTGTGGAAATGAGTGTGGCATTTGGTTTGTGAGAGGGCCACCTATAGAGAGGTTTTTGGTGGCAAAAATCTTCTAGGTAAACATATAAATGTATTCAGCAGAGCCAACAGGGAGCTAAAGGCTCCTTTAAGAATAATACATTCCCTTCTTGTAAAGGTCAAGTTGTGTCTACTCTTCTCAGCCAGCTCTAGAGAACTCAAGGTTGGCTCTACGTTTTACAACAGCTTTCCAGAACATTTTCTCTTCTTAAAGAAGAAAACAGCAACAATGCTGATTGAAATAAATTGTCATAAGCAATTAAATGCTCATTAACTCTAATTATCAGTTCTTTCACTTTTTGTGATAGTCACAAAAGGATAAATCAAGAGAATCAAGACCTTTAACAAACACTGACAAACCTGCTAAGAAATTCATACATTTTGACACTCCCTGCCTGCTTTAGCCGATACAAGAAGCAGAAAATTAGATTCTTCCAGTGTTTCTGTGAAAAGAAAAAGACAAGAAACAGCCAGCTTCTGCTGACCTCTTTGCCTCCACTAAGCGCTGACTCAATATGAAATCTGTCCTATATAAGATGCATCTGACTTACCCAAGCCTAATGAAATCTACCAGAACTGGTTTTTCTTAACTGTATTACATTGTGATCTGAAAGGGAAGAAATGGCAGGCCAGGTCTCCTTCCTTTGCCTCATCATTTGTTAATCAATTTTCTTAATAGGAAAGCCACTTAATTGGCACTAGCATAAGATATGGCAGAATTCATCCCTAGAAACTGGAACTCTCTCTAGCAGCACTAAAAGCAACTGATAGTCTACCAGGCAAAGAAAAACACCTGGCCTAATCATCACAAACTAATCCCAGGTCAGAAATCATTGGTTTTATTGCTATCTCTTCCCCAGTAGCCCTAACCAACCCTTTGATATCTCTCTGCTGTTTTTTTAATTCCAGACCTTGACTTGTTCAAAACTTTAAAAATAGTAAGCTTTCTCACTTAATGTTTTACAGCAACTGACACATCTACCAGGATCCCTGTATTTGTTTAAACAGTCCAACTGTATTACAATAATTAACAATGACACAAAGAGGACTGGTAATCTTTCTGGAGTACATCTTCATACTATTAAGTTTTTACCTTTGCTGAAATAATTATTTTGTGTGCTCACATCCTAATTTTTAACACTGATTTGTTGACAATCCACTGATTGCTACAACAGGCAGAAAGATCCTTGATAGAGATCTGAATCTAGCTTCTGGTGATATGATTGACAAGTAACTTTTTGTGCTAAATACTCATGAAAAGATTAGGTGGAAAGAGTAGGATCATATAAAACATTTTAAGATATTAAAATCATCCTAGTTATGTAAATAATGCTATTTACATATGTCCTCAGAATATTTTTCACTTTAGACATCTGTTTGGGAATTATGTTACACCTGCAGATTTCATTTTCTTAGAAGCATTAGCAGATGCCAAAACCCCACTTTAAATAAATCAGCTCAGGAGAACTGGGAAACACTAGTGCACCATTCTGAAAGAATCCTGAGAGATTTTGAGGAAACTATGCATTTATCATAATATCCAAGTGAACCAGTTCTTCTGGAACAATCATACATATTTTCTGGCAGTCTTTTCCTTCCGATTTATGTGAGAGATCCAGCATACAGTTTTACCAGTAGAGGCAGATGTTTCTGATGGCCTGGAGAGGTAGATGCTGTGCTCTTAACTTGGATACCTGAAGAACATCAATCTTGAGACCTCCATTATTGCTGTCATTATTTCCTCTGTAGAGAACTTCAATGATTGTTCCAGTAGATCAAAGTTAAATGGTTAAACTGGGTGGGTGGGACACCACTCCATGTTTTTCTGCTTGTTATATGTCTCTTGGTGTGTTCAGCTCTCCAGAGTGCTCAACCTAGTATATTCAAAAAGAGAGAGAAAATCCCATGCCAAATAAATCTGCAGTTGAAACTGAGGAGAGAGAGACAAGATAGAAGAGAGATGGAAGTGGAGATGAGGTGAATTTGAACAACAGGTTAATGTAGGCTGAAAAAAACCCCCACATCTAGAAAGTCCCAATCCAGTAACTGGAAGTTCAGACCATGCTACCAGTAATGCCATATTAAGCCCAGTGCTAGGGGCAAAAGGGAGAGAGCACGGCAATGGCAGTAAAACTCCTGGAATGAGATCTCTCCCACAGCAACCTCAGAAAAAGTTTCAGTATGGAACAGGAAGAAGCATACATCCCTGACTGACTGTACAGTGCAACACAGAGAGGGGAGCACTGAACTGCCATCCTGGTCTGAACACTAAAACATTTTAATTTTTTCCTTTGATTTCTGATATTTTATGGTAGACTACACTTCCAATTTCATCATATGTAGACAACATATAACAAGAATTATTTATGCTGTTAACAACTTCTAAGTCACATCCTAATTTTTTTATACTCCAGAAAAGCTACTTCCTTTATAAAGTAAAATAAATAAATAAATAAATAAATACTGCCCAGGGTTGTCTGGGAGCAATCTGCATCAGTGATTGGCTTACGTACTAACAGCATTACTTATCCCCATCTGAGAGGTACCCTACAGGGAAAATCTCCAGAGAAAGACACTGCATTAAAGGAAGATTTGGAAGTCTGATTGCATTCTGTGTCCATCTCTCTGCAGGACTGACTGTCAGTGGCATTCAGAGCCATGCAGAAGAAAAGGGAAAACAACTCTTCCTGTACCACTGTGAGTTATCCATGTCTGAAGGCATTTGTACCCCACTGTAAGGCCTGGCCAGGGAATGTGATTCAGAGTTCACTGAGAATTTCTGCTGACTTCATACAAGTTCAGCTATGGCCTGTATTTTTCTATTGTAGCTCGTAACTATGGACGTTCTCTCAAGCAGTGAATTGGGATCCAGATGGTATGAAATATTAAACCAAAGAATCTGGATCCAGATGGTATACAATATTAAACTAGTAATACCTCTCTAAACACATTTTAAAATAATTGATATTACCATGGATTTCCTTCAGACTTCTTCCATATCATGAATATAGAGCAGTATGTTCTCTTGGGAGGGGAAAAATTGCAGCGTTTCTGGGTTAACCACTAAGTAATTTATTTACTTTCATCATCTATTGAACCAGTAGCTCATGACTTGAATTCTAAGGGTTGTAGAGCCTGGAAAATCTCAATAATTTTCCACTGAACAACTTTATGGAATAGTTTTTCAAGTGTGGGATAGGCTTCCCAAATGTCCCCCAGATTTGTGTGACAGTGTTTTAACTCTTTGGAAGAACCACTAAGAGCCTAAAACTTAGATAATTTACAGAATTTAAAATAGACAGATGAATGTGCAGAAACACAAGAAAACACATAGAAATATGCCTCATCATACCTGAGTTTCAATTTATATCTCTAGAAATTCTTAGAAAGATCCTGATTTTTTTTCTCAGTCTACTTTTAATTGGGTTTTTTTTGTTTGTTTGAACATAGTGTTACAAGATTGGGAAACCTTCAGCATTGAAATTCAGATCTAATTGGCCACTGAGGTGTTTTATCTGCTCAAATAGGAAATAGCTGCACTGCCTGTAAAAGGTAAAAGCAACTTAAAAGTCTTCAGCTTTTTTATATCACATACCATAGAGTAGCTGATGGATAGAAAAACAAAACAAAAAATAAAGATGAAAAATGCAAATACATCTACAAATTAAAAGCAAGATTCTTTTCAAGAGAAGCTGCTCATAAAAAAGGGAGATTGATGTCTATTTTAACATTTGAGGGTCATAATCTCTAGAAATATCAGATAATTTACCTCCAATAAAGTTAATACACAGCAATTGAGTATCTGCCCTTGGGAATTCATATGCATAAAATTTGTTTATTATTTTCCCTTATGTGAAATAAAATCAGCACAGATCAGTTTTTGCCCTTTGTGCATGAAAAATGCATAGTGATTTCCATTCTTGAGCACTGGTACTTGTCCTCAGTTTTTATTCAAGTGTTTTAATGCTTAAAAAGTTGTAAAATCCTCAGGGACTACTGAATGAGATGTTTGCTTTGCTCAATCAGCATCCTTCTATATATATTCAGATTAAAGTCTTACTGGTACCAAGCCACAGTTGCCACATCTACTCTGTTTGTTTTTTTTTTTTTCAGTTAACATATTTCCAAGTTTTTATGTCAGTCAGGATTAGCACAGTATAATCTAGGAAGATTCAAGTATGACGTGTTTTAAAATTACTTAGCATCATTGTTTAACCTATTGCACAATGTATTATGTTTTGATTTTGATTTTAAAAATTTGATCTTAAATGTTAACTCTGCTACTTACTTGCTTTTTTTCATCTGGGCAAGCCACTTAATCTTCTTTTATTGCTGTGTCTTGAACAAGGATTGCTGGATATCGCCTGTCATCAGAGCAACAATAATAGCAAAGAGCACTGCATTATTAAAAATATCCCCAAAAAGCAGGAGTGAGAATTTATATCTTGCAGTTTCAAATATTTAGACAACTAACACACATTTCTCTTGCTTCTGCAGCCCTACAGCTTTGCAAAAATGTTAGAATATGTTTCAAAGGCAACCAAACCAAACAAAACCAAAACTCCTCACATAGATTAAAATGTGACAGGGTAATATTATTTAAATATTACGTATGTTAGAAAAAATACAGAAGAGGAAATTACAGTCTTTCTGATTGAAGCAGTCTCTCACAGGGTCATCTAAAGATTTCAAAACAATGTAGACAAGTGCCAGAATATTTTGAATTCATCTTGTCTGTGTTAGCAGTGACAGCAGATGAGCTCACCTCCTAAGACAGAAATAATAACAATCAGCTACAAAGAAATGTGCATTTTCATATTTTTCCTTTTTTTTTTTTTGTCTACCTGTTTCTCGTCCTTCACCTTGCTGTGTCTCCTTGATGAAAGATGGAAGCTTGAAAAAAAGTTCTGCATTCTTTATTCACATACTTTGTTTCATTTAAGATACAGATTCTTTACAGCCTGAGACAGAGATATTTCAGACTTCAGCTTCATAGAAGGAGGTGTTATGTTTTGATATTGGTTTACGATGACCTGCATTTCTTTAGCTGCACCTCCAAACTGCACTCCATATTTACTTCCTTTCTTTCCTATGAGCAAATATGGACCTTAGATGAGCATGAGGTAGGAACAATGCCTTGTGATGTGTTGAGCTGGGAAGCAGTGACTACGTGTGGCATTGCTTAGAGAAACTCATCTTACCTGAGATGGCAACTTACTAAGTAATTTGGTGTGAGGAGAAAGGGATTAGAGGAAAAAAAGCAGTCTCTCTGTTCTCATGATGGAGAAAGGGCCATGATGCTGCTCCGCACACCTCCTCTGGGAGATCCCCTGAGTCCTGGGAGAAGGCCCAAGTTAGGCTGTGCTGGTGCTGGTGAGGTGTCGGGGAACTGAGCTGGGGATGTGTGGGCTGCAGGCACTGCCCATGGGAAGAGAAGATGAGCTGGGGGCCAAATGGGCAGACACAGTGTGAGGAGTGCTCAGACAACACATGCCAGTTCAATCTGCCTGTAAGATCCTGTTGTGAATTTTCTAGGTTTAGGGGAAGAATCAAGAGGCCCAGACCACAGCCCGTAAAAGAGGAACCCCGGGGAGCCCTTCAGGGTGTTCTGTTATTGCAGCTGATATGAATGTCCTGGTGTTAGCTGCAGCCTCTGGCTGGATGAATGCTTACAAAATTGTGTGTTTCTTTTTCAAGCCCATGGCAGTAAAAGGGAGGAGGGAAGGTTACTGCATGCTCTGCTGGCTCCTCAGGGAACCCTGAGACATCATCCCAGTAGGAAAGAGATCTGCACCATCCATTACTCTAGTATAATGCCTGCCAATGACATATCCAGCAGAGCAAAGGTTCAATCAGCCTTCAAAATCCTGTATGCTGCTCATCCAGCACTACTCATTTAACAGCACCCATTACCCAGCCCATTAGTGAGTGCCAAATTTTGGTGTAAATAGGCATTATTAGGACCATGAAGTGATTGGTGCAGCCAATTACAATCACCATATAGTCTTCTGTCTTTGTTGCAATGTTTAGGCACCACTCAAAACTAACTGCAGCAAGAGAGAAGACAGCTTTTCTTCTTTTTCTTTTCTTTTCTTTCTTTTCTTTCTTTTCTTTTCTTTTCTTTTCTTTTCTTTTCTTTTTTTCTTTTCTTTTCTTTTCTTTTCTTTTCTTTTCTTTTCTTTTCTTTTCTTTTCTTTTCTTTTCTTTTCTTCTCTTTTCTTTTCTTTTCTTTTCTTTTCTTTTCCCTTTCCTTTCCTTTCCTTTCCTTTCCTTTCCTTTCCTTTCCTTTCCTTTCCTTTCCTTTCCTTTCCTTTCCTTTCCTTTCCTTTCCTTTCCTTTCCTTTCCTTTCCTTTCNCCCTTCCCCTTCCCCACCATTCTCAGAAGTCTAACACTGGAATTAGCATAGTCTAACAACTGTCTCTCATTAGTGAAGTCACTTGCACAAGAAACAACAGCAGTTTTCTACCTCTGGTTTCCCTCTAATGTGCAAATGTAAAGTAATATATTGTGAATGCAGAATAGTTTACCTTCATACATATGATTTTTTTGCCTTGTTTTGAGCCCAAAATTTTTATCCTTGTAGTTCAGGTGGTAAGCTGAATTCAGTGATGAACAGAGCATGCGCAACATTATGTGTCTATTAATCGTTTCCTCTGCTTCTCTTACCCACCCAATCCTTAGATGACATTTATTCATGTATTTACACCAGAGAAAATGGAATGACATGGGAATATTTCAGCTGAGGACCCAACCCACTGAATATACTTGAAGCTGTGAGTTTTCTGCTTAGATCTGATGTCAAATAATACAGCATATTTCTTTAAATTGGCATTGAAAATTCCCTCAAATAATAGGACTTGGAGTGTAATATTAATTTGTATTAGAAAAGGACTCTGACTTAATCAAGCCATATTTATATTTCTACCTGAATCTTGCATCTCATTAAGCTTTAGAATAAATTTTTGTATTCCTCTTACCCCACCCCCACTGCAGGCAGAAATTAATAAGCGTTAGCAGTAGGCAGGTGATCAACCCTCTTCTGATCTTGAAGAAGTAGAAAAAAATCCTTTCTTGCTGAGCTTTGATGTCTGCAGTGACACAAGCAGGGCTCTGGGCAAGGGATTGTTTCTTCACGTGTGATTTGCAGAGCATGACACAAGCAGGAGCACCTGCTCTCTCCACATTCATTTGCCTGATTTTGATGAGACACACGACGAAATGGCATGTCTAAGGAAGGACATAAATCTTCTCCCATGGTGGTTTTGCACCTAGGCCAGATGTAGCAAACTATATCCTGTCAGAAACATCATGGACAGCCCTGAAGGTAGCAGCAAATGCCATAACTAAAGATGTCAGCAAAGACCATCCACAGCTTGAACTGAAGCTGACTGCAGACTTTCATGTCATGGCAAAAGGCTAAACACAGGTCTCATCATAAGGATCTGTCCTTTCTTCAGACTCCCTTCTTTTCCCAGCTGACAACAGCTTAAGAGAAGTACATTCTCCAGCAAATGAGATCATATTGTACAGCTACTTCCAGCTACAAAGTAATATAATACAATCAAGCATCTTAGAACCACACATTTCAACATTCATTTATTTAAAGCTTTCCAATTATAGGGAGTATTGCCATTTCTACATTTGTCCTGATCAAAACTAATATCTCCTATCATTATTTTTTTTAATATTGTGGGCCTTCCAACTTCCTTAACGAATATCACTTCAGTCAGTTTACCAAAAAAATTTGCACTGATACAATGCCAGTTAGCAAGGTTTTTAAAATATGCGATCACTAGTAGACAAAAAACAAGAAGCACATCACTCAATAAGGATTAAAATATTATTAAAGTTTCAGTTCAAACATGAGCTGGCAAAGGAATGAAAACAACTGGATGCATCTTAACCTGTGATAACTGTAGGTCAGTTTGAGCCCATCTATGCCATATTAAAAAAGGGCTGAGCTAAGTTTCATCGCCTTGCATGTGGCATCAAGATCTTTGAGAGCTCAGCTCAGTGTGCCCTCCATAATCTGCTTAGCTAGAGTAATTTACCTGTGGTTTGAGTCTTCGCTTGTCCTATGCTGGGAATCTTGAAGATGAGATAGATAGCAAGGCTCAGGTATTAAATAATTTTCTTTGAAAGATAAAACGTTAAGCTTAGCATCAACTGAATAATAAGCGATCAGGGCTTCTAATGGCAAGGGATGATCTGGTTTGGACAGCACCAAAAATACATCAGTATGGTTAATGCATTAAAAATGACAGGAAAGCCAGAAAAGACTAGGAATCTACTGAGACAAATACAATTAAAATAGACACCCTGCACTGAATATGACTAACTGTGATGACAATAGATTTCTATGTATTTTCTGTCAGTTTATCCAGAGAAAAACACTACCTAAAATTTCACGTAGTAAAGAAGCCTCTAATCCAGCCTTTCTTCCTATTTTTAAACCTCCTTCTAGTTCCGATTTTTTCCATTACAGTAGGTTGGTAGTTCACATTTTCTGCTAACATTCTGGACTTCTACTTTGGCAGTGAGTCCTCTTTGCCAAATGTAATATAAATAACAGCAAAATCCCTCTTGGTAGCACATGTCTTCTTTATATTCTCAAAACCTGGCTACCAGCACTAACACCCTCGGAAAAGAGGCACTCTGCCTCTGAACCCAGTAAGGTCTGATCTTTCCACCAGTTCTAAGTAGGCTTAATGCCCTGTGAGATCTTAATTTTCAGGAGACAGATTTTCTACCTACCCACACTTCACCTTTTCAGTGCTGCCATTCTATACAGAGCAGCTGCCAGATGTAAACCCATGGGCGGTTTTGTGCCAGCTGTAGACAAAGCAATTCCTTGTACTGGTCTGCTGAATCTCCAAAGCATTTTGGCACCTTCCAGGACGAAAGGTGAGATGTAACATGATTATTATGACTGCACCACAGATCCCTGCTGAAAGTGTCTAAAGGATCCTTCATTATCCTGCTAGCTGAAAGACTGTGGTTTTGCTATTTTAATTATGCTCTTAGCTATAGTTTCTTCCTGTAGATCTTTTTCCTGTTGATAACTCTGGCCTTTTTAAAGTTGTTTCTGCTACAGGGAGAGAGTAAAGAAAGAGGGAAACCTGCTCTGCACATGCAGAGCTACCAAGTCTCAAGACAGTATAACACCTTAATCACTTCTGGGGAAAAGAAAATAAGTGGGGAGAGGGAGAAGGAGAGGGAAAGGGAAAGGGAAAGGGAAAGGGAAAGGGAAAAGGAAAGGGAAAAGGAAAGAGAAAAGGAAAAGGAAAAACTATGCCACAGGAATAACTGTTGTAGCACATAACCACATAATGTTCTTCCCATATGTCAGCAAAGACTGTGGAAGGAAATGAGAAACCTGTGAATGCTGTTATTCCTTTCCTCAGAGGAATATAAACAGCATGCTGACTACTATGTTCTGGTCTACTTTTCCCTCTTTGCCTAATTCTGCTTTTGCCCTGCTAATAATGACTCTTTCAGTTAAATATATTAAACTTTTTTTTTCCCCAAAATATTCTGTGTTTAGATTATTGAGCTTTCTAGCAAGTTTCCTAAGAGCAGGGCATGAAGGTTGGACTTACTCAGCAAGCAAGGTCTTCCTCCATTTTAATGTATCTTTTTGCATATAATAATAAGAAAGTGGAGAGGGTAGGAAGAAAAATTATTAATTTGGAAATAAAAAAAGCCGATGAAATAAAGCTCTTCGAAGTCTACTAAAAATCACAGCTTTGATAATGTCTTCTAACCTAAGATATAACTTACAGTATCATTCATCTTTGACTTTTCATTTCTTCAAATAAGTGCTTAAAGTAATGGCTTTCACTTTAGAAAGAAAGCAGGAAACCCAGCTGAGTACCTACCTTATCCTTCACTTGCAAAAGAATATCATAAAGGCTATAAAAATGTGCACAGATACCAAATGAGTATAAAGTCACATTTCTCATATGCACAGTAAAAAAAAAAAAAAAAAAAAAAAAAAAAAAAAAAAAAAAAAAAAACAGAGTTAGTGGTGTAATTCTACTTTGTCAGTAGAATGAAATAGGCACTTCCAGGAGAGAATTGTTTTCATCCAGAGATAGATGCATGTGACAGGTCACAGGAATTGCCCTTTGGAGATACTTATTTGTCTCATTAACTATAGAGGAACTGTACAATGTCAGCTTGAAGTCTTACTGTTCCATTATAGGTGCCTTAAATAAGGCTAGACTAATCTCACTGAGAATGACCTTCCAGTATGAAATCCAGGTGTCCAACTGATCTGTTAAAAACCTCTAGAAGTACCAGAAAATCATAGTTAACACCAGTCCAAGCTAAGAGAAGAGAAAATAAAAAGGTAAAAGGCATTATAGCAATTTAAAATAGAAAGTAAGAATCCAAGGAAAAGAAAATTATGACATTAAATAAGAAAGACTAGGCTAGAGAGTAGCAAAAAACTAACCTTAGCCTATACAAAGTCACCTTTGAATAGTCACAGACAGTTAATGCTGCAGGGAATGAGTTTCAGAGTGTGAAAATGTCACTTTATGCATTCTTAAAAGCACCTGTCTTCAACACAAAAATAAACAAACAAATGGAAAAATACTACATGTATTCTAGCAGAAATTAACTGAGTATTGGGTTTTTCTTTTTTCAGTGCTGTAAATGCATGATCAAGGCATTTAACTATTTAGAAAAACTGAATATGAATTTGATTTCTGTCTTGAAATCCTCCACAAGACAAAATTGACTGTCACTAATCAGAAATCAATGTCATCTAAAATGTAACACCCATAGAAGGAAACAATAAATTTGCCTGTATCTTAAAAATAATAGAGTGAATTCTCTGTCACACTGTAGTGGTTTCGACCTTTAAAGAAGCTTGGAAAAGGACTCTGGAAAACAGTGGCTTTGTCAGTGAAGCCTTTCAAGTGAGAGAACCAAGATCAACATTACCCCAGAATTTTGGCAAGAGTCATGAAATATGAAAGGCCACAAGTTTTCAATACACCCTGTGTCAAAACACAAATCCTTTCTAACTCCCAACTCTAAAAACTCTGAGAATTTTAGATTGGGCAACAAGATGTTGGAGATTATAGTAAGTACTATTGAAAGGCATTTAAAGAACAGTTCAATCATCAGGACTGTCAGCATGGGTTCACAAAGGGAAAGTCCTGTCTAACTAACTTGATCTCCTATGGGAAGGTCACAGGCCCAGTCGTTAAATGGAAGACTGGATGTAGCTTATCTCAATTTTAGTAAGGCTTTTGATACTGTTTGTCACACAGTCCTTCTGGACAAGTTGCCCAGCTGTGGAATGAACATGTACACAGTGCACTGAGTAAAGAACTAGCTGAAGGGCAGTTCAGATTCCTCAGAGGGATGTAGAAAGTTTGAAGCATTGGGGGCTGTTTGATGGGATGAAATTTAATAAGAACAGATGCTGGATTCGGCATCAGGCCAGGGTATAAATGGGGCAGGGATATAAATGGGCAGAGGAGAGATCTGGGGGTGCTGGTTAACTGCAGGTTTAGTAAGAGTCAGCAGTGTGCCCTGTCAACCAAGAGGGCAAACTGCACCCTGGGGAGCATCAAGCACAGCACAACAAGCTGGTCAAAAGAAGTGATTATCCCTCTGCATTTGGCATCAGTGCAGCCTCACTCTGACCCTTTTGAGCAGTTCTGGGCCTCACCATTTAAGAAGAATGTGAAAGTCCTTGAATAAGTCCAGAGGAGGGCAACAAAGATGGTGAAAGTGATGGAAAGAACGTCCTGCAAGGAGTGACCCTGGGTTTTTCTACTTTGGAGAAAAGGAGCTTGAGGGGTGACCTCATTGCTCTCTACAGCTTCCTGAGGAGGGGATGTAGAGAGGGAGATGCTGATGCAGTGATATGACTCTCGGGAATGCTTTAAAGCTGTGCCAGGGAGGGTATAAATGGAATATTAGGAAATATTTCTACTGAAACAATGGTCAGCACCAGAACAGGCTTCCTAGAGAGGTGGTCACTGCCCAAGGCTGTCCTTGTTTAAGAGGTATTTGAACAGTGCCCATAATATCAGGCTTTAACATTTAGTCAGTCTTCAACTGATCAGGCAGTTGGACTAGATAATCTTTGTAGGTCCCTCCCCCACAAAATATCCTATCCTATCCTATCCTATCCTATCCTATCCTATCCTATCCTATCCTATCCTATCCTATCCTATCCTATCCTATCCTATCCTATCCTATCCTGACTCAGGAAGGGGTAATCACAGCAGGCAGCTCCAGTAGAACGATTCCATATCAGCAGGGCTAGGTTATCCTTCTGGTAAAAAGGCAAAGGAGTTTTCACTGGTTTGGCTCCAGAGCAAGTATTCTTGACCCTAGTAGAATCAAGAATAATGTCAGATCGAAGGCTGATCAGCATGTCATGATCATGGCATGTCTGAGCATCCAGGATAAGCACCAACCTTCCCCTCTTTGATACTTATCTACTACTAGGGGTAAAAGGGGACTGAGATCCTAACTTGTCTTGCCAAAGTCATTCTGCTGGGGTAGATATGAACGCTTTAAGCATCTAAAAGGGACTTCAAGTCCTGCCAGTATTCAATGGGACTGCACTGCTTATGTACCAAGTTCAACTTTAAAATGAGCTTTGATGCTTTCTAGAGTCTTTCTCTAAACCTTTGACCTTAGAGGTCAAATACAACTTATTTCCTTGAATGTAACAGGGACAGACATGAGTTCAGCTGTTCAGGCTGCTTCTGAAGACCATTTTTTAAATTCAATCTGAATTCAGATGCAGCTTGTAGTGAAGTTGTATAAAGTTGTAATGTCAGAATAACTTCACTGAAGTGCCTTGTTGCTGGAACTCTCAGCTGCTGCGCAGGTAGATTTTGCTGTTGACTTAATGGGACTTTAGGCACCAGAGTTTCAACTCGCATGAAGCAAATGTATCATCAGTCCCTCAATTTCTTAGTTTACCTCATTATTATTCAAAACAGTTTGATTTATCTGTTTCCTGCCTCCAGTTAATAATATTTGTAATGTCTTATGAAAATTAGTTTTAGAAAGACACAGAGCAAGGAATGAAAACAGGACCTCCTATTGACTTTCCAAGTAATCTGAATCTACATAGTTCTATGGCAACAGGCTGAGAAAAGTATGTTTTCAATTACTTTATTTCCATGTATAAACTGCATTTCCACAATTTAATTTGGCTGGTGATTTGGGGTTTTTTAGTGAAGGGGGAGGTGTGTTGTGTTGTAGTTTGTTTTTCTGTTTTTTGGGGTTTTTTTCCTAGAAAATAAACAAGAAGAAACATGGAATAATCAAACCTACCCAGCATCAGGAAACTTTTCTCATTACACTCTGAGCAATAGCAAGATGGAGAAAATAGTAGATCATTATGTCTGATGAGTATAATTAGTTTTTCAAAAAAGGGAGAAATTTAGGTTTATCACTACACCTGTTTTTTTTTTTAATAGATACCTTTAAATTCCGCTGAACAAGCAGCAGCAGAAAAATTATTCCTTCTTTCTGTTTGATGGCCTCCAGTAATGCTTAAGAAAAATTGTTTTCCATTCCACTGAACTGTAAAATAAACAAAACAAACCCTTCACTAAATGCTCTAAAGGCCAAAGGGTCTCAGTGAATGAACTTCAAATGGCTGCTTTGCTCATCATAGAAAAAATCCATTATGTGAGTGTGTTTAGAAATGGTCTAGCATATTTTGTGTTCTATAACATTTTAAAATAATAAGGTTTGGAAATAAATAATAAACTAGTGAAGAGGCAGAAAGTAAGTCTCTCTCTAGATCTAAATACAAACATATTTCAATGTCATTTTCCATACACAGAGAAATGCATAGAACTAAATCAGTTCTATCATTTATACTGAATGTTATGTTTTCCTGTACTTCTCAGCTTACTTTCATTCCTTTCATGAAAGAGAATCTCATGACCTTTTCAGTATTAGCCTCAAGATATAGCTGAGCTATTCTTTTCATATAGAAACTCAAGGCCCCAGCTGGCTAGCATGAAAGCCAACTTTGCCGACAAATGTCTAAGAAAAAGTGATATTGTTCATCGATATTTTTGGGATATTTTTTACAGAAGCTACCAGTGCATTTAAATACAACAGCTTTCTGTAGGTTTTTAAGTTTAACCAGGACCTTGTGAGACCAAGCATTAATTAACATGCTGTCCTGAGTATTATAGGCTAATAAAAGATCGAACAGCCTCTCTTTTACTGAATTTGTTAGAAAATGTACTACTTGTGTTTTAGGATTCCTAACCTCTTATTCATCACTGGAAAATAAAACCCCTGTAATATCTGTTCTGTTGTAAGCTTCATTAGGAGATGATTTCCAGCCTCTCAGTAGGATTTCCAAGAGCTTCACTGTGAAGTTTACTGTTCATAAGGGATTTTTTATAACAGACAAACAATCAGGACAGATCTTTTCCTCACAAGATTTTGCAAGTAGGTTTCTTCTTCTGGTATATTCAAAGTCCTCAGGATTATCTATTAACAATGTTGTAGGTGATGAAATACAGACAACACACTTGAAAAAACAGGGATTAATTTTGCATAATATAATGCTCCTCAAGAAAGGCTTTTGGACACTAAGACATCTGCAAGAGGCTCTTGCACCCATCTTCATTCACAGGCATCCAAATGCAGGATCCCTTTGATTCCCATCAGAGCTTCTGTCTGACCAAAAGAGCCACATTGCTAAAACAGATAGCAGGCAAGGCAGTTTGCAGACCTCCAGATCCAGCTGCCAGCTGTGCACTCCCACTGCAGCTCTTGGCAAGAGCAGAAGCCACACGGGTTTGTAGCTTCAATAGGATGAGACATTCAGCTACTTGGGTTGTGTATATCCATTACCAGTTGCTGTCCATCATCTTCAAGGAAAGATGATCAGCTGAAACCACAGAAAGGATCTGATCCGCAAGGTGCTTCCTGGAGCATACTGGGGCAGAGGAATACAGAATAGCACAGCTTTTCTTGTACTTTGGAAGAAGTGACTATGACACATTTCAATGAATATTACCTGATCACAGACCTTACATGGAGTCTCTGTTAATGGCATGGGACCTTCTGTCAAGCCAAGCCACACCCTATGCACAAACAACAGCATCCTTGTCTAACATTAGATACTCTGAAAGGGGTTTTTGAAAATTACCATTAAAAACTCTTGGTGATGTTCTGGATCACACAGAGTTCAGAACTACAAGTAGTCATGCATTCAAAGTACTTTCAAACTCAGAAAGTACTAGACAAGCTGCTGGGGGGCAGGCAGGGCTTAATTTGACAGACGTGACACAGCATCAAAATCAGGCTTTTAACAAATCATTCCATCTAGTGTAAGATTCAGAAATAAGTGACACAGAAGTGATAAGATGGAGAAGACAACTCAAAATATAAAGGAAAGGCAGTGCTGAACAGTTATCCAAGTATGAGTTGGTCATAGAAGCACACCTCACACAGACTGGTCTTATGGGAGAAGTGGAACAGAATTTCTTTAGTGTCTATCCCTATGTAACTGGTACTTGGCAACTGCTGGGATGCTATTATCTGAATAAGACTGTGGCTGCTTTCAGCCCTGTGCTGTGTGATTGCATTTGGACATGGAGATATAGGGAAATGAGAAGATGACTTTTAAACCACTGCAATGCAGCCACATGAAAAATTCCATATGTATTGATGCTTTGTGTGCTTTTGTAAAGTCTTTTAAGACTCTCATTGCTTGGGTTGGTTCCCAGCATGAACAGGTCATTAGAAGGCACAGCTGAAGCATCTGTCATCAAACGAAACATCAATGACATCAAAACCAAATACACTACTCTTCCAGTTTTGCCTCCAGCAGTAACAAATAGCTATTGACCTTGCAATACAATCTTCCCAACAAGCAAGTAAATAAAACCACACCTAAGGATGCTGTTTTTTTCTTGACTCATCAATTGAAATTCTGTTCTGTACCAGTAAATATAAAACTTTTCTATCAAAGTAAACATATGCTACTTCAAGAAAGCTCTGTTTTTCAAGGAAAAAAACCCAAGACTTATCTTTTCTGGCACGGAAGTACTTATACTAATAAATTAAGCTTCAATGTACAATATTTAGAATTTCTACTGACTTAAATTTCAGATAATTCCCATGGAAATAACATGTCTGTCATACATTTCTCTTGGGTTATAGTGCCATTTGCCAACTAGGGGCAAACTTTAAAATAGAAGAATTATTCAAGATTATTCTTTCAGTACTCCCACAGAAGTCAAGGCTTCAGCAGCTTCTTAAATGTTGACAGAAGGCAGTATAGGACCAGTTAACACTTCAGCACATCTTAATGCACTTTTTGACTTACAAGCTTGCTGCAGAACCCAGAATAGGATTTATACCCACTCAATACAAAATAAGTGATAGGGATATTAGAAGACCTTGCCAGCTCTTGCAAAAGAGACTTCAAATCTAAACTAAGCACATTCAGACATTAGAAGTCCTGATGGACTATCAATTTTTGATGGAAATTAAAAATACATGCTTCCTGTGGTCTATAGCTATATTGCAACAATCTGCAGAGGAGCATGAGCAGTAGATTTCAACAACCTATTTGGGCTTCAGAAATGGTTAAAGACATGTTTGACTTTAGCCAAGGTAATTTTCATGTGTCTACACCATTTTACATAGTGAGAGAATCTGTCAGTGTGGACAGTACCCATCCTTGAGTATCACGTATTTTACAAGCACAGAAGATACCTTAACAGCCTGAATGATACTATCTGCCTGTCTATAAAGACAATAAAGCCTGTGCTGCTATAAATACTATCCTGGAGGGGAAGTCAGAACAGGTAATTGAGCATAGTTGAGTGAAGTGACAAGAGGTGACTTATTCACTAGGTATTTAGGGCTGTTACACTACCCTACTCCGTTGATTTAAGTGCATCATTAACATTCATAGCTGTTCTGCAACCAGTTTATGATTCTTATCATCAAAAACCTTCCAATTCCAAAGCCTTTAGGAAACCGAAGATCCATATTCTTCCCACCCTAAGCAGCCTTGTCTTCATCAACACAACTAGAGACATTTCTTTCAACTCTTCTCATTCACCTAGTCTCAAGTTTCCTCTCTCATGAATCTCAAACACCCTCATTGATCCCAATCCAGCACAACAATCCCTGTCCTAGTCCCAGTTTAGCCTTCATTTTGATCCAATCTACCTTCTACATTTCCTCCACCATGTTCAACAACTTCCCAGTGATGCCAAGTACAAGCTAAACTATACAGCTGAGCCTCTCCTCTCTCCTTGTTCTTGTGCACCTGTAGCCCAAATGCAGGTTCTGACGTAGATTTGTAAAATTCAGACTTTAAGTGCCACCTAGAGATAAACCTAAAGGGCAGTTAGAAGATGACATTGCCAAAAAAGGCAACCGTAGTGGTATCTGAAAATCTCTATTGGAGTCTGATCTTTGGTCCATAGTTGCCTGAGTAGGGCACTTAAGTTTAAAGAATGAAGTTTTGTTTTGTTGTGGGTTTTTACTTACTAATTGCTTGGCGAAGTGAAAGAGAGTGAAAAAATATTTTGAAAGCTGTATGATTTCTGCTAAGAGTTCATATTGCAGTATGCTAGTTCTATTAGCATTAAATATTAAGGGTTTGAATTCTAGAGAACCCTGGATGGGCACCTCATTTGATTGCATTAAGAAAATCTGAAACCATCTACATCATACATAAAGGCATACTATTTTCATACATTCAAATAAATAATGTACAATGAAGAAATGTCTACAAAAGTAATCAAAAGATCAGCTTGCAAGTGAAAACTTAAGCAGCACTGTGACTTAAGTCAAATACTTAGATCATTCAGAGGTATATTTCTGTAATAAGTAAAGAAGGCTTGCTCACTTTCTGTGAGAAAAAGAAAAGAGGCTTTGTTTCCTTTAAACCTTTGTAATAAGCTTCATAGCATGGTTAAGGGGAAAGCAACAGCCATTGTAATCTGAAAACTTCTAAAATTGACTCTGCTGAGGAAAAAAAAAAAAAAAAGAAAAGAAAAAAAAAAGCTTAATTCAGAATCAAGTCTCTCTGCATAAAGGTGGAAAAAATTACTCTAATACATGATAGGTAGTTTTTGTTGGTCAGATAGCAACCCTGGTCAGTTTTGTGTTTATGGCTCAGTACTAGTGAAACATTTTATTTTCACATCTTAAAAGATCATTTCAGGGCTGAACAAACACAGCAGATTCAGCAGCAGCTGGAATACAACTACTACTGTTCACCCTTTGGAAAGTTTACGAAGGTGCTGGCATGGTTCTGAAATATTAAAAGGTCTTCTGAAGCGCAGAGAGAAAACAGCAATGTAAAATCAAGGGTCTGGTCTGGCTGAGTGGATAAAGTGTCATCTTTTATACTGGGGACCTAAATCTTTCAAGTCAATACATGGTGTAGAATGGCTTTTATGGTCATTGGCTACTGGGTGTGAATTCTTATCAAAAAAAGTAACATAATTCAGAACAGGACAGAGGAAGAAATCAAAGTGTAACAGGGCTTGTGTTATAAAAAGGCACAGTCACTCGCTTGGAAATAGTCCTGAACAGTAACATCTGACCCAAAACTTGCTCCTGGGAGAGAGCTCAGATCACAACCTGCATTCAGATGTTTCAGCTTGACTTAGCTCTATACATCTAGCAAATTTTAGACTTTACATGGTTCCATATCTCATATGATTTCACTACCACAGCACCAGAACACCTCAAATTTTGATGCACATATACTTTTAACCCTGTGATGCTGTGAATACTGGGACAGAGACATTATTTACATTTACACAGACATCTTAACTTGCAGCCAGAATATCCAGAGTGCTTAAAGCATGCTGGCACTAAAGCAGGAAAATCATTAGGCCGTAAAAAGTTTGACTTTCAGCATAGCAGTTCTGGCAGCCCTTGGGAAGCAGGCCAGCGCTCCAGATCCACCTCAGGGCATGCCAGCTCATTTCATGCATGTGTTCCAGGCTCAGTCCTAAGAAAAGAGAACATGCTACACATAAGATTCAGGCTAATATCAAAATGACAAAACAAAAAGCACTCTTTCTTCCTCCAGACCTCATCTTTCTCAGTCACATCTTTAAACATCTCTCCAACATTTCTCACACCAAGTTTATGTCTTAAAGACATGTCCCAGAACACATCTTCATTGCACTTTAAGAATTTGTTTCCTTTCTGAGTTCTTATCCTCTGAGCAACTCACCAATAACAAACTCGCTTTTTTGCTTATACGAAAAAAGGCAGGTGAAATACGTATTTTTTAAAATTTAGTTTTCTTTAATGAAAATTCCCTTTGAATGTCACTGTACACATTCTGTGGACTGGGTTCAGTTCTGTGACAGAGGAAATGTCACAGTGAGTAAAATGCAGTTTCAGCAGATCCATTAAACCATCTCCTGTAGTTTAGAAGTCACTGTTTGTGGCTGTTTAAAGAAGCAGCACAAGAAATATTCCTTCTGTGGATAGATAAAAAAATCTGAATATTGTAGAGGAAAACTATCGAGGGTCCTTTCTTCTAGCTAATTTTCTGAACTCTTTTTAAATCTTCTTTATTCTTTGGGGACTACAAAAATCTTCTGACAATGAGTTCCAGAACTGAAACTTGCTATGTGAGAGAGATGATTCCTTATATTTACTGTAAACTAGCAGCCTGAGAATTTCATCAGTTGATCACTAATTCTTCAAACATTGCCAGTAGCAAACAGGGCTGTTAATCTATTTTGTGCTATTTATTATTTTGTATACTCCATAATTTTGTCCCTCAGTCATTTTTTTTTCTCCCCAAAGACCCATAATCCTTGCCTAATTGCTCTTCACACAAAAATCTCTGTATCTAATCTTTTCTGCCCTTGTCTGTTTCAACAATTTTTCTGTTGGAAAGACTGGGGGCCAGAACTTCATATAGTGCTCAGGGCATGAGGCGATCCTGGCTTTATACAGAGGAAAAGTAATGCCTGCTATTCTGTCCTTGATACTTTCTTTGTCATTCCTGTGATCTTCAGCTTTCACTGAGCACCTTTCAAAGAGCTAACCACAATTACTCAAAATGTCTTTTCAAAATGCCTCTACCTCATTTATGAACTCACGGCAGTGTAAAAATTGTTTGGATTATGTTTCCTCTCTTCTACTACTTTTCATCTATCAGCACTGAATTTTGTCTTCCCTTTTATATGCAACCACTCAAAGTCACAGGATCTGTTTACTCTTTTGTTGTCCGTGTTAGTTTCTGTCAGCTTGAAGAATTCTGTAGTATTGGCAAACTTGGTCACCTCATTAACCACCTGCTTTTACAAATAATTTGTAATTGTGGTAAGCAGCACAGTTTCTACCAAGATCTGTATTTGTCTGTACTGCCAACCTCTTTGCATCGTGAAGCCTGAAAATTCATCCCTACACTCCTCATCTTTCCACATACCATTCTGCTTTGCTCCATACTTTAGTTAACCTTGGATACAGTTGATGAGAATTTCATACAGGATTACAGTCCGTTTTTCCCAGTTTAAAATGAAGTTGAGTGCAGTTGATTGTAACTCATAAAACAGGAGACGAAGCCACTTCTCTGACATTAAACTACCTCCTTCTTGTAGCACCAGTGTTCAAAATAGTAATACTGAGTTCAAAAATGTGTCACCAACATTTTTTTTTCCCAGAAAATGGAAGAATGCAGACTCCAAAATAGATGTCAGTCAATATCAGCAGTCATCTTAACTGTCCATGCTCATGTTTTCTCATAACCTACCAGTATATCAGAAAAACCTTTATTAATCTCCATGCATATCTTTAATTTCTACCTAATTTCTATTTCAATTAATTTTCTTTTCCTAGTCTGAGTTGCACAAAAAGCAAAGAGATACAGTAGCTGCATTCATGTTTTTTAGTTTTACACGACACTTATTTTTCCTTTTTTCTGGTCTAAACTTCCTCCGTAATTACTGATGTCCTTGGATATTCTACAAGGAAAAACTGAGTTTAATATGCCAGATATATTATCTTGCAAATTTGGATGAACCCAGCTAAAATTGGGAAGAAAGAATCATACATAACAAAACTCTGATGTTCAGCAAATCAGCACTTTCCTTCATCATATAGTATCCATTCCTAATCAAAAGGAGGGCATATTTTAACTAGCTGAATCAAAGTATATCTATGCCTAGTCTCTTCTTTATGACTACCCCATTTCAGCAATTCATCTTTTTCACTAAGCATGTTGAGGATATGAAGAGACATTAAGACTTAGTGGTGTGACAATGTTGTGGAGCTGTATCAACTTAGTCAGCTTTCATGCTGACTCTGCAGTGATAAAAATGAGATGAACCAGTGGGTAAAAAAATACATAGAGACATAATAACCAATCTGCTTCTTTCCTACTCATCTCTGGCTTCATGATGCTGAAAATCACACTGGTTCAGCCCGGGGAAAGAAATCTTTCCATAATCCTACAAGAGTTTACAATCTACCATACAAATCAAAGTAATATGGTAATCAGCAGATAAGCACAATAACACATGTGGCGTTAAATGAAGTCTCTTGTTCTCTCATGGGGAGGAAGAGAGGGACTTATTCAATATACCATTATAAAATTATCTAGTTTTAGGAAGAAAAAAACAACAGATAGCACATTTTAGATTCTTATCTTTTGCGCTTTTTTGGTGAAATTTATTGATGAATAATTTAGAACTGTGTCTTAGCTATTCTCCTTTCTCTATAAAAATGTAATCTGACTTAATTATGTGTCATCACAGTAATAACAGTAGAAGAAATCCACTCTGGGGATGAGTAGAGCATATAGTGTCTTATGAAAAGACCAAGAACATTATTTTAACGTATACAAATTGGGATTTAGCACTTGAAATGCTTTTATTAAAAAATTGTTTCTAAGTATTTCACAGGCCTCCTACCAGTAAGGGGAGTTCTACAGCAGAATAATAGGAAGGGTGGTGGGAGACTTTGCTAAAGGCTGACAGAATGATCAGGTGGATTTTATGCACTCATTCTCAAACCTGAGGTTTTTAAGGAATATTTTAAGCATCAGAAATATAGGAGATGGGAAGACTTCTATGAACCCAAGGCAAATCTATTTAGCTGACCCCTATCTAACACATCCATGCTGCACAATTAAACACTAAATTAGCAGCAGCTTTTGCTGTTGTTTCTTCAGCCAAGTGGAGAAATGTGTAAGGACCATTTCAAATTAGATCACACAAAGATAGTGTTTAAAGCTATCTCCTAAACCCATATTCACATACACATACATTTTCAACAGAAGAAAAAGTAGATTGGGTAGCTACCCAGAGATTCAGAGGTGTAAAGTCATAAACAATACAGCACAGGGCAATAAACATTCCACTATCTAGGACAGAGGATAACATTTTAATTTTTGTTAAGTTATAGAACCACCAAGCAGATATTCTGCTTCTAAATTATAATAGCCACAGTGACTAAAACTACATACTGTGTTACTGAGAGAGATGAGCAACTGTAGAAAATGAAGCCATCACCTTTCCTGCTCTACATGCACACCCTTTTGTATATGAAAACCACAGGCATATTCAGAACAATTTATGGCATAGGTATTCTATCTCTATGTTCAGATCAGACATGCCTAGGGAGATTTATTTCCTGATGGGGAAGGTACTCACAGCCAGATAAATAAGATGGCCATACTGTGGAAACACAGAAGTTTAATAACCAAACAATAACCTAGCTCATTAACTGCAATTGCTTCTGTCCTCAGAGAGATGACACCAAACAGCCTTGTTTTCTCGCACAGAACATCCTCTTATTCTGAGATGCAATCTCTACAATGCAGAAGGTTAAAATTTCAAATATTTGTGCAGGAAAACCTTATTTGTACATAACATATATTCATTATTGCATTGATTTCCACAGAACTACCATGATTGGTTTTCTAAGAGAATCCCCACAGGGGTGATTTAGAAAGAGATATTGCTGGAAAAGAGTATCCTAAGTTAATTTTCCCTTGTTAGTCTTTTTATACTATAATTTTGTACCAGACATCAGTTGCTCAATGGACTGCAGTTATTGTAAAAAGGCTTGAATTTAGTTCAGCAATGTTATTTTCAAAAAAATTCAAATGGATCAAGTTAAAAATTGAAGCTTCCCTTTCAAAAATGAAAAATGATCTGGGGCAATCAATTAAAAAACCCTTCAAATGCCTGGTGCTTAAAAAGGAAAAATGATCATAACCTTCTGAAGGCCAAACCAGGAAGCCAATGAGCACTCTACTGTGCACCCAACCTCTCTAATCACTCTGGGACAGATGTTTAGTGTCAAGCCTCTTTACTTAAGAGCCTTTTGAAGATGTTCAAGTTTTGCCACTTACACTTGCCAGCCACGGTTTGATCTCTTTCTTCCCCTTATTTCAGAGAAAAAAATAGATTATTGCCATTCTTTTGTCTTGGTTAAATTACTAATGTACTAGGCTTTCTATTCATGTCACAGTCTCAGTAATGTTCTTTGTGTTATTTCTTCTTCAAGCATTCTATGCTACTTGGAAGTGTTATTGTAAGACATTAAAAACTGGTTTCATGGAAACTGAAATTCCTTTGCATACATTCTCTCCTGATCAATAACCCTTTTGGAGCTTTAGAAGCAGATTTTAGTTTAGATTACAGTTTCATGGAGGTTTTCATGATACTGAAACTAGTTCAAGCTACAATGAAAACTTTCTTTTATGACAAAATTGATTCACTGCAAACAATTCATGACGTGCATGTGAAGTCTGCTTATATACCATTTCCTTAGTGCTATCAGACTTCCACACATGGAGAGAGAATGGAGGAAATTGTAAAGTATAAAACACTTCAAGTTTTGAGTAGATGATTTTCTTCCTTTTTTAAATATTCATAAGAAATGGCTTTATGAAAAGTCAAAGGGAATGAGTGTAACTAATTGCATTGCTAGTTTCACTGTATATCACAAGGGAACAAAGCAAAGATAAAAATGGCATAAAACAATGGACCCAGGAAAAGAGACCCCCCAAAAATACCACAACAGTCTGAAAGAGCTGTTGTAGCAGAAGAATAATTCATTGAAAAGCTGATGCTGAAAAGAAACAGAAATGAGTGGGCTGGATTGATGGGCGTTCTTTCTCCCTTTAGCAATGCAGAGTTCAGATGAAGTAAATTGAGTGCAGACTGTAATGTCAGAGACATGCATAGAAAATGTCTCAAATGAACATTTGTCTTCTGTGGGTCCATGAGCCTCATTCTCCACTTTCAGCTTTGATTCCCTATTTATTATTTGATTGGTTTGGGTTTTTAATTGACATGAGTGCGAAAGTGATGCTAATAGGATAACAAACTTTGTCAGAAATGTTTCCATAAAGAATTCATATTTTTGGCTAGGATTTAGTATTTTCTCTTTAACCCCATCCTACTGCTAAAAGCTGGTTGTCAGTAGACTGCTAGGTAAGTAGGATCTTGGGCATCTAATTTAGATAGCTAAACTGAAGCAACAAGAACTTTCTTTGTAAGCCTCGAAAGGCACCTATTTTCTTGAGACTGCTAAAACAAAAGAGTGACCTCTCAGAGACCCTTGTAGGAATTCTCATGGCTAAGGCTAGCAGTGAGTGTTGGCTGTACATTGCCTGGTATGCTGGTATGTTTAATGGGGTAATGCTAAATTAGGTTGCTGAAGAACCATCAGTCTTTTTACATGTTCTAGAACAGGCAACAACATATAAAACTTTGTATTTGATTGCATTAATTTTTTTAAAAAATCATTCAGCTCAATAAATAATCATGAAAAAGCATGATTTTAGCAGCACAATTCCTGTTTGCTATGTAAGACAGTATGCAGAGATAGTTTAGCAGAAATTAATTAACTTGACATTTGCAGCATATTCTCAGGGCCTTAGGAATTTCAGGACACAGTAACTGTAGGCTCCTAAACGCTCCTAAGGCTAAATGTATGGATCAGACTTGCCTAAACTCTCTTCTTACAGGATCACTATTGTTAAAGAAGTTTTAAGGGATTAATGTGGTTGCTCAGATTCTCACAAGGAACCTACTAAGGCTCATTACTAGTTGATGGGAGATTAATGTGGTGGAAAAAGGAGAGACTTCATGGAATATATTAGCTCGAATGAGACATCTCTTATATAGAATGAGAATACAAAAGGTGTTCAAGACTGAGTCAAGGTCTCCTACTGAGATGACTTGTTATGCAAAAGGATAAGTGCTAAAAAGCTTTCAAGCGCTTCCTCACCTGACAAGGTTAGAAAAGTAAGTATTATTTGCAAGGCAAACCATAATTTTGAGAAGCAAGGAGGGCGATTTTTTTTTTTTTTCTGCTTGCAAATGCCTACCTATCAGACAGGAGGGTAATTAAATGGGAGTATTAATTTGTCTGCTGCTGAGACAGACTTACTGGGTACAATTTAGTTAGAATAGCATGAGTACATGTTTGTTCCATTATAGAAGGTCTCACATCCCTGTTTCTCCTCATCCTCACAAAACAATAAGTATTTTAAAATTCTCAAGACAATTCTTTCTCATCATCACTACGAGCTGATGGATATCAAGGTTCTGCTCAGAAACCTGCTCTCTAGCCAGTCAGTCCCCAGCACAGCCTGGTGCATGGGGTAAACCATCCTGAGATTCAGGTCTTTATTACCCTGTGTTGAACTTCATTAGATTCCTCTCTGCCCATTTCTGCAGTCTGTCAAGGTCTCTCTGAAGGTGTTACAAAAATCTGGTGCACCACACAGTTCTCTCAGTTTTGATCATCTACAAACTTGCTGAGGGTATTACTCCCTCTTCCTGCCTTTTCCCCAGACAAGTTGTGTGATATGAACTCCATCCTATCTGTGCATGTGTTTACAGCATCCACCTTAACATGACCCTGAACTTCATGCAGATATATAGCTTTTCATACTGTAAATGAATAAAATAATAAGAACAGTTATGTTGTGTAAATCCCCTCAGAACTCAATGAAAGCCACCATCAGAGCAGAGGAGTGACAGTCAAACATCAAGAAAAGGAGAGGAAGAGAAAAAAATTAGGCTGAAAGAAAAAGAATATCCCTGTAGAAAAGAAAACTGAGATCTGGCCTAAAAGAAAGTCAGGAAACTGGAAAAAAAAAAAGCATGAAGTTAAAAGAATGGCTTTGTTAAATCTCACAAACCTTGTATAGACACATCTGTTCAAAACTGAAGTGGATAAATTTAACTCAGCTTAATTCATTTATAGTATGTATTAAATTAAACAAAATTAAGGTCTTCTTTAGTTCTAACAAGGCTGTCTACACAGGGATTTAATGCAGCTGAAGTGTGAACTTTAACATTTAATTTGGATTGACTTTCCTAAATGTCCCAATGCAGAAGAGTCCTATTAGCTCCCACAGTGGCAAAAATTAAAAAAAAAACAACAGGCAATGGATGCTAGCCAGGTAATGGTAAAAACTAATTAAAAGAAGAAAAAGAATCTTTCTGGAACGAATTATGAGGAGTCACAGATTCTGGCCAAGAGGTGATTAACGCCCTTACCAGCATACAGGAAAAGAGCCAGCAACAGATGAAGGGTAATCATAAAACAGATCAAATACTGTCAGTTAGAGACTGGCAGTGCAGAAGATCTGGAGCACATGAAAAGACACAGAATTACTGCTTTTAAATGCCCAGATGGAACTGGCAAAAAACAGGGAGAGGAAAAAAAAAAAAAAAAAGGAAAAAGCACCAGCTAGATTATTACATATAGCCAAAGAAATGGAAGAATTTTTTAAAAAAACAGAATATTGTCTTTGTTCTAGAAAAAATTAAGAGACATTGTTAATGAGCTTTTAGAGATGCAGATGTGCCAATATTGAAAACTGGATGACCAATTACCTTGTAGGAGGGAAAGACACTTTAGTTGTAAGTAATAATATGGTGCCTTTCATTTTTATTTCAGATCACAATGAAGACCCTAGGACTCATATTGTACACACTCAGGTAATACAACTATTTAGCACCTGTAAGAGAAACAGTTACTGATCCACATAGTGCTTGGTACTGATTTCTAACAAGTAATAGATTGCACAATAGTGAAAACCAAGGTTTCTGATTTAAATAGATTCCAAAATAATGGAATCCTTACCCAAACAAATCATACAGCACCGTAGGTGTATGCTTTGACTTCTTCTAGGATGATTCTCTGCATCTGTACAGAAAGACTCATTACAAAAAAATTACAACTTCACTTGTTCTCCAGATGAGTCTCGGCAACTGAAAAGTAAAGCTACAGCTCCCCTGATGAGCTTTGCTATCAACTCATGCTTTCCCTTGTTGCAAACAGCCCAGGGAAAGATGGACTTGCCAGCTAACACACTGAGTAAGCTTCTCACCCCCTCATTCTTTGGTATACTAAAGACTTCTGAAAACACAATTTTTTCAACCTTAGCAGCCAAATAGGGTAACTCTTTTGAGGGATTGTCCATTGTCTTACTCTGCCAAGTAAAATGATTTTTAAAAAAGAACCACCATCTCACACTTTATCCCCCAAAATTTCTGAAGCCCTAGCACAGAGCTGAATCAAGCAGAGCCAAATCGAGCAGATGAACAGGTTTCCAGATAGCACCTGCCTCCTTCTTACCTTACATGCTCAGGCCCAAAGCAAGAGATGAGCAGAGGAAAGTCGCAGCCCAGGGAGCCCTTCGTAGTAGATCTCAACAAGCTGTATGAAAATCTGAGACTTCAGTGGTATGGCTGCTGAGCTGTAACAGTGCAGGAGATATGAAGCAAATGAACTTAAATGAATCCTCAGTGTTTGGTTTAGAATTACCCCAGAAGCATTCAGTACAGACAGAATCTGAGAAAAGCTTAATTTGGCTTCTCTGTCCAAGACTACATTGGTTTTGCCTATGTTCTCAGTTTTGCTGGTTTGCCATTTATGAGGCATATGTTATATGTTATATTCTATACCCACCACTAGAGTGCCAGAAGAAATATAATTTGTGACCAAATTTATGTGAGTACCTTCTCTTAGAGTCCTTATCTGTTCCCTTGCCAAAATTTCACACTTCATAAAGTAGGAACTACATCTAGCCATATGCAATTTGGTTTTACCTAAATTAATTTACAGCAAAAGACCTATTTCCTGCCCTTGGTATAATCTGATTGGCTTTTGTGACAGCTGTAAAAGGAAAACTGCTAAGAGAGACAATCATATCTGACAAAGAACATGCTAATGAAATCAGGCTTTCTAAAGGCAAGAGATTTTGACATATTATAAATTATATCTTTGTATGGATACTACCCAAGTTGTCAGCCCCTCTTCCCATAGTAACAGCAGGCTCAGTTCAATTTGAGGAACACTCTATCTGCTCATCATGTTACATAAAATCAACCTCTAGCCATAGGCTGGGTGATTTCCTATAGTGAAATACTCAGAAACAGACGGTAAAAATTCCCCATTTGGCATCTTAATCTTCTATTAATGATGCAACCTGTACTGCACCATCTGAAAAACATGAATCAACACTGCACCCACCCTTCCACAAATAGAACTCTTTACCCTATAGTGTGGTGGTTTTTCTCTTTCTAATTGCTTCTTACAGATTTTTAAAAGGCACTTTAGTCCTTTAAGTGTAAAATTTGCATTCAAACTACTGTACAAAGAAATACTAACAATGATTTTGAAGTAATTCCTTCTAACAACGAGCATGGACTTCTGATCACACACCATTGGAGAAGATGGAAGTGTACATGGAGCGTTTTTCTTATCTCATTAGCAGCCATTAGAAACCCACAGGGGGAACATAATGACCAGTGGTAAAAGGGCAGAGCAGACTTCAGTGAACAAAACAGATGTTTAGCGCATATAGATATTATCCAACACCAGCATCAAACTAGTGAGTTTGGCCATTTAGGGCATCTCCTAGGAAACCATCAGATAACATTAAAAGATACTGACTAACATAAAAAGAGCTGCAGGGGAAACTGTGTACATTTGATAGAAATGGGATGTGCTTCTAAATGCAGCAGTTCTAATTTCTGCTGAGGGAAAAAAAATGGTCCATTTTTCTAGATGCATATTGTGGTTTTGGTTAAAAGGTTTAAAATTTGCTGTACATTTTTGTATCTTGACATTGCAGTTTTTAACTAAGCAGCAAAATACAAAATACAGTGCAAAAGCACATCATGAAGCAAAACAATATATAAGAAAACCCTAAATATGTTGCAACTTGCATGACACATAACACTGTTCTGTTGTTATTATTTTATTTTTCCTGTCAGTTCTTCCTGGCTGGAATATTTCACATAGTCTGAGAGCTGTAAAACTGGCAAAGACATTGGGCACTTCATTTGTTTTATAGTCCATTGAAGAAACCTTCTTCACATTATGCCAAAAAACTTTAATTGACCAGGACCACATAGTGGTATGTCTGTCACACCTTATGAAGTATTCTCACTCATAACTACATTTCATCCCCTTGTTTTGTCCAGGAAGAGAAGGCATTTGATTCACTTGATATATCTTCATTTCCTGTTGCCTAATAGTTTCTTTTTAGAGTGCTAAAGACACCTTTTCTACAGTGATTACTGTTTGGCCCTCTCTTCAGTCAGTGAGTGGAAGGGTTAGCTCCAAATTTGGTTAATGAGAACTTTGTTGATCTGTACAACCTGGTTGTTACACTTTTTGGGCATGACCAATCAGAGCATAAATTGTCAGGAGATTTGCTGGCTCTCTCCAGCCCTGGTGAATGATTTCCTGCAGTTTACCAGACCATCAATTATCCATCCAGTTATCTATATCTGTGGCAAGGGACAGTGGCACATATTCACCTCTAGATAAATCACAGACTATTAATGCATGTTGTATTCCTTCTTCAGTTTGGTGCATTTGCTTAATGTGTTCAGGTCAAGCTGTATCATCAGTTTAGCTGAATTATTAAAGTCAGGGGGCAGGCCAAAATTTGAAGGCAGAAGTATGAAGAAGAGAAACACTTCATGATGACCAGTATTTTAATTTTTTTCTGAATTGAGACTAATCTAAAATACACAGAGTTCTGTACAGTACAGATGCATTGAATCAATATTGTCAGTTTTAAAGACAACCAACTCATCCCCTGCCTGCCATGGAGTTAAACTTCATAGACATCTGGGGAGAAGTGAGTAGCAGACAACGGATCCATTTTTTGAAAGATCTGCCCTCTCAACCTATAAACCATATGGGTGTCTAAGCTTTCCCTAGCTCCCGTATAATACTCCTGGGCATATACCATGCTTTCATGGGAGGGTGTGCACATTAGTGTGCAGAGTATCAGCACAGTACCAACACACTCCTCAGGCGTCCCTATTTTCGGAGGTGATTGTCATCTGGCTACCTCTAAGACCAAAGGTTTACCTCCTTCTAATTAAGGGACTTGATTATATCACAGACAAGCTACCAAAAAAAAAAAAAAAAAAAAAAAAAAAAAGAAAGAAAAACAAACTTCCTCTGAAATACAAACCTAGATGAACTTCTTTTTATGTTTGTATTTCATTTTCCAGATGGAGCTCTGTCAAATAACAGCTGCATAGACAGTTAAGCTTCATCGTTTACAGAACTGCAAAGTGTTTGATTGATCAGCTTAGATGTCAGCAATTTTGTAATATGCTTGGGCACCAAAGGAGCAGAGCAGGCTGGGAAATGCAAAGGGGAAAAAATATTGTGTATTCTGATTGTGTCCTTCACACAAAATTACAAGCATTTTCGACAACAAAGTAATTCACTTCATCCAATAGACTGCCTGCAAGTTCAGGACAATAAAACTGAAGAGCATCTTTAACTGACAATTTAAGCTCAAATCATTTTTGACTGGCAAGGGTTGGTATCATCCAGAAGAACTGATGCTATAGTAGTAGCTTCAAATTACGGGGTTATAGTGTGTCTATTCAACATACAACTCTTATCAGGGGAGATAAGGGGAGGGAAGGAAAAAAAAATGGGTAGCAATAAATGCTTTTTGTAAGCTCTACAGTTAATTAAGGATAAGAATTTGTATGCATATTTATACTTGAGTGGAACTCAGAATAAAAATTAAAATGGAAGATTTTAACTGACTCTGAATGCATATTGTAATTCTCTGTTCAACACCATTTTCCTATTCAATCTTCTGCATTATTTTTTAAAGTGAGGTCTCAGGAAAAAACACATTACCTTGCCAGCAAAGGAAATCTGAATCAATGTCGTTTTCTGAAAATGGTGGCTTCCTGAAATTACATGTTAAGCCAACCCATTCCAACCCCTACCCAAAAATAATTCCAGGCAGGCTGTTGTGTCAGCAGTTGTCAGTCTTTGTTATGAAGTATCAGGGCTGAGATAACCACTAATGTCCTTCTCCAGCTGATGAGTATAAAGATGCCTAAAAGCAGAGACTGAAACTGAGTATTTTGTAAATAAAAAAGTAAAACTCTCTCCTAGGTTCCCCATAACCAGTAGAACTCTTAGCACATTTTAATATGACCTTCTGACCTTAACAGAGCTAAATAATAGTCCAATAACTGTAGCCTAGAAATCCACCCATTTTTAAGAGTTAATTCAGTATTACAATAAAGGAGATGATAGAAAAAAGAAAAAGGAAAGAAGAAAAAGGAAAAAAGAAAAAAGAAAAAAAAAAAGAAAAAAGAAAAAAAGAAAAAAAAAACCACAAAAATAAAACACACAAAAACCCCAAAAAAACAAAAAAAAAAAAAAAAAGAAGGAAAAGAAAAGAAAGAAAAACCTACATAGAAAATTCTTGTGTAGTTTGAACAGAAATGGTCCAGTAATACTAGAATATGCATCTAAGAAGTTAGAAGCATCAGTTAGAAATCCCTCAATAAAGATGGACAGGTTAAAAGTTAAACTTAAGTAGTAATCAGACCCTGATACAACTCAGAAACTACCTGTTAACATTTTCAAGATGTGGTGGTTGAATGACTCCTCACTATAAATCCCTAATCAGGTTTAATATTTTAATGCTGCACAGTAACAAAGTTGTGTTCAGCTGATTCCATGGAAATTAGAACAGCACCTCTTTATTCCTTCCTCCTCCCACAAATCTCACCTAAGCGTAGTCACCTTAAAAGTAGGCATCTATTTTGGAGTGTTGTGTCCCCTCTACAGTAAGTAGCAAGAAAAAGGCACGATTTATCTTTTGGTACTTATTGAGGATAGGTCGATTGCCCTCTGCACTGCCTACATCTCTCCACTGACTTTACAGGAGGCTTAAAAGAATTCACTTAGAGAAGACATCTAACTTTTAGATGGATAATATTAATCAAGGTGAATACTTGCTGGATGTCAATATATGATTGTTACAATGATGGCTGTCTAATCCGAAATGCCACTTCCATCTCTATTGTCGTAGATGACTCTGACTGTAAAGTGCAGATCAAGAGATAGAGCAGACTGGCATGAATTTCCTTTGTAATGTGGATTTGCCAGAAAGATACTGGGATTACTGTGTCTATTTAAGTGATGATGAAGATGCACTAATGCGCTATTAACAGGAGTTTTAACTCAGAATATTAATTTAAAAATATACCCATTTAGCTCTTTTCCAGAGCTTGGCATTTTTATTGTATTAATGTTTATATTTTATCCATGACATTTCTTCTCATAAACAAACTCCCAGCCAAACGCTTCCTGGCTAACTGCACTAGAGCTTGACTGCATCTGACTTTCCATCACAGTTTCTCCATCTCTCTGAAAACATCCATGGTCTTCTGGGTAACACAAGCCCCGTGGCAGGCTAACCTATTCAGAGAAAAGGTCGACTAACTATCGAAGCAAAGCACGAAGAAAGCAAAACCCACTGCGCAGCTGAGAGCTGTGAAGTTGCCAGGAGGCTGGGGAGCTCATGCAAAGAAACTCCCTGCCTTCCACGCTCTGCTTTGGTTAGGTCTCAAGATTTTTAAACCATCAGATTTCCAGACAGTCTCCTCACTTTAAATAGTAAACGAGAATCAATTTACCTGTCAGCTGGAGAAAGCACTCAATATGTGAGACAAATGGGGATTTGGTTTTTGGGCCTGGGATGGGAGGCAGTTGCCTGAGACAACTTCAGAAGACAGCTGAATAAATGATGCCAAGGTTTTTTTTTTCTACCACATTTCTAAGTTTCCCAAGGAAGTCATCAAGGCGAGTTTGACAGCAGTCACAAGGCTGGGCCTACGCACAGTCTGACAGGGTGTGAAAAACTGAGAGACAAAGCAATTGAGAATACCTGAATAAGAGAACCCTGTTATGGGTAGGAGGTCTCGACGATCTTTCCCACAGCCAATTCATGCCAAGGAAAAATCCTGCTCTGCTCTACAGAAACCTGGGCTCCATGTACCAGCACTGGTTGCTGTAAATTCAGTCATCTCCAGCAAGACCTTCACAATAGCTGAGCCCTGAAAGTAGAGCCAGGATAAAGAAACTGTCAGAAAGCTATTTTGATGGCCAAGACATTATCCTCTGATACAATACAACAGTAAGTTACACGGGAATTTCACAGTGTGTAATAGTAATATGCACAAGGTAAAAAGTTTAAGTCATTAACAGTATAATTTATTAGCTAAGTTGTGCCAATCAGACTATCAATCAGACTTTAAGGTTGGTTCCAAAGAGGTTTTTGATCTTCCTCATATTGCTTTGCTTTTCTTCTTCCATGGCAGCATTAGCAGGCGACAGTTACATTATATATCTACTCAGTGCTCTGGTGAGAGACCATTATGTTCACAGATCATTACTGACATCCTGACATTTGTCATCTCCTTTCATAGCAGTTAAATCTTGCTTTATCTGTAAATGTCACAACGTCATTTATTCATGAAAAAGGGTCACATTCCCAAAATAGTACACTCAGCTTTTAAAAAGGAAGTTGGTTTTATTCACTGCGGTAATCCTTGGACAAACTTCACGTCTGCTAAGTGCTGACTTTTTTCCCCATGCAGTTGTTTACATCTCATACAGACTTCAGGTTTGTTTTTCTGAAAATAAAATCCTAACAGGAAGACAAATTATGTGGATAAGAAAAAGAGGTGTTTATTTTTTCAGCTTCCTACATTTAATCCTCATGGATTTATCAACACTGAAATTACTGTTGCAAAGCATAATTTTCATTTGACATTGTACTGGCTAAAAACCCACTGGCTGACTATTTTTACTAAGGCTTTGTTATGTAGCTTTCTGCTGGACTGTATTTCAACCTCACAAAAACATAGTTTAAATAATCCTTGATAAAAACACTTTCTTTTTTTCATATTAAAACATCTTTAAATTTTAATTAATGAAAGTCTAAGCCCACTCTGTGAGATGTATGGACATCTCACAGATGCAGATGTAGGGGAAAAACCCAGAAGCTGAGGCAAGCAGGATGCACAAATGACTTACTGTGTTTTTGGAAGAAAAGTATCAGTCACACCTGCACAGCCTGCATTTAGGAGGCGAGAGGCTCCAACTTAGACTGTTTATGCTACAATATACATCCTTCCTGCAATACATTTTGCTTTATCAGCTACGCTTATGTTTCCCTTTTATATCTGTTTATATGCTACCATTTTAATGGACGTCCTGAGGTGGTTCTGTTTTCTTGATATTTAAGGATTTCTTTTGCAAGTTCTTGTTCAGTTGTCCTTTGCACCCATCTTAACAGACAGGTATGTCATCTGGAGCTTCATCTTACTCAAGTTATCATTGTAGCACTGGTATTATTTCTGGAAAAAAATGGGCTGTCAACAAATTTTAAGGACACATTCTAAGGTAACATGAATTATCTTAACAGGTGGGATCCACATGTATATTTATATAAGTATTTACATATTTATATATGTACATACATATAAGTTATTCGGTGATCTGCCATCTTGAGGTTTTCCATAATGATAAAAAAGTACAGCTCACTTCTCTACAGTAATTTCCAAATCATTTTACAAGCAGTATGCAGTATATGCAGCAATTACTTTTCACACTACTCACAGCAGCTACTTTAAGAGCTCAGCAGTACTACACAAAAGCTGAAGTTAGAAAACAAAAGCAAAACAAAACTGAGGCCTGAGTTTACCAAGGGGGCTAAAAGGGCTGGAGCTCCTCCATTAACATTGCCCTCTGAAGCATACAATCAACAGCTGGAACCATTTCTCAAACTGTCACTTATCTGTGAAAACAAAAGAGAATTATTTAAGTAAGGTGAACAATATCATAGACACACAGAATAATTCAGGTTGGGAGGGACCTCTGGAGGTCATCTTTGCTGAAGACAAAGCCACATGAGATCAGGTTGCAAGGCTTTTTTGAGTTTTCAATGTTTCTAGAGAGGTCCAACAACCTCTTTTCCAGACTCTGACAACCACCATGGTGAAAAAAATGCATTCCTCATATTTAATCAATGTCCTGTCTTCCAGCTTTTGACCTTCTCTTCTCCTTCTATCACTATGAACTTCTGAGGCACCTCAGAGCCCTCTCCTCTGCAAGCTGAACACAGCCACCTCCCTCGGACACTTCATGCACCCTGTGCTCCAGCCTCCTGACCAACAGCGTCATTCACTGAATTCGCTCCAGTTTGTCCATGCCCTTCTTCACTTGGGAAGCTCCAAAACATGCGTGGATGCTGTCTTGGTTGCCATCTCACATGTGCCAAACCAAGGGGGAGAACAGTTTCTCTCACTGCAAGACAGCACTGCTGAGGTGAAACCCTGGTCCTCCAGGTGTGACTGGCACAAAATCCTGCTCAGTCCATCCAACAAGTGATTTAGGTTGCCATAGTTTCTGCTTCAAGTTTTCAGTGTCTCTTTTCCTGCTAAGTTTCCTACCACTATTTTTTCCCCAGCATGTTTTTACAACTTCCAGTTATATGATTTTTGAGACCAGCTGGAACATAAATGCTAAGAGCTGAAGAATAAATAAATGGCTGCCTTCAAAAAGTTAACAGAGTAAATTCTCCTCCATTCCAGCTATCTCTTGGAGTCAGGGTCATTATATCTACTTAAACCAGCTGAGATTTTCATCAAGCATGTGTGACCACAGCTTCTGGTCACACCAGGTGCAGGACCAGCTTTCCCAGGGTAATCTGTAGTATTTCAATTACGCTGAGTACTCAGTTTAGACACATGCTTACTCCTTAACAGTATCGAATATATTGTATTTTCCAGACAATACCAACCTCTCTCCCCTACTGAGGATTCAGTCCTGAAATTTGTCACTATATTACTTTTTTGCCAAACCAATAAAGCAGGTCACAAAATAAACCTTTACTTGTAACTGTTGTGTTTTAAAGACTTCAGTATCAATATAAGAAAAAAAAAATACTGTCATTGCACAGATTTTTATACGATTTATTAAGAAAAGAATCTGTCCATAAATGTTCCTGAAAATAGCTCTACTGGATGTTCTAAAACAACCCCTACTTAATGCTGAGCTAGGCTTAAAAGAAAACTTTTTCCCTTCAGGATATCTACTCATCATATTGTGCAAGGCAACACATTTATTCTGAAGAAATACATACACCTTTTTGCTCTTGAAATGAAGGGTAATGCATTGTTTACAGATTTCACTACAGTAAGGCAGAGTAAGTAATGGAGAGGGACTGGGGCTCTGAAAGCTTATTTTGCTGTAGGTGTACTTTGCCATGTGAAAAACATAATGGAAATGGATGTAATTCTGCTTTCATGCAAGCCAATGGGAGGTTTGTCACAGGCTTGAGTGATGTCAGGAGCTGACACCATTTCTCAGGTTGACAGTAGTTTTGCTGTATACCAAAATATTCTTGGTGTGAACTGAAAGATCCTACAATTAACTTCACTCATACTACCAAAAACCATTTTTTCCTCTCCCTGTTTGCTTTCTTCATTTGTTTTTTGTGTATATGTGTGTGGTTTTTCTTGCAGGTTTCCTAAATATACTGGAAAGTCATGCATGCAGGAAATGTTCCTGTTTGAAGCATATTACTGACAACTCTTTCCATGGGTGTATGTGTGTGTGCTCATGTATGGACACACAAATGTGTGTGCAGAATCTTTTATCAAACATTAAAACAATAATGTGGATATTAAAATAATTCTGTTTTCTCTATTCACCAAGAAGCCTATTTTGTCCTGATAGCTACAGCAAACTCAATTGACCTCCGGAGACTTGCACTTATCATACATATTGCCTATTAAAAAAGCTGGAAAGATAACTCCCCACTTAAGCTGAAGCTGCACTAGTTCATGTGAGATTTTGTTCTTGAATATCTAAAATGAATTTTGAGATCAAATGCTGACAAGTAGAGCACTATATTTCTTACTGCCAAATTAAATCATTAAATATGATCACCTCCCCCCCCTAAACAGTCCCTTTTGTTTAAAAAACGCTTTTATTTTCTTTCAGCACCTTTAATGTCTATTACTCTCAAAAATATCCCTCTTTTATGTGCTCATGCAAATCAAAATAATTGGCTTCAAACACACATCTGCTTTCCTGGAGTCACCCTGAGCTTACAGCACATATATATTACTAGTTTCATATACCCACTGCTCAACTGTTTGACCAAGCACCTTTCCAGTTTATGGTCTCAAATGCTTGTTCAAGTCAAATGCAGACCAGTGCCAGTGCCACTTGTTGAACAGCTATTCCTATCATTACAAAAATTGAATCCCAATAAGGGACACTGAAGCAGAGAGAATCCACATTTTTACTGACATCTGGCTCATAGCTGTGGCTCCCATTTCATGCAGAGACATTGCTCACAGTGAAAATGAGTGAGTGTGGTGAGCAAGAATGGTGGCAAGACTACCTTCTAAATTCAAGGATTGGTAGACATTTTTTATGCCTTGGTTCCCAAAGATGACTACACATGCTGCTGCTGCTATTCTGGACAACGTTGGTTACAGACTGGAGCATTTGAGGTGATTGCACAGAAAATGAGGGTATAATGTTGTAAGACGTAATTAAGGACAGATGGTCTCCTGCCACATGGCAAACATTCAACAGAGGGTCTACACAGTGAAGCTCAGCAGAGTCACAGGCTTTAGTCAGGTGCTTAGAGACAGGTAAGGAAGTGCTGGTGTTAGCTGAAACTTCCAGATATCTCCATGGACACAAAGCAGGAAAGTTAGCTCTCCCTTCCTTCCCCCCATCCCTTATGTGATTCACATCTGTAGAGTTATCAAGCACAGGGATGTCAGAGCTGACCCACGGGCTCTGCCAGCAAGGAAGGCATCTCAGAGCTACCACTTGGCATTTCTGGGAGACTTGGATGTAGAACCTGAACTCATTTCTGAGCACAGACCCATAGCTCTTCCTCTGCCGAGTCAGTCATTAAAGGATTTGTCCTTCAATTACAAAAGCTAGGGATTAGGTTACCCCCAGCCTGTGTGAGAGCAAGCAGACAGCTTCTATGTTCCAAGAATATCCAGATAGCTGGCAAAGAGTCTGCCAGTAAGAGCTAAGTCATGAAACCAAAAGGAAAGAAGCCAAGACTTACACTGCACTGTCTAGGACTTAAAAGTCAGCAGGAGAAAAATCCTATGATCTGTCTTCTCCATCGACTATCCAGTTGTCTGTCATGGTGAAAAATTAATGAATTCGGTGTACTCTTATTGCCATGCCCTTAACAGAAATTTTAGTAAAACTCAATAGGTAAAAGTTCATTCAACACACTGGGCTCTGGAAGTGTATGAATGGTTGTTTTCTGAATTAGTCAGGAGAGCAATTTCCTAAGCACCATACATAGTCAATTTGTGATCCTGCTGTGTACTCCTAGTGGTAAAACTTTTCAAAGAATGAGGCAAGGTTTTCCCCCAAAACTTGTAACCAGGACAAATTCAGTGACAAAGAGACTTGGAGAGGTTTCCCCGAATTCTGAAGAATTTCAGTGTCGTTTTGCTCAAGTGACACATACTAGTTTTTAAGTGTTTTGCTGATTTCCTAAGTTTACTATAGATAGGAATGATTTTGATACACTATATCTGCTAGTTGGCAGCATTATTGACCTACAGAAGACTTGCGTTTTTTTAAATGCTTCAGAAATACTTGTTTTCCCCAGAAGAAATGTGTTCAAGAAAAATCCCAACATTCATTGAAACTCATTTTCTTTCCCCCCCCCATGCAGAACATACAGTGGCACCAAAGGGACCCATTCACGACCCTTGGAGAGAAAAAAAAAGAAATCTGTATATTAGGGAACCAGGTGGAAAAAAGCTACTCTTTATATAAATGTAACATCTGTGGCTCATCTCCTAGCTGCTGAGGACATTTGACCAGACAGCTACTGAGCTAAAACCATGAACAGAAAGCCTGTATAGCATTGTATTAGAAGTTTCTTTCTTAGAGCAATACGTTCAAGTGAAGAGAAGACATCCTAAAATACATTTCATGTATTAAAAAGTTATGTACGTAGGCTTAGAAGGTAAGTTTTATTCCACCTTCTTAGATTTGTGTTATAGTCTTAATGCTAAATTTTGAATAGAAAGAATTTGATGTGGGATGAAAGATTTGAATAGTTCTAAGAATAGCAGAAGGGATTATTGGGTAATTTGCTTCACCATCTCTTTTACAACCCTATTTCTTAAACTTCTCCCACCTGTGCTCCTACCACACTATGATAAGTTGGCTGACATTTTCCACAGTGCTTTACAAATGTGGCAGAATAAGAAAGGAACAGAAGAGATCTACAATTATAACCTACTGTATTTCAAGACACTTTTACAAAGGTAACTGCATGACATAATGTACTGAATCCTAAATAAATCCTTTTCCTGATCCTCTGAGGATTACTGAAAATCCAAATAAACCATCTGGCTATCACACATTCATTTGCCTAGCAAGTGTTTTGGATGCCCTCCCATTAATATGTCATTTGAAAGAATATTCAGTTCAGTGGGAGCTGAAGCATCACCACACAGGTCATGCCTAAATCAACAGAGCAGCTTGTCTCTCTCGTAGCCAATCTACATATAATTGATTTTCAGCATCCACATTCAGTGAAGAAAAGCGTTTCTTTGAAAGATTCAAGTGCCACATTTCACAGCTCTCTATGCACAACTTTGGGTAAGGTCCACCTTCCTCTGCTGAGGCATCAGTGAAAAATTTTATATCACATTTCCAGATGACATTCTGCCTATTGCAGCTGGGTAAAAAGTCATAAAACAAAGTTAGAAAAATGATAACTGAATTTATTAAAACCTGCTTCCAACCCTTTCTTTTCAAATGACTTACATCAGCTGTAACCCACACAGAACCATGTGCAGTGTTAGTGAGAGGTGTTGAACAGACTTGGTTTGCCATTCTTCCTCTGTACATTCTTGCTTTTGGGAACAAAGAAATTCCCACATAAGTCAAACATATGAGCAGACATTTAACATTACCACCAGTGTGAGGTAATTTCCATAATAGCAAACTGCCATATGATACCAGTGTAGGCCACAGTACTAGAGCTGAATTACACAACGTCAGTGTGCAATTTGGATTTCAGTCTGATCATAAATCTTAGCATGTAGCTACTTCACTGCTAAGAAGGCGTTACACCACCTTGGTACAAACAGCCACAAAACTGTGAAGAATCTGAAATAGACCAAGTAGAAATTCGTGAGGTTTGGATTTTCCAAGCGCACCCACGATAATGATGCAGATGGAGATCCTTGGAAATAGCCCTGTTATGAACTATTCCCTCCAAGAGAGGAAGGCTGCATCACCATGATACTGAAGCACTCTTCGGAAAAGGGGGATTGTGGATAATGCAACAGTGGGGAGGAATCCCCAGGGCACCTTTCCCTCACCATTCTGCTAAACCCTTCTATCTGCTCCAGGTGCTATTGACACCAATAGAAATCCTCCCATGTTCTTTCAGCACCAACAGGATTTTGTGAAAAGTACTTTTTCTCCTAAGACTAAATGTTCCTGAACAGTTTTGTTGTTGTTGAATTTGTATTCATACTAAATTCACCACAGAATAAGAAGTGCATGGATGAGTCTGGGGAGTAACACAGGAGGCAGGCACAAATGTCAGAATTCTTGAGCCATAGGAGATGAAAATCACATAAATGTAATCTTACCTGGCAAGACAGAAAGAAACTAAAAATGTCCATTTGAATTTATCCTGTTATCCAACATTATGATAAAGAAGTGACAGTAAGTACAGATTATTTTAATTCTTGGGAGATAATGATTATTTTACCTATATAATCCATGAGTCATTTGAAAGGAGCACTGGCAGAAGGAAGCAAGCTTTATGCTATAAAATGCATTGCTATCAATGAATATATAATTCGTTTTTCAAGCCCACACACAGTACAAGTAAAACTCCAGAAACAGACATACATTAAATATTTTTTTTTTCCTGGAAAATAATGAAATGCCAAGTCAAAGACTATAGAAAATATTGGGGATAAACCCTTACTATAATGATACTCAAGTGGGAAGAGAAAATGGGAGAAAAAAAAAGAACTGCTATGTAATGTAAGATGAGTCTTCTCATGGGTACCATTAATGGAACAGCAAGAGGAACACTGAAATATATTGCTCACTTTAAGATCCATTCCTCTTGCCCTCTCTTCCTTTATTTTTGTAGACATATTCATCAACGAGAAACAAGTTCATGTTACAATCATTTACCTATCCACCAACCCAAATACATTAAATAAAACAAAACAAAACAATATGCTGGAACATGATGAAGTAACCACAGTCAAACTTTAATTTATCTTTCGAATTGCATCAGGATTGAGAAAAAAGTGTTAAAAATCTACTTTAAAAGTCCTCTTTGCCTAAAAAAAAAATAAAATTGCAGCTTTGAAGCACTGGTTAACACATATGTCTTGGGGAACTGATTCTCTAAGGACCATTTATAAACACATTTAGTCTTGGAGGCTAAAGTCCCCATCCTGCTATTTCCTGATAATATGAATTTAATAACCTAGTTGATTCTGGCTCCACAGCCTTTCTAGTGTAGAACAATCAGCAAGTGGACAGTGGGGGGAGGTGTTGTGAATGTCACCCTGGGGCTTTATAGAGGGTTGAATCATGCCAAGTGGGGCACATACACAAGTGCATTGTGACACCTGGCCTAGGGCATCCAGTCCTGGGTCCTAGGTTTTCCATCCTCGACAGGAACTGAGCATCTGCAATACCTGGGGATTTGCCAGCCTGCTCAGTTCTTTAATAAATTTTCTAACATCATGTAAATATTAAATAAAATATAAAACCAAAGACGGAACACAATAAGACTATAAACAAAATATAACTCAAGCATTGAAAAAGTCAGGTTATCAAAATCATAGGATTGTGTTAAAAATATTTTAAATGTAGATTAAAATGTATTTATATCTGTCCCTTGCTCTCTCTGTCTCGTTCCCTCCTCAACACCCTCCTAAGTACACAGAAACACTCTTGGTTTTAGCCTGAAGGTTCATTTTTCTCAAAATGTTGGCACTACATTTACTTCCCATTTTTTCACATCAGACTCACCAGTAGTAGCACCTTAACATTAAAATAATTTAATATATTTCATAAGAGTAAAGAAAGTCAATTAGCTGGCAACTTTAAGGGGAAGGAACCTTTTCTTTCTTTCTTTCTAAGATTTTCGTGCATTTTTTTCTTCCTGAATCTAATCCCTTTTACTCTGCTCAGAAGTTTCACTAAGATGCTGGCTGACCCAGCCGTGTCAGGAGCACACTTTCTGCTCACTTTCTTCTTGCTGTCTCTTCCCTGCATCAAGGAAGCAGTGTTCTTCTTTGATCACTCTGTCAGCTGTATGACTTTTAGTTCGATCTGTCCTGTATGTTATTTAAAAAAAATAACAAGTTTTTTTAGCATTTCCTGCCAAATAACCTTATTTTGATATTTCTCTCTTTATGCTGAATGCCCAGGCATACATCTTTCATAACTGCAGGGTGTGTTTGGTTCTTTAGGTTGTAATTGAAGGCCTAGCTTGAGACCAAGGGGTGAAAACGTGTGTTGTTGAGGGCAATTTATCCACATGAGTCCCATTAATGTGAATATAAGGTAGGTGGCTAAATCCCCATACAACTCGCAAAAAATATATAACTGACTCTCCATTCTTTAAAAATAATACACTGGGTGTATTATTAATTGTACAACCAATTTACAGGAACTGAAATACAGTTGTTTAAATTTAGAGGTTGATTCATGTGGTTTTAAGATAAAAGGGCCACTTGCTGAAGATTAAATAAAAACACAATATCAAATCAACAGAAATACATCCCAAAATAAATGTACCAAGATAGCTTGAACACTTCTTTAGAGTTAGAAGGAGGAACCAAATATTTTTACTCATCAGTTTCTTTGTCTGAATATTGACAATTCTTGGTATGGAAGGAATTTTCATGGTGAAGATTACCAAGAACAAAAAAGTTCAAGAGAATTTTTTTTTTTTTTTAATATTTACTGTGGATGATGAAGAAAGCTTCAAAGAACAGAAATAGGCTCTGCTCTTCCAAGCTAGTTATTTTTTATTGTCATTAATAATTGACTTGGTTATTTGCCGTTTATGCATAGCCCTACCTTTCATTCTTGCCTTTCTTTGTGATTCTTTACTTTATTTCCAAAATTTCCTGTCAATTGGACAAGTTTCTCTCATCTATTTTGTACTCCAAAATTATATCCCTATTCCAGATCATTAAGCTGTATGATCCTTTCTTAATCCAATTGCTACATGGAGATGTGATACCAGAAGGAGTCTAGAGACAACCAGGGGATGCAACAGGTTGTAAAATGACCTTTCAGTCATAACATATAGAACAATGAGGCCAAAACCACCTAAATTGGAAAGAAGTCACAGAGAAGAGCAGAACAAATAATTCATGAGTACCAGTGTATGCCTGGAGTTTATTTCACTATGTAAGAGGCAAGCTTTCAAGTGCCATGACTAGCTTACAGAATATATTTCTGTGTATCCAAACGTTAAATAATTACTTTGTATTAAATAATGATAAGAAATATGCTACACAGTCTCTGTATTTGGCTGAAACAAATAGCTTTTGCCATTCTTGGGTGGCATATGGCTTCTGATGATTGTGCTATCACCTGAAGTCTTCATAACATATTTTAATTTTTTTGTGATACCAAGCAAACCACTGAGTTATTCATCACAAGTGGTGACCGACACTCCATCTGAAATGCAAATGTACAGGGATATATATGAAAAAGAGCTTTTTCACAGCTTCATGAGAAAGCTAAGATGCAACTGAACAACTGGAGACATACAATAACAGAAGGCATGGGCAGCAGCCAGGACAGCATCTCCAGGCACTCCATATGTGGACTCTCTGTTGCCTACAGCAAATAAACTTTTGAAGCCAGCAGTGGTAGGAAAGCTGACAGAACGAATTAAAAAGTGGCAGTGGGGAACCAAATATTGCTGTAACAGAGGTAACAGGGAACTCCCTGAACTCTGGGTAGAACAGGCAGTAAGAGGTTTGCCAGTGACAAAGAAAAGCAGCAGAAGACAGAGATAGGTATAAAAAAAGCTGTTCTCAAGGTCAGACAAGGCAGAAGTAGAGGACAGCTCTAATTACTGCAACTGACATTTCCAGGAAGCCATGAAGGAACAGCTTCCCTTGAGGGATGATGGAAATAAAAATTCCTGCATGGAAGTAGGTCTGGAACAAATGACAGCCATGAATGTATGGAAAGGATTTACTGGAAACGTTCAGGAGCTGTCAAAGAAAATATATCGGAAGAGAAATCTCCAGAGACTGAAAGACAAGTGGAAATGAGGCTCCAACTGGACAAAATGTAATCCTGTTAATTTTGCCTAGATATTAAATTCCCGAAATCCCATAGTTAGGTAACATTACTCGTTTTCCAATAAAGCAATACGAATGTTCTGAGCATATTCCACATTTGTATGAAAAATTGATAGAAGAGGTCCTAGCACGTCAGCCATGAAAACTTATCAAAAATTCCAGCAGCCTACAACCAACAAAAAGCCTCATTGTGCACCAGAAATGGCTTCCTGAATGTTGTTTTTCTATACGTCATTCTTAACACTGTTGTCTCTTTTCTCATGTTTTATTATTTACCTTGTGAAGTGCAAATTTCTTTTGTTCTGAAACTCTTGTCACAGGTATACAGACACTGTAAGATAAAGTGATAGCTTTCTACACAGTTCTATTATAAGAATTTGAACATCAGCCCAAATTACCTGTCATCAGCTGTTCAAGTCTTCTTTCCATTACTGACAAAATAAATGAACACCTGCTTGCTCCACAAACCTATGCACTAGGAAAAAAAAAAAAAAAGGGGCTGTAAACAGCAAGAAAAAATGCATATATAAATTTCTAGATGCAATACCAAGTGAATTAGGACCACTTGCATTCATGGCTACCTAAACAGAAGAGTCTCCTGTAGGATGCTATTTTATAAAATGATTTCATTTATAAAATCATTTCAGCAGCAGCTGCTGTATAAAGATGTAAAGAACTCAATGCTTTGTGGATATAAGCCTAAGGTAATTTTTTTTCCTAAGTACTGGGAAAAAAAAGTAAAAGTACATGGGTATCATGAGAATCATTTAATCATTTAATACAATGACAAGAGTTTCTATTTATTTAGGACTGTGAATTTTTCAAAGGTCTTTAAGTTTTGAAAAATGTCACTGTAGAGTTTCACTTCTTTTCTGTGTATAATGTCATGAAGGAAAAGGAAAATGTGCTTTTCATTTAATTTCCAGTCAAATATTTTTTCTTTAAAAAATGAAAATATCCTTCTCTTTCTAGTCTTTTGTTCCAAAACTTTTGTTTTGTGAAAGAGGAAAGGCTAAAGAGAGGGGGAAAAAAGATAAAGTGGCAGGTAAATAAAAATATGTAAAAATTAAGATATATTTTGCCAAAATTTGAAGGCATTAAATTTGAAATAAAGCAAAATACAGTTTTTAGATCCAAAAACATGCTAAAATTCTTTTAACCAAATGGATGGCAATGGGAATAAAAATCCTACTTTATTATTTTTCTTTTTCCCTTTTTGTCTTCTCTTTTATTTTTAATTTTCCATTTTGTCTTAGTTAATAATTTCTTCCATGACTCTATGGAACTTGAAGCAACACTGATAAATGTACAGTGCTCCTTTACTGCCCTATAGAAACAGGTTCTGAAATTCATGGGATTCAAAGCCAGAATGAATAAATGTGAGTGTTCAGTCTGTTGCTTGATGCATCCTGGGTCACAAAATCTCACCAGGAATTTAGCCAAGCTCATGTCTTCACTTTGCATGGCAGCACATTTAAATAAGTCCTCAAGGCACTGAGAAGTCTCTATATCCTGAGATAAGCTTTTACAGTCTCTAGCCGTGACAGTCCCACAGCTTTCTCCATACAGGTACCTCCACTGTAAACCACGTGCACTTTAATTTCTGCACTTGCTTTGTGCCAGGTTTGAGCTTTCAGTCGTTGGATATTATGGGGGGGGAAACAAAGAGGGGAGCAGGAGAGAAGGGAAGAGGAGGAGGATGCCTTTTTTTTCCTGGAAAATTAAAGAGCCTCCTACTATCAAATACTTCTTCAGATGTAATCATAGGTTGAAACCTCTTAACCTTTTTGGACAAACAAAATTGATTGTACTTCAGTTCCACACTACGAAACTTCTTTTCCAAACTTTGAAATGCTTCAGTAGATCTTTTCCAAACTCTTTCCAGACTGGCAATATTCTTTTTCTACTACATGGGGTTGATATGATCTAATTCCAGTCTAACTTCCTTTTCCCAAAGTTAATGGAGGAAAATTCAGCATCTTACAGTGATGTTTCATCTCACCCTAAGAAAGGCATTTCAGCTTCAGGTCAGCTTGAGCACACAGGAAAGTGCTTATTTTCTCTGTTGACTTTAGAAGGAATCTAGTTTAAACTCAGATTCTTAACTTTTGGATACCTTTAGTGAGGCAGATAAATCTCATTCAGTGTGGGCACCAGGGGACAATCCATCTGTCTGGACAAAGAGGTTCTATGCCATTTCAGACAGGTGGGGCATTACATGTGGTTGCTAACTGAAGCTGCTCCTGTGGATGCCATGTCACACCTTCCACCTGCAGTGTGTCTCTGAAACTATAAAATATCTAGGTATGTCTTCATGAAATAATTGCTTTATGAAAATATCTTATGATCTTGTAAGGACACAGGATCATTTGAAAAAAAATATTTACCATAATGTTGTATTGACTGGCATTTAAATCTGAAATCTTAAATAATAATTTAAATCTTAGTTCCAATTCATCCAAGAATTTGTTCCTAAGGGTTTGGGCTTACTAATAAATTGATGAACTTATTATTTGTTAATGTTGGGTGATAACTGTTTTTTTCAGGCTTTTGGAAGTTCCTCACAATGTTAACATTTACTAAAAAGTTGGATTAATTCAGGCAGCTCCACAGACCATGAATATTCCTTGCTGAGAAATATCTGTATAGCTGTCTTTACATTCCTCCACAGAAGGGAAAGAAAATGGAATATTTCATTCTTCATTCAGAAAACAGATGTATGTACTTAATTCTGCATTTTCTCTACCAGGATCAACAATTTTAAAATCCATACTTCTAAAATACTGCAAGCATTTTTGTTCCTTCTTAAAGAACTTCCTGTTATCTTTGCCCTATTACCCATAGATTTCCAACTGATCCCTTTAGCTTTCTTTATCAGTTCTCTCCATTATCTAATACTGATTTTATTCATTGCTATCAGGCTGTGTATTTTTCCCATTATTTTTTATCATGGACTTCACCTCTCTCTTAGCCAGGATTGCTTTTTAGCTGAAGAAAATACCTTTTTGCAAGTGCATAACTCTATTTCCTCAGGTATCCAACACAACTAGTAAAAAAACTTCTCTCACCTATCACCCACACTTAAGTAATTTTCCACTTGGTTTTGGTGCTAGTAGTTTTTCTTTTGGAGTGTCTGTTTTATAATTAAGGAATGAGAAACCTGGAACTAAGGTGTGTATATAAAGTCAGCTAATTTGCTTTCTTATAAACAGCTCCTGAATCTTGTAATAAACTACAAATTGCTAACTTTTGGAGAATGAAAAAAAAAAATAATTCTATTTTTTCCAATTAGAATTATAATTCTAAATTAACATATAAACCTTTTGGGTTTTGACAGGTTGTTTTTTTGCTATTGCAGTCATGCATAGGATCCATCTTACTTGTCCTTTGCTTGCTTAGACACTTAGGTCTGTGGTACCCTAGAGCTATTTCTCATTCCCTGTCAATTCAGAAGTCTAGCCAATTGACTTCTACTGGATGGCAAAGTAAATGATACCCTTTTCAAAGGACACAAATACCTCCTCATCCATTTCTTCACTAGATACAGGAGCAGTCATGTGGAACAGATTGGTGACCAACAGTGTGACTAAATGACTGGCACTGTGAACTGAGCAGCTACCTAAGCACAGGTCTCAGCATGGGTGTCTATGATCATGCACTTAGACATCAAGAGTATTTGTAGAAAACTAAAATAACATATCTGAATTACAAACTGAATCCTTCCACATGCCAGGTGACAGAAACTCTGAGGAATTATTAAAATAGGAACAGATTTTTAAAAATAATTAAACTGGACCCATGGGAATATTACTGGTTGAGCCACAGAAACTCATGCAGAAATGAAGGAAGGTATTTTCATTCAGCAAAACAGCAGTGATGTGGCCAAAGTCTTAAAGCAAGCTGAAATCAAGTAGTAGAGAAGTGTGAAAATGCATTCATTTTGCATCACATAGCTACTACCTCATCTAATCATTATCTGAAAAAGATTAAAATGATGAAGCAAAAATAAAGATTCAAAATTACATTACCATGTTTCAAAACTTCTCAGACATTAATCCTTCTACCACGGCATTATTAGCAGCTTTCTCGTGGATTACAGCCCTGCTGTGGTACCAAAATGATAGAACAGAAGATAGGTGTCCTGGTTTGGTCCAGGACAGAATAAATTTTCTGTCTTGTAATTTTGCTTCCAGCTAGGTCTCTCATAAGTAGCTGCACTTGCTGAAATTAACAAGTTTCTTATTCAGTGTCTCCTTATAGGACTGGTAACACTCAATGTTTATGGTTACAGCTGGAGAATGGTTTGCAGAACCAAGGACAATGCTGAGTTCTGAGGAACATCTTGGGCTCCAGAGAGAAAGGGAGTAAAGGGGTCATGCCTCTGCCTCCTTTAGGGAGGAGGGGACAAGAAAAACTATCAAAATTGACAAAAGAGAGTATTCCATCCCATACACATCATACGTGGTATAAATTTGAGAGATCACGAGGGTCAAACCCCTTCCTTTTTGCCCTTCTCCTCTTGTCCCTGTTTGCTTTGGTATCCTGGGAGGATTCCATCCATTCATCTGCCTGTGCCCTGATCCATGCCAGCCTGAATCTCTGTGTTCCTGCCTCCAGCTTCCAAATGCTGCTGATTCCAGGAGTCCAGCCTGGATTGTCCCAGGGTTTCCCTGCAGTCTTGGTGTTGACATGAATGTTATTGGGAGGAAGAGGGGAGGATTGTGGTATCATTTTCCTGTGTAATTGTATATATTTAATATTTTTCATTTTTATCATTACTATTTCATTAAAGTTGTGTAGTTTAGTTTACAACCCATAAGTCTCTCTCCCTTGTTCTCTCTCTTTTTGTATCAGGGAGTGGAGGGAGATTAATAGAGAGCATCTGTCATTCAGTTAATTGCCAGCCCAGTGTTCAGCCATGACACCTGGGTATTAAGAAGAGGTCAGCACCACTTCCCTTTTGGCTAGGTAAGGAAAGGGACTACGGTAAAGGTGACAAAGCCCTGGAAACAACACCTATTGACAATGTGTCCACAAGCGTCCCAGACACAATTGTTCACAGGGAAACCTATAGTTGACTTGTTTCAAAAACATGGTCCCTATATTCATAATCGATATATTCTATTGTGACAGAGCAGCCCTATAAATTAATGCTTTCGGTTTAGATTGAATGAAAGGAAGTTGTGGTAGTGAGGGGACAGCCTGGCAAATGCTGCCTCTTTTCTAATTGAGCCACTTGCTGTTGAAAGAGTCAAAGAACTCCTTGATGGAAATAACAGGGGGTGTACTAGAGGGATAAGGTTAAAGGAGAGAAGGCTAGAGGAGTTCTAGGCACTGTCTATTTACCTCTGAACATTTCTGAATAAAGCCAGTGTTAGCTTTTCAGTGAGGAGAATGCAGCTGTCCGTCCTGACTGTACTGATTTGTAAGAGTGTCTCTTTTAATCTTATTCTTTTCTCTTTAATTTGAATGTTTTAGAAACCTTACCTTTTCTCTGACCCTACCTTTTGAGTTAATCCCTAGTGTTCTATGTCTCCATGTTCATCTAGTTCTATTCAGTCTTAAAAAGACACTCATCACTTCCAGTGGCACCACAGGGATTACGAATGTGCAGTGTCTGTCCTATGGTCTTTCTGCTGCTTCTTCAACCCCCCTGTGGTTTGAACCACAACTAAACATTGACATTTGTTTAGTTGAGACAGAGAAAGGGGAAGGAAGGACAGAAGGAAAGATGGGAGGGAAGCAGGAAGGCAACAGGGAAGGCAGGAAGGAAGACAGGAAGGAAGGAAATTTTTTTCATAGTGAAATGAGAAATTCAATTCAAACTAAGTTCCATTCATCAGAACATTTTAACAGCAATATTGGAAAACCTGGATGCAAAATACAATCAAGGAGGTTAAGGTTTCCTCGGCTCAGGGTATGAGAGGCACTGCTCACATTTTTAGGCAGCCATTAAATAACCAGGGCCTACAGCTACATTCTCATTTTGAAAATAAATTTGGGAAGTAGGCAAAAGTTTAATGAAATGTCACAATAACCTGAGAGAAGAATGATGGACAAGAGATAAGCAAAGACCTTCTGTGCTAACCTGAATCAGGCAGGGTTTTAGTTCAAGAGGAACTGTGTTAGGGTTAGAACAGAGAAAGTATTTAAAAGAAATACTTTACAGAATAAAAGAGCACAGTGGATTCTCAGAGCTACAGGCAGCCTGAAATTTTCTTCATCGCTAGGATCTTCTCAAGATGTTCTTTCAAGGAACTAAATCTGGTTCCTTATTTCCCTATAAAATGCAACTTATGAAGGATAGTATGTTCCTAAACATAGCCACTTTTCTCTGTAGTAGATGCAGACTGAAGCTAGGGGATTTTGATTCCAGGCATTTACAGTTGTATATGAAAGGATTTCTAATGTCTTTGGTACCATTACAGAAGAATGACAGATTCTCTTTTTCAGACTTCAAGCAAAAACTGCAGTTGTGCCTTTTCTGGCTAGTGCCATGTCACATTCCCACATGTGATTTCTAGCATGTGCCACTGCATTGGATGGTGAATTTTTTTCACTTACCATCAAGTGGTCATCCGTATTAATATGCAACTTGGAAAACTGAACACATAAACAGGCCTTTTGCTATCATAATTTTCATATTATGGGAAATGACACATGGAAAGCACAACATGGAAGGCTGAGATTCAGAAACATGAATTTGTTAGTAAACAAGAATTCTTTGCAACCTGATTGATATCATAGCACTGTTTTATTTTTCTTCTCTTTCCATCTTGTCCTGATCTGGTTTTTTTCCTTGTCTTTCCACTTATATACTACTGTCCTGAAGATGTGGATCATTCAATAGAATACAGTGTAAAAATATTTCAATTTCCCTCCCCCCACCTTTCTTTTGAAGTTTTTAACTTTCTTTTCTTCCAGGGGAAAAAAACCCAAAGTGTTCCTGCTGCCGGTTCTGTTCCACAAATCTGTGGAACATAGTAGTGGCAAAGGGCATAACCTTGTCGTATGTTCCATGAATAATACAACAGGGATGATTTGGCCCAGTAGTTTACCACACTCATCAGTTTCCAGTGTGAAGGCAGAGGGGGCATTTGTAAATACACTGGCAGAACATAACCTTTCCACAAAGAGCCCCATCAGCAAAATAGAGCACAGATCCAGAACATGTCAAGAAGATGAGCTGTGGAGCAAATAATGCCATCTGTACTGCTCATGATGTTCTTGGACCGATGTATCAGAAGGATGTAAATGAATGCCACATCTATGCTCACAGAATACAGCCATGATTGATAATAAGCTACCAAGAACAGTGGGACATTTTAAAGTACAGTGGAAAACAAGGAATTTTGGATCAGAAACTTTCATGTTCTTTATCAGCAAATTAATAGTAGCCTGCAAAATCACTCAGCATATAACCTTTCATTTTGCAAAACATTACCAATGGAAGATAGAATATTTTAATATTAATTCAGTAAATTCCTCCATTTAGAAGTCTGTTGTAGTCACCATTTGCAGATGAAGATTTGTCAGGAAATCTGTCATGAGAGGCTAATTTTACTCTCAGCAGGAAGATCTGGGACATATAACAAGTATCTCTCAGATATTTCAGTTGGTGAGGGAACTCAATCCCACATTTTCAAAAGCAAGGCCACTACATCGTAAGGCATGTCCGTTGTATAATTTCTTCTGGATTAAGGTATGAAAGATTAATGTGCACAACTGTAAGCACACTCTCTGCATTGATAAGGAAAAGCTAATGACGTCTGTCTGGATCTCCATGCCATTGCCACCCAAGGCATGAGGTTCACGTTAAATTTCTATGGTGATGTCTGAAGCATTACAGTGGAACAGACAATTACTAACTTTAGATGATAACTTACTTAGAACATACTCACTATTTCACTGGTTTTGTTTCAAAAGACATTTTCCATTTTTTTTACTTCCATAAAGGCATTATTGTAACATCAACGCAGACCATCTTACTCATACCCAGTCATAGTCACCTCTGACTTAAATTATTAGGAATCTTTCTATTGACCTGAAAGAAAAAAAGGTTAGTCTTGTAGTCCAGGCAATTATAACCTCGAATAATAAAATAAATGTATTCCAATAGTCATGGTTTCAAAATGAAATTAATAATCTGTTTCTGATAATCTCAAAGTTGGCATTCTTTCTGATTTTTCCATAGATTCAGTAATATCATAAAATAAAAAGTTTTTTTGCCCTGATCCTGCCGGGGATCATTCCAGTAGTATGTACATTAATGTTTTCTACCAAATTGTATGCCTTTTATTTTTTTTTTTTTTTTTAGGCTGATCCAGACTGATTGTTGGGAAGTGCTGGAAGAGTGAAGTCAAAGCTGTAAGGGGAAAAAAGACCAAACAATCAAAATAGGCAGTTCAGGATTTTCAGTTGAAGTGCCTATCTATAAATGTTTTTGTGATCACCAGCAAACGCTATAGGATTCATATTGAAGTCTCTACACTCTTGGGTTTAGTCTGTTACAGCTATTTACTTTGCTGTTCATAATGTGCTTCTGCAAATTATCTTCCTCTTATTTTTCCTTGTTCTTCTCTCCTTAAACTTTTTTTATCTTTATCATTTTCCTCCACATGGTGGGAAGAGGAAGGGATCTTCAGGAAATCAGCAATTAGTAAATAGAGATATTTCTGCAAATAAATTTGCTCATATAAATATTTGTATGAGATACCTTTATAATAAGAATTAATACCAACAAAAATTGAAATGAATGGCTATTGATAAGCAAATAAAGAAGATGTTAATACAGCTGAACTTAAAAACAAACAAACATACAAAATTATCCAGCAAAATATTTGCATATACTATTTCTCCTAAATTTTCGAGACTAAAGCTTTGGTCCTGACAAAACATTATTTCAAGCTTTACAGGGTAGACAGACAGCTTCTGACTGATAAAAGACTTCAGTAAAAGGGACAACTTTCATAGTAAAACTTGTACTTCAACTTGTAATATAAGGGAGTCTGCATCAAAAAAAGAAATTGTATATTCAGTTAGTATATATAAAAGCTTTCAAATGAAAGAGGTGAAGTTCAAAGAAGTTTCAGCTCAGGCTTTTTTTTTTTTTTTAACTTTCTTAAAAAACTCCCACACCCCTGACTGCAGTAACAGCTCAAATGACAAGACTACATAGATGCCTAACTTGTATATAACTGCAATAAGAAAAATTAAGTCCCAGCTTGTGCTCACACCAATGTAGCATCCTTCTTGTTGGTATATCCACCACGCTTTGCAGGACTTAAAATCCAGGTCTGTTTTGATAAGCTAAATGTGTATAAGGTATAATTAACAAGCGAAGATTCCCATTCTGCTTGTCTGGATACTGTGAAACAAGTACACATTACCCCAATGAACAGCGTTGCCATGGTGCTGATTCATAAGCACTGGACAGTGATCCTATGGAATTACAAATGGACATCATAGAAACATGGGAAAAATAAAACCCTACCTAGAACATCAAGTATGGGATGAAACTATTCTACCTTTTTTAGCTTAAAAAGATCAGTATTTTGTTCTGACAATTCTGATTACCAACAGGTAATCCAGTTTTCTACAAACAGGTACTAATTAATCAGTGTCTTTTAAAGGAATTGCATATTTTAGAGTCAGGTGTGTAGAGGATGAGGCCAAAAGATACTTTTATGGTCATCTAGAATAGTCTCTTACAGAAGTCAGACTTTATTGCTGTGAATTCTTGATTCAGATCCAAAGACAGCTTCCAGGAAGACAGCTAGAAAACAAAACCTATTCCTGATTTTAAATTTACAACTGATGAAGAATCCCTTGGAAAGCTGCATTAAGAACAAGCAAATCTGGTTTCAAAGATGTGTTCATATTTATAGTCTTAGTTTGTCCAGATTCATGTCCTAGATGAAGGTCCAAGTTATATTTTGCTGGTTAGATTGATGAATGCACTATTGCAGCTTGCTCACCAAACAGACACTGACTCCCTAATCATGGAATTGATGAAGTCCTTCAGTATAACAAGTTTTCCAGTTCATTAATGATTCTCATAGCTCTTTTCTAAATCTCCTCCCATTTTCCAACACTCTTCACTGGGTATCAGAAATGATCCTAATACAGAGGGGTCAGTGCAGAACCCAAGAATACAGTAATTCGGGCTCTCAGTAACTTCTCACAGTCTCTTGTGAATCCATGTAGTGGTCTCATTAACCTTTTTGCCACAGTGTTATCTTTAGCAGCTCATTTTCATCAGATTAACTCCTATGACCTATAAGTCTTTTTCACACTCCCTGCTCCCAGGAACATATTTCCAGTCCTGTATGTACAACTGGCTTTTTTTTTTTTCTGCCCCTGTGACTATGTATTGGACAATACTGGAAAATAATTTTCCTATGCTGCAGTTCCAAGCAATCAAGGTGACTGCATTTCAGCAAGGTATTTTCTTCATTATTTACCTCTTTCCATTTTTCTCATTCTTCCCATTTTTCTCAATCACAAGCTGTAGCAGTACAATTCTGCATTTCCCAAATTGTGATAATGCATGTACTGTGAATCATAGAATCATAGAATTGTCTGGGTTGGAAGGGACCTCAGAGATCATCAAGTCCAACCCTTGACCCACTACCTCTGTGGTTACCAGCCCATGGCACTGAGTGCCACATCCAGTCTCTTTTTAAATATCTCCAGGGACGGAGAATCCACTACTTCCTGGGGCAGCCCATTCCAATGCCTGATCACCCTCTCTGTAAAGAAATTCTTTCTAATATCCAACCTAAACCTCCCCCAGTACAACTTAAGACCATGCCCTCTTGTCTTGCTGATAGTTGCCTGGGAAAAGAGACCAACTCCCACCTGGCTACAACCTCCTTTCAGGGAGTTGTAGAGAGTGATGAGGTCTCCCCTGAGCCTCCTCTTCTCCAGGCTGAACAGCCCCAGCTCCCTCAACCTCTCCTCATAGGATCTGTTCTCGAGTCCCTTCACCAGCCTGGTTGCCCTCCTTTGGACCTGCTCCAGGACCTCAATCTCCTTCCTGAACTGAGGGGCCCAGAACTGGACACAGGACTCAGTGAATGGAAGAAGAATGCGATAGAATGTGGGTATGTGGAAGTGAAGAATGGATACTACTGAGGCTTCTCTGAGAGCCTTTCCCAGCTGTGTCCCTTCCAGCCTGCTCTCTGCCCCTGGTCTATTGGCCTTTCCTGAGATAGAAAGACAGCCCTGAAACTCTGTTAGAACTAATCAGCAGTAGCCAAAACACCAGTGTGTTAACACCTTTCTAGCTACAAATACAAAGCCCAGCAACATGGGGGCTGCTATGGGGAAAGTTAATTGCATCCCAGCCAGATACAACACACAACTGTATTCTGAAGCTCATTGATTACTTTTATGTCTATACTTACCATCCATTGAATGATTTTTCACCATTCTTCCTACTTAATGAAACATTGTTCTGTATAAAACTGAATGTCTTGTCTAACTGTATTAAATAGAGTTCTCAATCAAAGCTGTAATCTGATAAAAATATAGCAAGATAGATTAGCAAACCCTATTAACATGTGCTGATGTTGATTGACAATATTAAAGTACCCTGTTTAACTCTTTATTAATTTGAACTGCATAAGCTATTTCACTATCCTAACTGAAATCAATGTTAGGCAGACAGGCTCATAATTATGATGGTTGTCCTCTGTAACTTTCCCAAATATTTTATTTTCTTCCAAACATGTTCTGTTTTTTTTTTTTTTTTCTTTTTCCAGACTAAGTTTTCTGGGAATAGTGGAAAAAAAGCAAAAATACTCCAGAGAGGGATCCAACCAGCTCTTTCAAAACTCTTCAGTGGGAACACCTAAAATCCATCTGACTAAAAAGTATGTAACTTACACTTTGCATGCCTCAGCTTTCCTGTTAAAAAACAAAATATGTTGGGAGAGAATAATAAATTATTATGGTATGATTTGAATGAGCCATTCCACTTTTTCCCAGAGAGAGCAAAAACATCTATATAGCTCATCATAACCAGTGTCCTGAATTCATCCAGGATTAAATGTGAAGGAAGACAAAGAAGCACATTTTTGTCTTAATATGAGTGAGGGTCTAGAATATGAATTGTTTGCCACTTCTGCCTAACAAAGATGAAAAGATGAGAAAAGAATTTTGCCTCTGTGTCTACCTTCCATCTCCACGTAGCAGCATATTTCTCATTAACGTCAATAAGGATTACAAAAACATATGTGGGGGCAAATATGTCAGTAAGTAATTTTCATTTGACTGTGCATAGATTTCAGAACATAGGTGATTCAGCTTGCATTAGTTACCCAGCCTTCAAGCCAGGATACTTGCACTTATTTTCTGAAAGAAATAGAAAATTATTAGCTGGCACAAATCCTTCACCATTAGGGCTGGAGCTAGACTATCTATTCTCACTTATTGCTTCTGAGTCACTATCAGATTCTGTTACTGTGGAAGAATTCTAATGATTGTTTATTTGCTCCTGAATTATAGACACCACTAATAGCATCACTTTCTGCAAGTTTTCTAATTGCTGAAGGGTTTGGGTGTTTGTATGTTGATTAATAGAAGTGAACTGGCAGCTATATATTCTGCAATCTATTCCTAGTATATGTTCACTCTAGGTTTACTAGAAGGGTGTAATCTGCCAAATGTGCATTTACCTTTCCAATTCTCACAATACCATGCCAATAAGCATGGGGATAAGCACTGCCAGATTTCCTGACACCACCATGTATCCTTTCCACTCAGATTGGGGCTACAACTATTTTTGGCAATACCATGAACCAGTCTCAGCTGCCCAGTCTTCAGAAGGCATAAAAAACTATTTCTCTTTTGGCTACAGGCACTTTCTTTTCAGCTCAAGCTGCAGAGACTTCTGGTTTTAAGTTTGATTCGTTCCTGGGATAAATCTCAAATGACAACTCAAATGGCAGCTGTCACCCTGTTACTGTGCCAGCAGAGTTGGAAGCAGTGATTCGCACACTAACGATGGGGGTGCTCAATTCTGCTTTAGTAGAAGTGTGGACCATAGGTGTCTGCCACCACCTCTGCATCTGAGCACAGACACTGCCCATCATCTCTTCCAACAAGGGATAATTACTGTGCTGGGGAGGAAAGAGGGGTGGAGGCGTGCAGGGGTAGGCAGGGATAAGTTTAAAACCTTATATTTTACCAAATTCATCTAGACAAAATGATGGGTTATATCAGAGAACTAATGAATTAAGGCAGATGCACACTGCTATGAAAAAAATGCAGATTGTTCCAAGGCTTTGCTGTGCATCTATGCTTTGTCTAGTAAATGTAACAAAATTGTGAGATATTCTAGAAGGAAACCCTCTGACCCTATAGGACTGAGCCAAAAAGCAATTTGTCTTTAAAAGTAGCTTGACTGCTGAGAGAGGACTGTGAATTAATTCCTGTTTTGTAAATGGATTCATCTTATTCAGACAACATAGGAAACCAGCCATTCCCATGCTTGAAACAGGCCTTAAAGTAAAAGAACATGGAACAGAAAGGAGGGCATTTGATTTTTTTATCTGTCCCCATAGTTGCAGAAAAACTAAACTTAAATCCTACAAGGTGCTTCTTCCAACTTTCTCTTTGAACCTCCAAAGATATTGGATGCATAGTGCTACCATAATGCAATATGCAAATTCACAACTATGGCACATTACAATCTGAAGGGGTAACTTTTTTCCTGTGTTAATAAGGATTCCAGTTAAAACACAACCAGAAAAATAAATATAATTCAATACATCCTTGAAAGCTGACACCAAGTAGTTACTTAGCAAATTGAAACAAAAGAAAGAAAAAATTCAACAGAAAAAAATCTCTAAAGATTTCTTTCAGTCAAATAAATGTAGTCAATTGCCAAGGAATAACACTCAGCTACTATTCCCATTTCAGGTTTGAGAAAATTGCTGCAGAGCAGTTAAGTTATTTGTACTTAGCTGTAGAGAAAAGAAATTTCAAACAATGTTTTTCTGACTCCTATTCCTGTGCTTTGGCAAAATCTTTCCAGTTGACTTCATCTGCATTATAAATGTAAAAATATTACGTCATCCTTATAAGAAGTATCTTATTACTGGCATGTAATGACTCACGGTCATTTTATATTCATAATAAAATGTTATTTAGATGGTGTCATCAATAATATAAAAGATTAACATAAATTATGATTACATATGACTGATTAATAAATAAGTTATAAGAATATAAGTTCATTACAGGAACATTTAGAATATCTTCAAAATTATGTGAGCCAAAAGAAAGAAATACTGTGCAGTTGCTTTCTGCTTTGTTTTTTTTAGTTCATCTGTTCAGTCACTCTTATTCTGCTGCTTTCTTTGCCGGGACAGGCTGAAATAGATGGAAATTATTAGGAAGCACACAAAAAAACACAGAAATGAACTCACCAGCCCCCAGCCCAGAAGGAAATCTGTGGCTAATAACCCTCCTTTACAGACATTCCAGAAACTAGTTCAGCTGATTCTTACTATCATGTCAGAGGAAAAGTGTCCACCTCTGAAACACTGATAAGGAACTACACAGAAGTGAACAGATAACAGCCTTGTTATTGTACTGTATCATGTACAAAATAAACCCCAAATATTTAAATTGATAAGCCTTCACATAAGGCTGCACAAGTTGCATGTGAGATACATCAGCTGGCAAGATGAGATAAGCAGAATCATATAAATAGGTTTTGTGCAAATTGAGAGTGGGGGGAAACATAGTGAGTGCAATAAAGAGAGACTTTTCAATGCTACCGAGTACCTCACCCTAAATCCCTGTTCCACATAACAGTGGCATCAGGGGAGCAGATGAGAAAGTGCTAATGGAGTAAGGAATCATATCACAAACCTCATGAAGCTGAGGCAGGAATCTGCATTACAGTCAGGTTATTGTGACAGTTCATATGAGACACCAAGGTGTGTGCAGAGATTTTCAAGCGGAGGGTAATCATTCAAATTGGCATAAAAGGAAAATGTCTTTTGTTTTTATTTTTTTCAGGAACCTATTGCACACGTGTGTGCCCCTGCATACACAAACACACAGACACACACACAGAGTCCTATTATGATGTAGTCAAGCCGAGCAGAGACTTACACAATGCACAGTGCATACCTCAGATTCTAGTCTGGTGCAACAAAAGAAAGGAAAGAAAGGTATTGACTTGTAAAAAGAAAAGACCTGAAAGAAACTCAAGCAATATTAAACATTTAGAGAGTAGTGATGTGGTACTGAATACTTTGACCAACATACAGTATTATTGGTTTCCTTGGCATCAACCATGAAGCAAACACATGATGGTGATTCACAGTTTTTCCTGCGTGATGCCTCTAGGGACATGTAGGGAAAGACATGGTCTTTTAGGAGATGGAGACGGAATGAGCACTGAAATAGACAAACTCTCAAAAGCAGGAAAACTGAGATGGTAATTTTGGTCTATTTAACTACACAGGTAACTGAGAAAGATTAAGCTTCAGCTAAGTCAGCATGCTGAATACATGATAGTAATTAAAGTTGCCTGAAACTGATACCATGTTATAAATCTAACTGTTTCAAATATCCAATTTTGGACATTTTAAAATGGCCAAAAATACAGCCTTGTCCTAGACTTGAAAGTTATTTTGGAAGAAGAGAAAGTGGGCTATAGTCAACTTCTGGCTTCTGGGAACTTTCTTGCGGAGAAACAGATTATTTTGACCATACATGACACATACACTTATGAATAATTCCCTCAGAATTCAGATTACCAAGAGAAAAATAAAACCACTGGTATGCAAAACGCAATGCTATGTACAAAGCCAAACCTCTTGAGAATCAGAATATAAATTGGGATTAACTTTTGAAAAATACAGGGCGAAGGCAATGCCCATCAAAAAGGTTTTGTTGCAGCTGGAACAAATGCCTGGACATTTCATCACACTGGTGTACTTCCCACCACACATAATAAAGACCTTCCAAGCAGCACAAAGTCCTCACCAAATGGCAGTCCCTGATGCTTGGATTGGTACCATCAACATGTGGTTTCACCTAACACGTCTCTGTAAAGAGAAGAATTCCTGATCCTTGAAGTGACTTTCTATCTTCCATTGACTACAGAGGGGCACCCGAAGAGTGGGATAGATATCAAAATTTTTTATTGATCAAAATGAGTGTGATGAACCTCACATATGTTTATGTCCCAAATTAGACTCTTCACTTCCTTCTGAGGTCAAAAACTGGTTTAAATATGAACAGTGCTATCTTCCTTGTTCTACCACTATACAAAGCAGAGATTATCAAAACATTTCATATGTTCCTAAGAATAGGAGCGCGCAGTGGTGCACAAATGGGCAAAGAGTAAATGTAGATTTTTTTCTTTCAGTCTTCACTTGATACAGTGGCTGTGATTAGATGTCTAACACAATTAGCATCAGTGACAAAAGGGTAAGAACTCGAGATGGAAAAGTACAGGTTTAATTCTACTTTGAGAACCTGGATGTTTTTTAACTGGCTGGTTCTGATGAATTCACCTGAGAGTACTTAGATAACTGGATGAAGTGATCTCAGAGCCCTTAGCAATTATTTTTAAAATTGAATGAAGACAGGTAAAGTTTCAGAAAACAGAAAAAGGCCATCGTAGTTGTTATTTTTCAAAAGTGAAAAGAAGTGGAGGTCAGACAATCTAATTTCAATTAAGAAAAACCAAAAAAACTCACCCTAGTTTAAATATTCAAATATCTGGATGGTAACAAGGGGATAAGAATCAGCCAATGTGGAATTATTAAGAACAAATCATGTCAAAGCAACCTAGTTTTCTCCTATGACACTGTGACAGGCCTGTGTATTGAAACGAAAAAAAAATATTTACGTTAGTAAAGCTTTGATAGTGTATTTTATGACATTTTTCTTTGCAATCCAGGGCCTTTCAGCAATTAGCATAAAGTAGGGAAACAACTGACTGGGAAACTATATATAAAGAGGAATTGTTCAGCTGGAAGGATGTAACAGTGAAGTTCACAGAGGACTGATCTGAAATATATGGAACACTTCCAATAATAAAAACTGCATGATGGAGTAGGGAATATACTTATAGATGATTCAAAGCTGGGAGAGGCTGAAAAACCATGTGGATGACAGAGTTAGAAATCAAACTGATTATTACAAAGTGAAGAAACAGTGTGAAGTGACTGGGATGCAATTTAATAAGGGCAAAAAATCAAAAGTTCTCCACTTAGGTAAGAGTAAACGTCTGCACAATTATAGGATGAGGAATAACAGTTCTTGTGAAAAAGGATGCATGGTCTAGAGTGGATCATAAATTGAGCATGAGTCAGCAATGCTAGGCTATTTCAAAGACAAAAGGGAAGCTTCATCCTGGAAGTTACAAACAAGAGAATCATATAGAAGACAAAGGAAATAAAATTGCTGTTTATTTCACTCATCTCAAGTGCTTTGTCCAGATTTAGGATATCTTCAGGAAAGATGCTGACCAACTAAAGAGATAAGAATAATATGAGGATTATAAAACATTACCTTTGAGGACAAACCAAAAAGAGTCAGTTTGTTTTGTTCAGGTAGGTGGCATTTGAAGAACATTTTGATGGTCTTCCAATATTTTCCAATATTTTGAACGATAACTGCATAGAGGAGAGGATCAAATTCAAATAGGAAAGGAACAAATCAACTAGCCTAACATGCAACAACGTAGATCTTAGATATTAGAAGAAAGAATGGTAAATATTGTCAAATGCTTGAATAAACTGCCTAGAGAAAATATGGAATTTTCAACACTGTAGATTTTTAATAATCAGTAAGCTGAACATCTGGTCAGGCATGGTTTAGAGAGGGTTGAACAGACCTTGGGGCAACTACATGTACTGGGTCATCTCTTAAGATCCCTTCCAGAAATGTGATTTCTCAATGTTTTTTTATATGTTTGACTCCAAGAAACACAAGAAAGGAATTTTTCTAGTAATATGTATGGCAGATCTAGTTTATTTATATGAATATAGCACCTCTGAAAAAATTTTGTTGATGGGACTGTCTACACCTGTTTGTCACACTTTGTATTTTAAAACCTCAACACAACAGTCTCACTTTCAGTCAATAAAGAGTGCACTGGAACTTGCCACAGGCACATGTAAAAGAGAGAACAGCACACTGGAAGACCCAAAAGAGTGCTCTAAATTGCCTTAATGGGTCGAGGCAGACAAATATCTCAACTCAAACTGGTAGCATGCATGCATGTAGCTGTCAGTATTAAAAAAAAAAAAAAAAGGGAGGGGGAAGTAACAGCTCGAGTTGCTCTTGACATGATTTCATTTAACTCACTAGGTCTCTGACCTTTCAGTGTTGGTGGAAAGAGAAGTGGAAATATAACACTGAGGGGGAAAAATTCATGCAAATTGTAACCTTTAAAACCACCAAGTGAGTCTTTTTTTTTAAAGGAGAGAAATCTGATGATCTAATTATGCAAGTCATTAGGAAAACAATGCTGAAATTTTGTGGCTAATGGGATTTTAAGTTATATTGACAATGCAAACCAATTATTCCTTCAAAACTTTCTCTATCTGCAATTGCATTATTTTAATGAAATGGCATGCTAAACCTCAAGTAGCCAAATGAATGTTAATTATGGAAATAGTTGAGTTAACAAGAGAACCCCTCTCTTTCCATGACCTCATAATTTCACAAGTCTGAATAGAAGCATAAAGTCATTTCATTTTGCCTCTGAATTGTTTGATGTTGTAAATATAGCAATCTTCAAACTCTTCAGAACACCAACTTTAGAATAAAATTTATATTAATTTTCTTAAGAACTAAAGTGGAACTGGGGTACAATCACAAGATGAAAGCAATTCCAAGACTTGGGAATATTTAGATAATGACACAATTCTTCCAGGTCAGAATCAATTCTAGTTTAACACATTAAAACTTTTCTGCTTTAATTGATTTTTCCACTATCTATTTATCTTTTTAATTGGATAGTAAGGTAACAGGTAAAAAAAAAAAAATCTGTGAAATTCAACCAGTTCATGTGAGCAATTTCAATAAGTGAATGGGCTGATGGGAAATTTTGCAAGGTTACTGAATAATTAATAAAAGTCAGAAAATCAAAACGAGTTTTTGTCTGTTGCTAGTGTCATCAAGCTAATGGCAGAATAAGTCTGTAATTCCCTAAAAGATCTTCCTCGCTGCAACAAGCAATTTTAGGTTTTAGTTAGTTGAACAGAGAGATAATAAAAGAAAGGTACAACAGTGTCTGAGTGGGAAGGAACCTTTAGAGATGATCTAGTCCTACCTTCTACTGAAAGGAGGTCTTAGCCTGGTTTATTGAGGACCCTACCAAGCCAAGTCTTCAATATTTCTGGCAAGAGATATTACACCACTTCTCTGGGCAAACTACTCCAATATCAAATTGGAGTAGAATGATGAAGAATTTGCTTCTCATGTCCTTACAGAATTTCCCCTAAAGCAATTTGTGCCTATTGCTTCTTGTCCTGTCACTATGCATCCCTGTGAAATGAGTGTCTCCATCTTCCTCATAGCTACATTTCAGGTACTGGGAGACCGTGATTAGATTTCCATAGGGGCTTCTCTTGTCTCAGCTGAACCTTATTCTTTTTCTTCATATGTCAAGTTCACCAGTCCTCTAATCCTCTTTCTGGCCCTTCAGTAGATCTGCTTTAATTTTTAGAGTCTCTTGAATTGGGGAAACTCCAACTACATACACTAGTTCTGGTATGGCCTAAAAAGTGCCAAATAATCACATACTTGGATCTTCAGAATATACTCATCCTAATGCAGCCCAGGACACAGTTTGCCTTCACTGCTGAAATGAGATGTGCCATGTGGGCATTACAGCCTTTCCTTGATAAAAAGCTGGGTGTCTGAATATAATGAGCAGTGGACAGCAGTGCAGTGCAAAGAAGACCTGAGTGTGATGAGGGTCAACTGAAGGAGAAGAATATCTGAAACCACTGGAAAGGCACATCATACCAAGATGGGATGACTTGATTGGCAGTCTGTGCCAATATCTGGCTACAGACACAAATACACCTGCCCCATGAAATAGAGATCATGGAGAAATATTTTTATGAGGGGGTCTGACACCACATGGAAGGAAGGGCCCACCCTCCAGGTGGGACCATTCTAGATCAGCACTGAAATCCCTGCCAGTTGTTCCCCTGCCTGTACTCCTGCTCCTGCCCCAGGTGCTGGATGTCCATTTGTCTACACACAGACTATGTCAGGAAGGAGATGGCTTTAAGTGGTCTGACTGCTCTTTTTTTAACTTAACAATGTGAAAGAATCTAAAAATCTTGCCAGTTTGCCCTTAGCAGTTGTATCACACATGAGTGAAAGAAGAGCTGTAGGCTTCCCTTCAGTGCAATTGCAATTCATTTCTCTTGCCAAACAACAACTTTCCTCTTAAAATGTGCCTAGGTCTGCAAAAGTACCAGATAGCTTACACTCTACTGTTTGGCATACGATATTTCACACATATGACTGTGAAATCAGTCATTTTGCTTCAAAAATATTTTTAGGGATAACTTTATTTAGAACCAACATAGTCAGGATTGACCATAGATTACAGAACAGTATCCATCCACTAGAAGAAGTATGTTTCCACCTTGGCCTTTGAGATTTTCTATTAATGTGTTCAAGTTATTCATAGTTTTGTATAGTTGTTCTCACCATTACCCTTGAGCTGTTTATTATGCTGAAAAGCTTTGGAGCTGGCATTATCTTTTAACAAAAAAAAAGAGTGCTGCTGCAGTGATCATAACTTGCTTCTGAAATACAAATGAAAAAATGGGTAAATGGACCCAACCACCTCACAGAGGTCAGAAAATCTTCTTCCTTATTTTTAAGGAAAGCATACAGAGAAATAAGCATTCTGCCAGCCTACTAATAGTGAAAAAAATACAGGCTCAGAGATAATTTATGTTGGAAGTGGCTTACAGAGATCACCTGGTTCAACCCTCCCTCTTTTCTTATTGCACCATTTCCAATTCCAGCCCTGCCTCTGGCCAGGGCCACGTCCATCAGGAGAAAATGAAGCTGCAGTAAGACCTGCAGGGCAGTGGAGAGAAAGGGGTGAGAGCCATACAGGAGCAGAGATACCAAGGTCAGTGAAGAAGGAGGGGAGGAGATTTTCCTGAGCAGAGTTTCCTCCCAGCCTCAGGAGGAACACAGTGGAGCACCCTGTGCACCCAGCAGTCAAGCACGGAACCACAGTGGAACAGATGTGGATCTGCAGCTGTGGAGGACCCCGTGCCAGAGGAGGTGGCTGTTCCCAAGGCAGTCAAGAGGCTGGAGATCCTGAGGGACTGCACCTCATGGGAAGGACTCACGTTGGAGGGGTTTGTGAAGGACTCTCCTGTAGGAAGTAAACCTGCATTGGAGTGGCAAAAGGCTGTGAGGAATCCTCCCTCTGTGGAGGAAGGAGAGGAAGAAGAAAATGTGTGACGAACTCACCCTAAGCCCCATTCCCTCTCTCCCTGTGTTACCATGGGGTAGGAGGTAGAGAAATGGGGAATGAAGTAATTTGCGCTACGGAAGAAGCGAGGGATGGGGGGGGAGGTCTCTGGTTTGGGGTATCTGGTTTTGTTTGGGGCACCTGGTTTTGTTTTCTCTTTGTCCTATTCTTATTTGACTGGTGATAAATTAAATTGATTTTTTTTCCCTGAGTCTGTTTTCGCCAACACTGTAATTGGTGTGTGAAACTCTCCCTACTCTTGTCTCAGTTCATGAACCTTTAGCTGGATTTTCTCTTCTCCATCCCACAGTGGGGAGAAGAGGTGAGTGAGCATATGCCTGGTTGTTACCAGCTGGGCTTAAACCATGACAACTTACTAGATCCCTGTGCCCAAACCTGCTTGCAATGTGCTTTCATCTAGTAGCTGTAAGATGCTAAAGATGGTTTGCCTTTGACATGAGAAAAGGCATTTCTAACAGTGTCTGGAGAGAATTCCACTTGCAGAGACAGATTTTGAGACACTCGGTAGACCACAGGCATTTTAGATTTTTGTACTAGCACCTTCTCCAAAATTTACCATAATCATCTTGCATGTCAGACACTGCTGTTCCCATGTGCAGATATGACAATGCAATTATGATGTGAGAAAGAGAAAGCCAGGAGAACATATAAAAAGTGAAGCTTCCCAAAAGTGGAGGAATTTGCTGAAAAGATAAGGACTTGCCACTTGCAACAACCCAAGGGAAGAGCAAGAAGACAACCAAGCCAAATTATATGTGATAGATATTACACGTCTTGTAAAACACAACGAACACGGAACGGAAATTATTGGTGACAGGGACAGGATCTGAAACAGTACTGGGGAGAATGGGAAAAAACTCCAAACACTTATAATCTGGTAAACAGCTCATTTGAAATAGAGAGAATAAAAGCAAAATGCTGACTGAAGGTCCCAGATTAAAAGGGCCCCATCTTGGGAAGGCTTCACTGAACACTGATGTACTGATGTAATAAAACTAGGACTAATCATATTTTTTGAAGGCAGTGTTTCCTGGTGTACTAGGAAAGCAGTTGTGTGTCTTCAACAATGTCTGTAATTCATTACAAAGAAATACCTTGTTATTGATTTTTTATATATATATATACATTGGCCACTGGATACAACACCTCAGGGTGTCTCCTCTCTGATTGCACCTACTTGCTGTTTCTTAGTAGTCAAAAGAAATATATGAAAATATTTTTTTTCTTAATTGAAACACACATTTAAATTATTCTTATTATCCTTTGCTTTACACATATAAGGCTTCTATCTTCATTCCAGCCTAGAATACTGGCATAGCTTTCATAGCAAGAACTATTTAAAATTAATACATTTTGATGGAAAGAAATAGGTAACAGCTGCATGTTATAAGACCATCTACAACAACAACAACTAAAGAATCAAGGTAGTTCTGTTAGCTAAGAGAAGTGATCGGATTGCTTATTTCAGGCTCATCAGTTTCATCTTTGTTTTTAATAAGATATTTTGAGATGGTTGATTTTTCCTGAAGAGCTTGCACTAACTCAACTTGGTCTAGAGGTTTTCAATTACTATTGAAAATTAAATAATTCAGACATCTTTTATAAAATTTCAGTGATCAAAACTAAAAATTGATATTTTCTTTATCATGAATCTACTGAGATCCAGGCTCTAGACTCCTTGCACAAGAGTATAGACCAGGAGAACAGTAAGATAAGCAATGCATGCAAGATCTGAGATGTAAGCTGTATTGCCTAGTTCCAACAGCAAAGGCAAGTTAAATTTCCATTTTATACTAAAATTCGAACCAAGTTAATACTGTCTTTAAAAATCATTTAATTTTTTTCCTGGACACTAAAAAAAACTCATTAAAAAATATAAAGGGAACAAACAAACAAAAGGCCCAGAATTTCTAAACCTGCCTGCAGTTTTACATCAAGCAGCATGACAGGATATAGAATTTCAGTGCTAATAACATCAACTCAGTTGCTCCCAATTTGTGTTAATTGAACTGCAGGGTGAATTTAAGCCTCCCTGCCCTGTCAGTGATGGAATAAGCTCTTTGCAGAACTCTGTGTGACTACGTGGTAGAGAAAAAAGTATATTTGTCCAGAGTAGCAATAAACATTGATCAAGTTGAATACAAAAGGGGAGAAAAGATTAGCATGGGCACAAATATTCCACCAGCTCAAACCAGGACACCATGCTTTGTGCCTGCTTTACCCTATTTCACACAAAAAAAGTTAGAAGCAGCTTTGATCCCAAAGAGCAGAACTTAACAAAGAAGGCAGATGTATTTATTCTCTCATCTGGAACAGTATCCTACCAATAGATGAAAGAGGTCTGTAGCTGGTTTTGGTTGTTTTTTTTCAGCACATACATCAACAGGCAATAGCTGTGCTTCTCTATCCAGCAACCCTGCTGCTTGGGCAGAACCTGTCTCTGGCAGCTTAATCCAACCCCTTGGGAAAGCAATCCGAATAATGATTTTTAGTAAACTGTATCAGTTCCCCAAAACAACACTGCAGAGAGCACAGTGGCAGGCATGAGACATAAAAGAAAGTGTTAGGAATGGCTGCTCTGGCATTATCATTGGTGAAACAAGGGATGCCAAGTCTGAGATGGGTAAGGGTGTGACAGAGCAGCCCCAGCCTGCATCTCACCTTCCATCTACTCCCTCTCAGTTTTTTCTGTGCTACAGAACAGTAACACCAATGTCATCAGGAGCATAATAAAGGGAGTTACATGCTGTGTTGTGTAATAAGTGATAACTTATTTCACCACTCTTTTTCATCTGAACTTTAACTCTTTTCTGAGGATCAAGATCTCATCTGTGTTTTCATAAAACTTTATTAACTTTAGACCATGTATGTAAAAACGCAAAAGCATTTACCAGTAACTTCAGCAAGCTTTCAATAAAAGTAACATAGTAAAGAAAGTAACCCCTTTCTGTTACAAAAAAACAAAAGAATATGTACAGTATTCAGAATGACATTATTAGACAAATTTAAAGATGCTGCCCCAGCAACAGTCCATCTTTATTGCCACCACATATCTATCCTCAAATGAAGGACGTCAGCACAAGACGTACAGGTTCGTGTACCTCTTCCCTTACTATTTGCACTCTGGATGGTGTTGAAAGCTTGGCATTTAACTTGCAGAAAATTTTCTATGTATGTTTAAGGCCTTGGGACCACCTTCTAGTAACTCTTGTATTTGACCTTCACTCCAGAAAGTGAAGTCTGGTCAATATCTGGACCTTTCATAGAAAGTTACTGTGGCAGCAGGTACAGTTACACAGCTCAACCCTGGGATCATCAGGTTTACAGGTATGATGGGCTGTGATGGGCTCTTTCTCCTCAATAACTCCTTCTTCCTCTAAGTTAATGGAAATTCAATTTAGTCTTGTTAAAGGAACTATTTCGTGTTCCTGGAGGATGTCACTGGACTATTGAAGTTTCACCAGAAGGTGACATCTCTTTCACCACTGGGGCTGAGGATGCTGACAGGGACTGAGCTCATCTACAGCCACTTTTCTTCCAAATGCTGAAGCAGAGAGACTGTGCCATAGATTGAGCTCCAGAGAGAGAAGTATAAACAGAAGGTAAAGGAGGCATAGGGGAAAGAAGGTTCTGCTTCAGAAGGAAGGGACATAGCAAGAGCATCATCAGAACATGAGGAGTGTTTGACACCAGCCTCAGTAGATCTGAGTACTTCCAGATCTTTAGACTGAAAGTCTTTACTTCTTGTACCAGAAACACAGATTATCCCAGGAAATACCACAACAGCTTCCTCTCTGCTGCCTTCTCCTTCTCCAGGCTAAAAACCAGTCTCAAGTTCGCAGAAAATTTACCTGGGTTTCACATGTTCAATTTGTGGCACATTTATAATACTCCATGTATAAACTGCAGCTTTGGCACACTTCTCTAAAAAAGAATATATACCAAGTGAAAGAGGAACTTATAATAACCTTAAAAATAAAATAAGAAGAGTTAATGTTTTGTCTGTCTAAATGTCAGCATGTAGGCAAGGCTTGTTTCTTTCCTCAGCAGGAGATAAGTCTGCTGGCAACTCCACATGGCTGCTGCACAGCCCTCGGTGCTGGGAAGCAGGGATGTACATTTTATATTCTGCAGTGCCATCTAGCCCCAGGAAATAACATTCCACATTGGACAATGGCTGCTGAAGGACACTGTTGAGTGTTAAATGTTAAGTTCATAAATAATTTTTGACCCTGGATGAAACTTATCTTTTGGATTATTATATGACATTCTAATTTTTTTTTTTCCCTTTTTTTTCCCCTGCACCATGAATGCAGCTGAGCAACATATAAGCTCCTCTGAGAGCTATCTGCAACAGGAAACAACTGACATATGCTATCTTCATTATTTCTCATCCAAATGGAAACTTAAAATAATCTGAAATAACTAAATAAATGAAAACCCAGGGCATGTGGGTGCTTTTTGTTGGTGTTTTGGTAGAAAACTTCAATTAACAGAAGAAAAGAAAACAACTAAAAAAATCTAATAATGAAAGCCCACTCATGGCAGTTTTGCCAGTGTTGAATTTTGCTATAAGGAGGAAAAAAATCTATAGGGTATTGTATTATTTCTCTTTTTATTTCTAGCCATGTCAAACGAATTCTTTAGCTATTCCACACAAAGTTCAATTCACTCGTACCAGTTTGAAGTTTATCTAAATTAAATATCTGGGTTGGATACAAGTGAGTTTAAAACCACCAGGGAAAAAAATAAAGGCCTTCAAAAGCCTAGATAGCTTCTTCATTATGATGTTGAGTTTAGTCAATTAAAAATGTGATCATAGGTCTCCTAAAATGTAAGTTTCCAAAGACAGCATTGCTGACATTGTTCCACTGTTTTTCCTTCACAGTCCATATTCTGCAATAATTTTTTGTTTTTCTACTTATGCTTACAGCAAGTGAGAATTAATTTTATTATGAAGTAAGGGCACATCTACCTATGAAATTTATCACAGAATGAATCATTGTCCCTATTGCTTATGAGGGAACTAGATATCTAGTTTAGTTTTTATTGCATACACCTTGATTTTTTTAGGACAGACCTGTTTCTTCAGAGTGCACTTGAGCCCTAGGATTACTAGAGGTGGTGGGGTTTTTTTCATTTCCATGAGAACAAAATTTTCATAATTAACTTCTTAGCTTCAGGCATGTCTTTCCATACAAAGGATAACCTAAATCCAGATACTAGATGCATACCATAGCAATGTTACAAAGTGTACTCAGCTAGCCCTGAGAAAACCAGCTTGTGAGTCAGAAACCATGTAGATCCATTAAAAGGGGTTCTCTGAGAGTCTAATTCACCCTATACCTCAACTTATTCACAGCTAACTTAGAGCTTGTATATCATCACAAAGCACTGTACTCTGACACAAACTCTAACTCCTTAGTTTCTCCAAGAAAAAATATGTTTGTTGCTGCTGAATGGGAAATAGACAGTAACCACATACACATGAACTTTAAACAGTACATCTCTAGTTTTTTCATAATAATACTGAAAACACACTGATGCAGAAGTGGCAGAGTACTTTTTAAGAAGGGATGCAAACATTAGGAAGATTTGTAGGCACAAAGAAAACCCACTATGTGTCAACAGAAGGGTCAAGATTTCCTTGATGGTCTACAAGTCCGTACCAACGAGGGACTGTGCTAACCCACAGAAGCTTTGTACAAATGGAGTTTCCCTGCTCATGAATTCTGATCCAGGAACCCACTGTGGAGCAACAGTGCCATGGTATTTCACAACTGTTCAAAATACATTCACAAGGTTTTATTTTCACAGTGCACACACTATCATACTTCAGGACCTTTTTCACATATATCTAGCAATCCAAAAATTACTTCTTCCTTTTCATAATACTATCACTGCTAAATAATTGCAATTAATTAAAAGGTAATGATCAAACAACAAACAGACAAATTTTTTTTTTCATGGTCAGCATCTCTTCCTTTCAAGCTAGAAGCTGTCAATACGTGTGTGTGTGTGTGTGTGTACACATATACAAGTGTGCATGTTGACATTTGTGTTAACTTGAAGAGCAAATGTAGGGTCGAAACAAGTCATATAGATCTTCTCATATAATGTGCTATATTGCTATTCCTTTGCTTCCCTCCAGCAAAAGAGGGATTTTATTATAAATCATGTACATGCACCAGTTAAGAGGTGCAAGTTAACCTTCTTATTCCTAACATTTTTTGTTATTGTTACATGCAATTATACCAAATGATCACATCAAAACAGGGTCATAGTTATCCATTGAGAACGATCAATTTAAAATACAAAGTATTTTTGCTATCACTTTTTAATCAGAAGTGCTGCAGTCATACATAGTACCATTCTACCATTAAATGTGTATATAACATTATGGTGAGTAGGAAAGGAAGGAGGAGCTCTATTTTGCATATGCTCAGTGTCTAATTAGGTTTCATATTTGGGCTTTTGACCCTGCTTTCAGCTGGGAGCCTGAATGAGGAATTGAATTTCTGTTGGGCTTGTGACCCTATTTTCAGTGTCACAGCCTGAGCTAGGAGAAACAGTTCCTTGGGAACCCTTGGCTTGCAGTTACATGTTCTCCTTGTACTCACTACAATACCCTGGGAGACACAATTAGGGTAGGTTTCAGTTCATCTTTCTTGCACCAAACTCACTCCTAAATTTCAGGGGCCTAGAGAGGCAGACCTTCAAAAATAAGTTTCATAATATTAGCAAGGAGAGGAGGGTGATCATAAAGGACTTAGAGGGAAAGAAGACATCTATGTAATTCAGTACCTACTCCGATACTGGCTGATTCTCCCTCTAGAGTCCTTCAGAAGGATCTGGTCTGTCTACTGACCACACAGGCAATTTAGACCTTTACCTTGGGAAGGCTTACTGATAAGGCACATAAAACATATTTAGCAAGCAGACGCCTATATTTAGTAGACTTGAGTCTAGTTTTGTATCATCACATTATAATTCATATCTCCTGTAGGCTACCAGCATATGCATTTAGCAATTTTTGATGTATTTACTTGTTGAAAAAACAGGCATAAATATGTGGAAAAGAGAGAAGAGATAAGATGAGGTCTGAATTTAAATGACTGTCATGTAAGACAAATTGAACTTACATTTCCAAAGTCAACACCTCTGAATTTTGCCCTTAGAATTTACATGTTATCATCATCATCAGGATCCAAAAAATGCTTTCCTGCTCTTCCCTTTCAAAACAATTCTAAACCTTGCAGCATAAAATACAGTATAGCCACCCAGGCACCAAGCATAATAAAATCTAGCAACAATAACTCAAATATGTGTCTCCTTGTCTGAGTCACTTTAGAGACATCTGGAAACATAAATATATGTTTTCCCTGAAAGGTAACAGTTTTCTTGCTTTTAATCTGAAATAAAATTCTGTCCCCATCTCCCAGGGAACTAAGGGTGACAATAAGAGCTTGACAATGTTCAGGAGATGTGCTTTTCACATTAACATTGCCAACAGCTGCACCATAAATACCGGGTATATGGAAAGTGCATTCAATCATTACAGGAGGTGCAATTTAAAATCTGAAATTCACTCAAATAAATCAGTAGAAAAGAGTTAAGGGATTAAAGTCTCCAAAACCTAAAATGCACTGCTTCTGTGTTCCAGCTTTATTTGCAAGGAATTCTAAAATCTGCTGGAACAAAATACTCTCCTCAATGTTCTGTAAACGGCTTACAAAATATCAAGCTTTGTTCTGTTCATCTTTCCCTTTCCTGTGCTACCCTCTTGCCAGACATCAAGAAGCTCATGCCAGATTTCTCTGAATTCATGGTTTATGAAGGGCAGGACTGTATGAGTGAAAAAAAAAAATCATGCCCAAAACACAAATATACTACTCTTCCCCAACCTCCTCTCCTTTATCACAACCAACACACACTTAAAACACATTTCACACAGAGAACTGGAAGCCAATATGAGCATCTTGTAATTATTTGAGCTACAGCACATGGTGTTGGACCTCCTGCATTCAGCCCCGAAGGTTCTTCATTCTGGTCCTGAGGATATTTGATACAATGGCATTGGCTGAATGCTCTCTGCTAGGTTTGCTCTGCACATTAGAGACCCTAAAGAAGGGGCTACAAGCATGCTGACAGTAACCCTTGCCAAAGACACCCTGTCAGTAAAAAAGCACTTGCTTTTACTTGTCAGTAAAAAAGCCCTGCTAGCATATACAAAAAAGTGACCAGAAATCCAGAGGGGTGCCATGAACTGTAGGAGTGACTCAGGTCAAATTCTTTCAATCTATATAGCCCAGATACTTGGTGAAAGAGTATAAGAAGCAGAGAAAAGTACAGGATGCAAAAGCTTCCAAAAAGCCAGTAGTGGCAAATACTGGAGAGCCCTGAGCCAGTTTGTATCTAGGACACATGTTTAAAAGAGCACTGAGAGCCAGGTGACATTTCTGAAGTAGAACTGGTGACTATTTCATGAGCAGATGGGAAATGCCATATTCCTTAGAGGACTGTTAACAAGGAAATAGCCTGAGACAACACTAAAATTATTATTCACTCTCTAAATTTCATACAAGAAATCTGATCTGTACCACTGATATTAAAATTTCTATCAATTTATCAGTTCTATATATAAGAACTTTTGCTTCAGCATCCCCATTCTTGAATGTCTCATGCAAGATAATTGAGGTAATTTCCTAATATCTCCTTTTAACAAAATTAGTTCCATTAAAAAGTGAAGATAAAGATGGGGGGAATAGAGGAAGATATTGAAACTGCTATAAAACATAATTGATTGATTTATAGTCTCCTTAATAGACTGATCTAATGTGTCTAATATGTCTATGTCTAATTCCATCCTCATTTGTAAGAAAAAGGCATGCATTGACAAAGGATAGCCTATTTTTATAAGCCAGAAATTTCAACAATAACAACAGTTTCCCCCCAAACATCTTACAGGCTGTCTATCAATAATGAGCATGGGAAGTTAAAAAAAAAAATAATGAAAAAGTAATACAAGAATCAGAGAAGTCTAATGTAAAACCTCTGACCTCCAGTAGTCCCACACTGACAGGGATATCTTTAAGATATCATTAAGTTACATATTTACAAATCTAGAACAAGCCCTGTTTCTTCAAAAACCAGTTCCAGGCTTTAAAATCACCCTGATTACTCTCCTGATCACTGAAAATAGGAGTAAAGATTAAAGCAGGATGAAAACATATTACAGATTGCCTCAGAAAGCTGTCCTTGGGGAAGGGCATTTGTAAATAAAAGCAAAGTATGAGGAATTTCTAATTCTTAATCTCGCATTCAGTTTTCTCCTTTATTGAAAACAGTGTATCAAAACACACACTGCAGCTTGACATTCTCTTTCAGTCTTTCAGTGCTACTGGAAAGGAACTTTCTTTTGATTTATTTTGCCCTTCAGAGCCTATTACTCTTACCCATCTAAGGTACATGTGTTCCTTCTTTCCACTATACAGAAATGTCTCGTTTCCAAAAACTATGCATTTTTTTAAATGACACCCTGCTATTCACAATATTTTATATTTCTTAAGTGATGCTAAATGAATGAAATGGAAAACAGGCATATATAGGAAATGTAGGGTGCTTTCAACATAGCATGCAAACTACTGCATTGTAAATGACCATTTTATAAAGTGATGCAGTCCTGTTTGATTTCAATCGCCGTTAAAAGTAAAATAAAGCCATTTCCTGGTTGATTTCAGTTGGAATTGGAGATAGTTTTTCAATATGACCCTCAGCAGTGCTTCAAAAAGTGGGGGAAAGAGGCAGATAAGACACTGAATGAAATAAATGGATCCAATCTGAACCCGGTTACTCCAGAAGTTGATAGCATATTGGAAAGGCAATGTGCAACCAGCAATCTCACGCATAAGAAACTTAATGATGGATGAAAATGAAAAACGTCAGGATGCCTATTTATCTAGGAGAATTAGAATCCTTTAAACAAGTTATGAGTGAAATAGTTGTAGCTAAATCAGATTTTAAGCCAATTAGAAAAGAATGAAAAACCAATTTAAATGGACATCATCTTTCACTAATATTAGAAAAACAATACTTGCAACATTTTATTTGACATGATAAATTTATTGTGACACCTGAACAGGACAGCTATTTCATAGTACAAGATAGTTTCTTCTGCTTAACAAATAGCCAAAACTAACCCTCATTTTTGAATTTTATTTCTTAGTAGTGAATCATTCATAATTGTAAATTATTTATATTGCTTTTACCTATAATAGATGGGAAATAAAACAAGCTTTTATTGGAATAATCAACAAAAAGAGTTTGGACTTGACTGCATCATTGTATCATTGTATCTAGGGCAATTCTGTCCAATAATCCAAAAGTTACTCTGCACAATCCTCGTTATTTATAATTTGTTGGATTTTGGTCTCCTCTATACCTCTGAAAAGTTATGTCTTTACATTTATAGCAATGTAACTGAGATCAGATCTGCTCTACTACATCTAACTTCTCAATATGTTATTGAAAGTAGTTGGTCATTACATCATGCACAGCAATTTTATGAGTTACATTGCCATATATTATCCTCCAAAAAAATGACAGAATCATAGAATCATAGAATTAGCCGGGTTGGAAGGGACCTCAGAGATCATCTAGTCCAACCCTTGACCCACCGGAGCAGTTGCTAGACCATGGCCCTGAGTGCCACATCCAGTCTTTTTTTAAATATCTCCAGGGACGGAGAATCCACCACCTCACCGGGCAGTCCATTCCATTGCCTGATCACCCTTTCCGTGAAGAAATTCTTTCTNAAGAGTCCAACTCCCACCTCGCCACAGCCTCCTTTCAGGTAGTTGTAGACGGCAATGAGGTCTCCCCTGAGCCTCCTCTTCTCCAGGCTGAACAGCCCCAGCTCTCTCAGCCTCTCTTCATAGGGCCTGTGCTCGAGTCCCTTCACCAGCTTGGTTGCCCTCCTTTGGACCTGTTCCAGGACCTCTACATCCTTCTTAAACTGAGGGGCCCAGAACTGGACACAGTACTCGAGGTGTGGCCTCACCAGGGCTGAGTACAGGGGCAGAATCACCTCCTTGGACCTGCTGGCCACGCTGTTCCTGATACAGGCCAGGATGCTATTGGCCTTCTTGGCCCCCTGGGCACACTGCTGGCTCATGTTCAGCTTCCTGTCAATCCAGACTCCCAGGTCCCTCTCTGTCTGGCTGCTCTCCAGCCACTCTGTGCCCAGCCTGGAGCTCCCCATGGGGTTGTTGTGGCCAAAGTGCAGGACCCGGCACTTGGCCGTGTTGAACCTCATCCCGTTGGAATCAGCCCAACTCTCCAGCCTGTCCAGGTCCCTCTGCAGAGCCCTCCTGCCTTCCAGCTGATCAACACTTCCCCCCATCTTGGTGTTGTCCGCAAACTTGCTAATGATGGACTCAATCCCCTCATCCAAGTCGTCAATGAAGATATTGAACAGGACTGGGCCCAGCACTGATCCCTGGGGGACACCGCTGGTGACCGGCCGCCAACTGGATGCAGCCCCATTTAGCACCACAGATGAGACAACATTCAGGCTCTGAAGCCCCTTTTGTCCTTTCCTACACATACACATAAACCACAGTAGAAGAGGCATTTTGAGGAAATGTATGTGATTTTGAACCAGAAGGGAAGGAAATCTTTTGAGCTTTATACTGCAGCCACCATGGACAACTTTGAAGAAGCCCTTAAAGCTTTGTTGATCCAAAGGCTGGAATTCAGTGCAGGTCACCAAACAGAGGTAAGAGACAATCTACCTTCTTATTCTATTTGCAGATAATAGGTGAACTACATAAGGATGATACCTGCCTGGAAGCAGCAACATGATTGCAGGGACACTTTCCTATTGCCTACAGCAGTTCAAGCCTACTGATTTAATCAGTAAACAAGACAATAATGATTTTTCTTAAATATGCCATCCGAAGTATAGCCATTAAACTGACAAAATAAAAAATTTTAGCTTGAACAATTTACACTGTCAACCAAAGCAAAATTTCCAATTTCCAGTTCTTAGTCATTACCAAACTTTTCCAGTGAAAATTTTAAAAATCTGCTTTTTCCTTCTGAAAGGAAGTACAAAAGCAAAGCTTACAAGAATACTGCTGGTTGAAAAATTCTATAAAATTATGAAGCCATTTATAACATAGGCTTACTACAGAAACTGAGTGGTAATCTGCAATTGGAATGCCACAATGTGTTACTTTAATTCCAGGCACATAGCTCTTCACTATTTTCACATTACTAGTATAGAATTTTCTAATTTTCTTCTGAGAACATCCAGAGAGTTTCTACTAGGTCATCCCAGAAAGTCCTTATTCTCTGAATTTAGTAATTGTTTCCATACTTCTATTTATTTAAAAGTATTTCCAGATTTTTCAAATAATGTTGCATGAAAGGTGTTTCCTTATATAGTCTCTTACTATGCTGAACAGTTATAACTTTTTTAAAAGGCCTTTGAAAGATCAGAGGTTTCATTATATGCATCTAAGTCTTACACTGTTCAGTACATTTCTCCCCACAGGAGGGGATGAACAGGAGTTTCCACTGTCTGTGGAAAACTGATGGAGATCCAGACTACAGAGCACCCTGGACTTTGCACAGCTGGGTGGTAAGAGAGTACAAGAGGGTGAAAGGACAGGCCAAAATCCAGCTTTGATTGATGATTTTCAAGACCCTAACGGTGTCTCTGTAAAGCAGAAGGGAAAACTGCATGAAAACATTTGTTCTGTGGAGCTCTATGAAGACAAGAGAAGGAAGGCATCAGCTCAGGAGTAGAAGAATCAGGATCTTTACAGCAGAGACAGGTGACATTTTTCAACTCATATAATCAATTTAGGCTCCTATCAGCATTTAGAAAACAAAACAAAATCAAGAGAAAAAGCAGGATGTGTTACTCAGATTGATGCTAAGTGCTATGCCACGTGCCATAGACTGAATGTTGACAACTGCTGAAAAAAATTGTTCTAATTGCTGTTACATGCAAGACCATAACCCAGGTATTTTTAGATGAGCTTGGGGCATTCAGCTGATGCAAAATTTCCTTATAGATAATTTCATTATCTACCAGTTGCAAACACACATAAAGGGACTTAGAGAAGCTCTTACAAGGACTTGCAAGCTGTCGATTAAGTCATGACTGGATGAAAAGGTACTTGCTTTCCCTGGCAGCTACAGAGTGCTCCAGTAACATCTCCACTCCTTACCTTCTTTACTAGTTTGAAACTGCTCTAGGTTCACAGCTGGGACATAGTACACTGTAGAACCAGAAAAAGGACTTGAATACTCCTTCTTGAGCAACACTGATGCCACTTAAAATACTGCTGAGCTCTATTTCTAACCTCATCAGGAGTTTAAACCATCTTCCTGACCACCAATTCTGTTGCACTGAACACTGTAGGATGCACTTAACATATGCAAGGCTAATTAAAAAAAAATTCTAATTAGTACATTTCTGGTTTTGAATCCATACAGCATCAGAAACTGAGACTTAATTAAACAATAAAATAAATTATGCACTGGTATTTGTCATGGGTTATCAGCACACAATCTTTGTAAAATATGATATCTGTTTAAAAATAGGTCATATATTTATTAAGAACATTAGGACCAAACTAATGGAGGGAGATCTTAGTAATTCATAATAATGGCATCAACGAGAGCCATGACTTGCATTTAAAAGATATTACTGTGTACTTTGAAAAATAGTTGTATGAAAGCATCATCCACTTACTCTTATCAAGCCCAAGCATCCTCATGAACACAGGTTATTCTCTTTTGAAGACAATATATTACCAGCTACATTGTCTTCTTGATGCAGACAGATCTACACTCCCAACCTGGCACCTTTTGAGGAGTGACCTTGCCCTGTTATATTTCTCAAGTTCTTTTAATTATATTTACTTGTGGAGGGTGGGACAAAAGTATTTAAAAAGCAGTGAGTGCATTCTCGTTGACATTCTCCAGTGTTGAGAATTATGTCAATTTAATCAGCTTTCTTAATTATGTCCTTGACATGTGAGAAGTTTGCAAATGACTTTGATGTTAAATGCAGAAGAAGAAAAAGAAAAAGAGGCAAGGGGTAATTTGAAATAAGAAACCGTTCCTTTAGAAACAAACCATAATTTACAGCAGGTCATGATTACCAAGGCCTTGCTGAAACAGAAATTATTTATTTGTGACATGACCTTGACAAATCTGCTCCATTCAGCAAAGACAAAATTGAAAAGTAATAGCTAGCAATGACACAACAGTACTGAAACTCAAATCTCCTTGTATTGGAATTCCTGTCCTTGCTTTTTTTTTTTTTTTTTTTTTTTTTTTTTTTTTTTTTTTTTTTTTTTTTTCTGGAGCAGGAAGAACATATCTCTTGAATTTCATTCATTTAAGATTCAAACCTCTCAGTGCTGGAAGACGCAATGAAGTTTTCCCACCATCACCACAATCATCCCCTCTGGGTGATGAAGCATTGGCCCAGCTTCCTGCAGGATCATGTCTTCAGTAATTAGTGACTTGATCCATTTCTCTAGGAAACCAATGGACATCTTGCTCTTGATGTCAGTAGAACCATACTGAGCTCTCATTAAGTTCAGTGTCGGCTTCCTCTGCATAAAGACTGCAGGATTTGCAATTAGATTAATTGCTATCTTTTGAGTGGCCATATTTTGCAAACTGGAGAATTCTCTCATCTCTTGTTGAAATCAATGGGATTCACAGGAGGCACTAAACTCCAAGTTTAACACTTGCATCTGTACCCTGCCTTTTGCAGCAGCCATAAAAATCATGCTGGAAGACTGGATTATGCACAAGACAGTCTTGTGCAAGCAGATATGCTTAATGACTCTTTTAGCTAATCTGCACAATTGCCTCAGTACACAGGACATGGTTCTTAAAAATACTTGCCAGTCTGCACAGCAAATGCTTTAAAAGTTAAAAATCTCTAATTAAATACATGAAATTGGACTTCGGGGGAAACAAAAAGCCACGCATACTGTTATCTTCCAAAAGTCTGAGGTAGAGCAAGATCATTATATTCTGCCCCAAGGTAGCTCATATATTTCTACCATTTTACACATCTCATATTAATAGGCCAATTGAGTGAGAAATAGAGTAACAGTAGCCAAATCACAGATAAAACTCCAGGAGAATTTCCAACAGACTGCACTATAATTCCTCCCTTTTTGTTTATTTGTTTGGATTTTAGTTGCCAGACACTTTCACAGATCCATTTTTTAATGCAGAATTTATTATTTGTTCCTTTAATGGTTTCATAAAATATTTACCATGGTCTGTTTAAATAAAGGTATGACATCATGCATAAAAAATGAAAAATAATGTGTCTGTAATAAGCTAGAGGTTACATTTAATGAAACAATGCCCATAAATGAAACTTCATTGTGAGTGCTGATGATGCTCATTTCAGATGAATGCACTTTGTATTTATTAGTTTTAAGCATGTTCATCCTCAGCTTCTGTAATCAGAATTACAATATCCACTCAGATGAGAAAAGTAATTAAATTATTAAGACCTACTTTCTTCGGGCTGGGTGATTTTATGGATATGCAACAGCTGGCTGGTTCCTGCCCTAAGCCCCTAGTGCAATAGATTAATTGTTTTCTCATTACTTTCCAGGGGGTATCTATCCTCATAACAATATGCATGGACAGTCTAAATAAAAGGCTATGTGTCTCACATGCACTCCAGCAACATGAGCACATATCTTTGGGCTACTGGCACAAATGGCAGCAGATTCCTGGTATAAACAGCCACAGAAAACTGCTTGCCATATCATGCTTGAGGCAAGACTTATGAATGGCAGAGGAATGACTATTGGACATTGTTAAGGTCTGCTAGACACTAGACTGACTGTATTTTTTTAACCTATAGTCAGTGGATTAAATGCAAAGGTGTACCTATAGAATTCACTGTACAATAAACAATCTCAGTATAACCTGCTCCACAGAAGGATAAATTATGAGGCCTGCATTTGTATATTCAATCATTCTGTCCCTGTGTGATGCAAATTTTCCAGCAAATGCCATGGAAAAGTTCAGGAAATTCATAGTCCTTCAAGGTTTGCAAAAAGGCCTTTTGCCCAGGATCGACAATGCCTGTTAAGCATATTATCATGAGGCCCCCTCATGATACAGAAGTTTCAATACCCCCAACTCATCCTCAGCTCTTACATCTCAATCCCATGTGGTTTGTATTGCCAGTGTAAAGATTGTGAAAAACAACACTGCCAAGATATGAAACAGATAATGTCACTACTGTAGCTGGGTAAGAGGAGCTGACAGAGGAGTTAAAAGCTTTCTAGAATTTCTTATAAATACATTCTTAATTTTCATCCTTTGATCAGCCCTAATGGAATTTTCAGAGACTGCCCTCCCAGACTTAACCTCCTAAGTGCTATCTGCACATATTCCTTTTTCACAGGTACATCTGTATAGTCCCCAGTATTGGTGCCTGAAGTAATCTAATTTTAGATGTATACAATAAAGGCATCTACAGCTCAACTAGTCACCCCGTGGTCCCTTTATAGTCAACGAAAAGAAATGACACAGAGCTGTGGTTCCTACATGCAGGGAGAAGACACAAAAGTCCAAAGCTCAATTAGAGTTTAAACTGTCCAGTGTTGTGATAGATAACAAGGTCTTTTTATAAGTATACTAATAGCAGGAAGAGAACTAAAGAAAACATTGAAGCAATATTTGTTGAAGATGGTCGTCTGACTAACCAGTATAAAGAATAAAGCAGAGGCATTTAATGTGGCTTTTTTGCCTCAGTCTTTAATAATACTGATAGACCTTGGGCTGTCTGGTCCCCTGAATTTAAAGCTCATGAGTCTGGGAACAGTGATTTTCCATTTGTATACACTGAAATTGTAAGAGACAGCTGTGTCAGCTGGTCACAAGTCCATGGGGCCAGATTTCTGAAGGAGCTGATGGATGTTATGGCAGGACCCCCTCTCTTATCATCTACCAAATAGCATAGGAGTGTGGCAAGCCATCATTACTTCAATTTACAAGAAAGGTATTTAAGGAAGACCCAAGAAAACACAGATGTGTTAGTCCGACCTCAATTCCTGGAAAAATTATGAAGATTATAGTGAGTACTATTGAAAGGCATCTAAAGAAAGTGCAGTCATCAGGCACTGTCAACAAGGGTCCACAAAGGGAAAGTCCTGCCTAACTAATTTGATCTCCTTCTCTGATAAGGTCACAGACCCAGTGGATGAATGTAAGACTGTGCAAGTAGTTTTTCTGAATTTCAGTAAGGCTTTTGATAGTGTTCCTCACATAATCCTTCTGAATAAGTTGCCCAGCTGTGAGATAAGCAGGTACACAGTGTGCTAAGTGAAGAACTTGGCTGAAGGGCAGAGCTCAAAGGGTTGTAGTGAATGGGCCTACATCTGGCTGACAATCAGTCACCAGAGGTGTTCCTCTGGGCTCAGTTCTAGGTCTAGTTCTGTTCAACATTTTTATCAGTGATCTGGATGCAGGAACTGATTACACCATTAACCAGTATGCTGGTGATACTGAATTGGGATGTGCTGTTGACTCTCTTGATGGACAAAATGCCTGCAGAGGAATCTAGATAGTCTGGAACACTGGAAATCATTAATGGGATGAGTGGCTGCAGTAAAGCCTGGCAGAAAGGGATCTGGGGATGCCAGTCAGCTGCAGGCTCAATATGAGTCAACAGTGTGCTCTGGAAGCCAAGAGGGCAAACTGCATCCTGAGGTCAAAAGAGGTGATGATCACACTGTATTCAGCATTGGTACAGCCTCACCTTGACCACTGTGTGCAGTTCTAGACTCCACCAAGGATGTAAAGGTCCTTGAATGTATCCAGGGGATTACAACAAAGCTGGTAAAAGGGCTGGAATGTCCTATGAGAGGTGCCTGAGGACTATGGGTTTCTCTAGTTTGGAGAAAAGGAGGATAAGGGGCAACCTCACTGCTCTCTACAGCTTCCTGAGGAGGTGATGTGGAGAGGGAGGTGCTGAGCTCTTCTCCCAGGGATCCGGCAACAGAACATGTGGCAATAGTTAAAAACTGCACCAGGGAGGGTTAAACTGGACATTAGGAAGCAGTGCTTTAAAAAGAGGGTGGTCAAACACTGGAACAAGCTTCCTAAGAGAGGTGGCCAGTGCCCCAAACCTGTCAGTGTTTAAGAGACATTTGGACAATGCCCTTAGTAACAAGGTTTAACTTTTGGTCAGCCCTGAATTGGTTAGGCAGTTGGACTAGATGATCTTTGTAGGTCCCTTCCACATTAAATAATACTCTATTCTATTCTAATTCTAATTCTATTCTAAATTACATTTACAGACAGTGATTCATCCACTTTCTACAACACCTCTAAAATGGGTCAGTGCTCTACAGACGTCCACCTTGTCAGGTTAATCCTATTCTGAAGTATTATCATCTTCTCCTAAATGTAAATTTCCTCTCTGTAGTGTAACAAAAAATTTTCCAGTGATGATTAAGTTCTATTGAAAATTTATGAGATTTATAATGCTAGGGCGCTTTAAACTTTATTATTTTACATGACTAAGGAGAGTGAAAAAAAGAAAAAAACATTATGGTATTAATATGTTAAGATGCCAAAAGTAGTATTAGTAAGAACACCGTGCATATGCTGTAATTTATCTTTTAAGAACTGTTTTCCTGTCCCACAGAACATTTCCACATTTTTAAATATTGCAGCTCCATATGACGACATATGATTATGTGAGGAAGAGAGAGTGGAGAAAAAGATTGGCAGACGCCTACTCAAGCAATACAGTATGACCAGTGACCAGGCCTTTATCTTGTATGAACATGCTCTCATCCATACCAAAATTTTGAAAAAAACATAGCAAAGACTTTAAAGTGCATATTCTTCAGTTGTCCGGACTATTGGCTATTCTGTACAGTCTCACTTTTGATGAGAAAACTCCCTCTTGAGCACAAAAAACCATTTTCCAATAAAAGATTTCAACTTAAAGGAATAATAATACACACACTACACTAGGAAAAAAAAAATAAAAAAAAAACAAACCCAGAAGTTGGAACAGTTATTAGAAACTTTCTTTTGCAATACATTTTGACATTTCAGTGGTGAGGAACTTAAAAGTTCATAGCAGTAGATTACAAAGTATTTTGTTCCTCTGCTAAGAAAAAGAAAGGAGAGGGGGAAGAGCCCATGCATAATAAGTTGATTTTTAAATGTTTCAGTAAGACTTTGAAGTTTTTCATTCACTGAGTTGAATGTTAGTGAATAAATTTACATTTTCTGCTGGCTTTGTGTAAGCTAGGCAAGTAAAAAATGCTTTTTCAATCATGTATGACACTTCATTTTTATTTTTCTCTTGCACCGAAAAAACTACTGATTCTTCATGTAAAAGAATCCATGTATGAAGTTCTGAGCTTCAATCTTTGAACACTGCATTGCAGTTCTGTTCAAAACAAAAAATAATGTAGTTACATATACCTCTACACAATCAAAAAGGTATTTTCTCAACACAAACCTATAACTCAAAAATAGCTGGAGGAATTGTAATCTCAACAATTTCTTAAATATACTCTTTTCTCAGATAGACAGGAATTTCAAATGTCAGATTCCTAAATGAGTGTTTCAGAAAGATGTCCAATTTTTTATGCCTTTAATTACTACACATATAAGCAGTGGCTGCTATTAAAACAGCAAGAGTAAGCCACTGGTCAAAATAATTGCATTATGGAAAAAAACCGTACTCTTAGTCATCATTTTGATGTCTAAGAGATACAAGGCATTGATTTGACAGTGCAACTATAAATTCAGACCATTAGTGACCTATTGAACTGCTTGAGTCCCCACAGGTCTGTGGGACCAGATGGGATATACCCAAGGGTGATGAGGGAGCTGGCAGAAGAGCTCGCCAAGCCTCTCTCTATCATCTACCGACAGTCCTGGCTCACTGGGGACATCCCAGGTGACTGGAAGTTGGTGAATGTCACTCCAATCCACAAAAAGGGCCAGAAGGAGGACCCGGGAAACTACAGGCCTGTCATCCTGACCTCAGTGCCTGGCAGGGTTATGGAACAGATCATCCTGGGAGCAATCACACAGCACCTGCAGGATGGACAGGGCACCAGACCCAGCCAGCACAAGTTTAGGAAGGGCAGGTCCTGTCTGACCAACACGATCTCCTTTTATGATTGGGTGACCCGCCTGGTGGATGAGGGGAAGGCTGTGGATGTGGTCTACCTGGACTTCAGCAAGGCCTTTGACACCATCTCCCACAGCATTCTCCTGAAAAAGCTGTCAGCCCACAGCTTGGACAGGAGCACCCTGTGCTGGGTTAGGAACTGGCTGGAGGGCCGGGCCCAGAGAGTGGTGGTGAACGGTGCTGATCCAGTTGGAGGCTGGTCACCTGTGGTGTCCCCCAGGAATCAGTGTTGGGCCCAGTTCTGTTTAATATCTTTATTGATGATTTAGATGAGGGGATTGAGTCAATCATCAGCAAATTTGCAGATGACACTACTTCCTCCCTCGTAAGGGAGGAAGTGTCAATCAGCTGGAAGGCAGGAGGGCTCTGCAGAGGGACCTGGATAGGTTGGATAGTTGGGCTGATTCCAACGGGATGAGGTTCAACATGTGCCGGGTCCTGCACTTTGGCCACAACAACCCCATGGGGAGCTCCAGGCTGGGCACAGAGTGGCTGGAGAGCAGCCAGACAGAGAGGGACTTGGGAGTTTGGATTGACAGGGAGCTGAACATGAGCCAGCAGTGTGCCCAGGTGGCCAAGAAGGCCAATGGCATCCTGGCCTGTATCAGGAACAGCGTGGCCAGCAGGTCCAGGGAAGTGATTCTGCCCCTGTACTCAGCCCTGGTGAGGCCACACCTCGAGTCCTGTGTCCAGTTCTGGGCCCCTCAGGTCAGGAAGGAGATTGAGGTGCTGGAGCAGGTCCAAAGGAGGGCAACCAGGCTGGTGAAGGGACTCCAGCACAGATCCTATGAGGAGAGGCTGAGGGAGCTGGGGCTGTTCAGCCTGGAGAAGAGGAGGCTCAGGGGAGACCTCATCACTCTCTACAACTCCCTGAAAGGAGGCTGGAGCCAGGTGGGGGTTGGTCTCTTTTCCCAGGCACCTCTCAGCAAGACAAGAGGACACGGTCTTAAGTTGTGCATGGGGAGGTTTAGGTTGGATATTAGAAAGAATTTCTTTACGGAGAGGTTCAGCGGGCATTGGAATGGGCTGCCCAAGGAAGTAATGGACTCCCTGGAGATATTTAAAAAGAGACTGGATGTGGCACTCAGTGCCATGGGCTGGTAACCGCAGCGGTAGTGGGTCAAGGGTTGGACTTGATGATCTCTGAGGTCCCTTCCAACTCAGCCGATTCTATGATTCTATGATTAGTACTTCATTATTTACATTAAAACAGGAAAATCACATTATTATTATTAGGACAGAGTAAGTCCTCTGATCAATAAGCACCGAAAAGATATTCTTCCAGAAATGAAAAATATTTTGAAATCAATTTTGCTAAGATATCTGTGTGCTACTGTCTTTATTAACTGACATTTTTAACTTTTTTAGTATGGAGATTAACCTTAAGCACTTTGTAACCTGCAACTATTTTGTCTCTGAGTATTCAAAAGATGCTATCTAAACAATACCACCTTTGGTCAGGCATAGTTATAACTTACTTCTTTTTTTATATATAATTTTAAATTTGACAAGAATATTTTTACAGTTTGGGAGCGTGATACAAATCTTCCACAGCTATAGTGACCCAGGCCACTCCAGCAGCCCTGGATGCTGCAAAGTCTAGTTTGGGCCTTTTCTGTTCAGGAAGTAATTATCAACTGAGGAGTGGGAATTCTGTATCTGCATATTTGTATATAATCATCATGATTATTACTAGTCCTTATTTCCGATTTTATTTTCCCTTTGGAGGGTATTGCAGGAGAGACTCTCTCGCCTGGCTGTTCACTCAAACTGTGAGAGTTAGTAACTTGCATTGTGTAGACAAATGGTTTTAAGGTTGGTCTCTACTGTCAATGCTGAAACTGCCTGGTTCATGACATTAAAAATTCTTCATGTTTTTTTTGCAGTATTTTTGAGATGCTGTGGTGAAGTTGTTACCCTGTAAAGGTTAAAAAAGTTGCACGAGGAACTAAGGAACACTACCTAATTGAAATATCTAAAAAGGGTGACCTCGAAAAATGTAGTGATCAAAAGCATTAACAAAACCCAGATGGTTAAAGGGTTAAAAAGGAAGAGAACAGAAGAAAAATGCATGTTATCGAAGTCTTGCACAAGAAAGAACTTAATACAGCAAGAAAATCAAAGTGCTATTTAGGAAAGAAAACCTGCACCCATCATTTAGCCTGGAATTCTGAGAGTGGACAGCTGTGACTGCAAGAATAACAAATATAGTAGGTTTGGAACTTCTAATTGGAAAAATTTTCTAACACTTTTTCTTGAGGAAAAATCTAAATTATGGCTCCCTAGATGCTGCTCTGCAAGGCTCCCATCTATTTCCCATTCTCCCAGCTGACAAAATATTCCCATGTCCATAGCTGGAAAGCTGAAAAAATTCCATTGCAGTTTTGTCAAATATAATTTTCTATCAATTCTTAACCACAAAAATTTTAGGAACCCTTTGATTAAGGGTTATTTTTTTAACATTTTTTTCCAAGGGAAACAATTTTATTTTCTCATCGGTCTTAATAATAAACATTCTATGGCTCAAAAAATGTTTTTTATTTCACATTATTTCTACAACATAAAAGTGAGTATTTTCAGTAATTCTTTCTGCTAATGTAAGTCCAGGAAGAAAAAAGTGAAAACTGAAAACACTGAGACATTAAGTAACGGAGAAACTGCTGTGTTTGGTGTGAAAACACCACTTTATATAACAGTGGTATGAATTTCTTCAGAGTTTGTGGGAACTATTTGCTGAGTGTTCTTTAAAAGGCTATACTTGCACAGCTATGTCAAGATTCCACTTACATGTAAGCTGAGCTGTAACCAAATATATATATGAAAGGTAACATAATTTATAAATATTTTATACTTATATTTCTCACTAAATTTTAAAGAGAATCTTTGCATTCACATTGAAGAATCAAGAACTGAAATATTTGCTCAGCAGATTATTAATTCAATAATTTTTTCCTTTATGCCCACCTATAAAGTGGTCAGGACTACAGATGGCTTTGTTCATACTTACTCAATACAACAGCCCTAATAGCTCTGTTTTAGTTATTTTATTTATAATCTGGTAAAATTTTGCTGCAAGAAAAAATAGAAAGTGTTCTCTAGAATTTGAGAAGTAATTTACCTTAAAACTTAGGGAATTTACTTCCAAAAGGATTTTGAGCTGTGGTTACTTGCAATTGTTGGCTATATCAGCCCAGAAGCGAAGACCTTCATGACTTCAGCTTCATGAATAATTATCCAAATCATGCAATAAATAGCATTGCTGTTTCCTGACTATGTGACCTAATTGTGCTAAACCACTTTCCCCTTTGGTACAAATACAGCATTGACTAAATAAACCTTTTTTGCAGTTCACCAACTATACAGAAAACTTCACTTGTACAACATTCACAGACAATAATGGGAGAACATGCTGAACTGAAATCTATTTGGACAATTTTTCAGAAGCAGATTTCTATACTACCCAGTCATCCCTGTTTGTGGCACAGAGTGTCTGACAACTGAAAAATATGTAAATTGCTCTATACTTGTTATGAACACTCCTCCAGATTTTGTTCAAATGCTGTAACAGACTGGCTGCTCAGCATAATTTTTTTAAGCATTTGCAAAGCTGGTACCAGATCCTGCCCTCTTTCCATATGTATATCCCTCATTTGATTTCCATGGCAGAAATGCCCATTTAGCTACATAAAGAAAGTCATTTAACCTCAACTCCATTTCCCTCAACTCTATTTTCCTCTCATTATACACACAAACTACACAGAAAGTTTCAGTCTTGGTTATTACTTATGGAGAGCTTTCAGGATTACCTTTTACAGCTGATTTATAAAAGTAATCACCTGCCTCTGAACAAAATGTAGCACTTGAACTTAAAATGATGCTTCTGATTTGAAAGATGTCATCTGCTTGAATAAAAACCTTCATTTGAGGCACAGGAAATGTTCTTCTGACAGAAAAAAAAAATCCCAAATTAAATTAAAATTCAGAATAATCTTTCTACTGAAACCACTTGAATATGTATGCAGTTTGCGTTGGATAAATATTGTATTTTTAATTAATTGTATAATGAGCTGTGTGCAATGTAAGAACATATATGCACATATTATTTCACTAACAGCCTTTTGAACTAGTAATAGTCAGTAATAATCAGATCCTGTTCTTTATGTGCATTTTTATGAGAACCCTGGATTCTATTTTAAATAGAAACATTACATTTAAAAAAATTGATTCAAGCAATGTCAAAAACACACTTAAATATGTCTCAGATATACAGGACAGGTTTCAGATCTTCCACAGAGTTCTGCTCTAATGCTCTCTGCTCCACGCAGGACCCCTCTACAGTCTTTGTCAGCAGTCTAAACCAACTGCCTGGTAGAAGGAAGAACAAACTCATGGTAGGAGGAATAAAACATGCTCCTGTAAAAAGTCTGAAACTTTTGGTGTTTAAATTTTTTGTTGGTATCTTGACCTGCTAAACCTCTGGGAATGTTCAAGTGGCCACACTTTAACTTTATTGGTGTCCAAAGGCTTTGGAATCTGAAGAACCACCCAAATGGTAGAACAGACCCTTTTGTCTTAAAAGAAACAACAAGTTCAACTGCAAAAATTTAACATGTGGTTTATTTTTCTTCTCTATAGATGAGTCTGCGTTTATCATATAACAGAAGGTGGCATTCCAGATTGTTTGCATGATGTAGACACAAGGGTTTCATTTTTAGCACACTTGGTAAGTATTTTGCATAGACAGATGAAGATACACAACACATTGTAAGCAAAAGCAAAATTTCATGCCTTCACTTCATAATCAGGCTTAGCTCTTAACAAGTCACATTCGAATTCCTACCAAGCATGGTAGAGGGCATCTCATCTCAAATACCTTATTCATGCAAAGAATAGGTTCAGCTAAAGTGCAACAATGAATAAAATATGGGAAACGTATTTCTGAAAGGTTATTTTACTGTGTCACCAAGTTAATTCTGGCACAAGATGACTCAAACCATCTGCAGCTTGAACAAGAAGAATTAAACATTTTGACAGGCCTGAAACCTCATACTTTGATTTTCCATTTTTTAAAATCCCAGTTTAATTCCACCTCACTCCTCCCATTTTCTAGTGCACTCCTTGCCATTATCTCTCCATTACATCCAAGCACTGAAAACACCCTGACTGTTTGACACTCTTAACCATAGGCTGCTAAGGTTGAAATACACGAAGTACATGCTAGTTGTTCGAAAACAGTCACCTTGCTAAGAATGCAGACTAAAGAACTTTTTGCAAGGCTGACTTAAAGCAACCTTAACATATTACCCACAGTTTGTGTGGGTTTGAAATGCAAATGTTTACTTTCTACTGTAACATAAACATGATTTGTTATGCAGGGCACTGACACTTCTTATCATACCTCTAAGAAATGGTTTAACTGCCACTGTTAAAACACATTTCTTAACACCAGGATGCTTGAAATTTAAATTTTGGATAACAACAAAGTGTAACAGTGAATGTATAAACCAATATACGCTGACCCTCTTTTGAAAATTTAGTCTCTAATTCAGGAAAAAAATCTGTGGCATATTCTTCTGTTTGAGAAAGAATTTAAATATTGTTCTCTATGGGGATGGAATTCTCAATGTACTTATAACGTTAGAGCGTGTCACTGCATCCCATCCTTATGCAGTTCTTCATTCCTTTGTCCCTCCCCTTTTCCTTACCATCTGTCTTTCAGTCTTAATTCCATTTATCCATCTAAAATTTTGCCACATGCAGCATTCTTACTGAGCCAAATGATACAGTCCACATTTTTTTTTTTTTTTTTTTTTTTTTTTTCCTTCGTCCTTTGTGGAGAAGAACAGTTCTAGTTTTAATGCCTTGGCACATAAGCTTTAATGGCATCCATGCATCTGCTCCTGAGCTCCTCAATTAAGCTCCCTGTGTACCATCCAAGACAGAAGCTGTAATGCAGAGAGAACATCTCATCCCTCCATTTTCACACTTGCTTCTCAATGCTCTTCATTACTGCTGAGAACCTAGTCCTAAAACATGAAAGATAAGTGAAGATTCACAACAGAAAGCTTCTCCCTCAACAAAAAGCCTCAAGGCTTCAAACAGTGAGATGAAGGTAGGCACTGAGAGACTGTCCAATCCAAACTTCATGTCTGCTTTAGGACTCTTAGCATTTCCCATCTCTGAGTTTCTAGACTTCGCATGTATGAAATTATTTCTATTACTATGCTTCCAACCCTTAAATGCCAAAATTATACATTTGAAGGGAAAATAGGAACAGCCTTAGCCAAACAATTATGAGTAAATAATTCTTTGTTTTCCAATAAAATCAGAATTGAATTCATCTAAGATTTATTTTGAGTTTATTATTTTTGTGATTATTGCTTAATTTGGATAGGTCCAAAATGCTTTTCTGAACTGGATGCAATTTCTACACTAAATAAAGTGGCAGCCAAAGTTTAAATGCAAACAAAATAAGTTTTAAGGAATAAAGCCATTAATATTTTGTAATGTCAACCAAATTTTCTTTTTTTTATAAACACATTCTATATTTCTATTTGAATTTAATCACTTACTAAGCAGCTAAATAATTATTTCAAGCTAATGAGAATTAGTTCTGAGGTTGTTAGTATTAATGAGAAATCACCACGTCCATGTGTATATAGTGTTGTACAGTACTAAATAATTGATACCTCAGTTCACATTGCTGCTTGGAGGGTGCTAGCAGCAAACAAAATTATTAGTTTCATTTTATCAGATAAAGCACAATTTTTTATGGTTTTTAAAAGCAAGGATTTTGAAATTAAAATAAAATCGCTATCAATAAAACAAAAAAACAGCCTCCAGATTTAGAAGCACAATGTTGTTCATTTGTTTTAAAGACAGAAGAAAGGGAAGGACAGAGTCATAAGAATTCAGTGGGAGTCAGGAGCACTCATCATTTCCTAGATTTTCAGGTCCTTTTAGGAGTAAGATAGTGAAACATTTTGTCTTTTTTTTTTCCATTCAAAATCTGCCCTATTCTTTTCCAATGAAAGCAAATGCATATTTTGCACCTCTCAAGATTTGGCTCATTGTTCTCTGCTCATTGGCATTTTAAATCAGTTTCTATTTTGTTGTTTTTGTGAAGTATTCTGTGTGATCAAGCAACTTTTCCATTAAGCTAGCTGGAGTGATAGGGTGGCACTTCCCAGGCTGTCACCTACTTCACAATACAGAGTCTCTTCAAATTCAAGGAAAACATGAGTACAAATGCTTCTGGTCCAAACCACCCTGTAAGGATAGCGTGGGAACACAAAGAGCGAGTCAAGATCTCTTCTGTTTATAAATCCCAAAAATTCTCACTGCAAAAGAAACCTGCTGATTTGCCAAGGTGAAAATGTCTGTAGAAGGAATATATTACCTTGTGATAAGTTACTATCATTTTTATTTGACTGTTCCATGACTTAACGTGGAAAGAAGCAAAGAAAAATAAAATCGAGAAAAAGAAGGGATGCAAAAACTCCACTTGCTCACCACCAGCCAACTGACACCCAGACAGTTCCCAAGCAACAGCAGCCCTGACAGAATCACCCCACTTCCATTTTATGGCTAAGCATGATTTCACATGATATGGGGCACCCCTTTGGTCAGCTGAAGTCATCTGTCTCAGCTCTCTCCTCTCCCAGCTTCTTGTGCAGCCCCAGCCCACGTGCTGGGGGAGCGCAGTGAGAAGCAGAAACGTCCCTGATCCTGTGCAAGATCTGTTCAGTAGTAACTACCACATCTCTGTATTGTCAGCACGGATTTCATCAGAAATCAAAAACACAGCACCATAAGAGCTACTATGAAGAAAATTAACTCAATACCAGCCCAAATCAGTGCAGTTGTACAATCTGTAGCTGGCATAGTTTTCTCCACTTTCCCTGAAAAACTATTTCACAGTCTATTCAAACTCATTGTAAGGAAGCTTTTCTTTGGTGTATTTTTTCTCTAGTAATTCTATTGCCTTTGGAAAAAAGTTTATCCTTTAAAATTCTTCCATCCATCTATCACCTCTACTCCCATATAACCAAAATTTTATCTAGTTGGCACTTTTACCTGCAATCATAACTTCTGTAGCCCCACAGATATTTTGTGCTTTTGACAGAAATATTTTCCTCTGTGGTATTCTTTGTGAACACGAGCTCGTTGTTCTACCTGACCTGGTCATGTTTTCTACACCACCATCAGCTACTCAGTTATTTTACAGGTACATGTGTAGGCACATGACGATTTATCTGAGACAAACTTCCTGTCTTCTGGCTTTCTAGCACAGGATATCTGAAAGGAGGCTGCAGTGAGGTGGGTGTGGGCTTCTTCTCTCCAGTAAATAACAATAGCACTGGAGGAAATAGCCTGAAGTTGCACCAGGGGAGATTTAGACTAGATATTAGGAAGAATTTTGTTACTGAAAGAGTAGCTGGGATGCCTAGGGAGGTGCTGGATTTACTACCCCTAGAGTTATTCAAAAAACATGTAGGTATGGCAGATCAGGACATGCTCTAGTGGGCATGGTGCTTTTTTCTGGGTTGACAGTTGGATTTGGCCTAAGACCTAAGAGGTCTTTTCCAACCATGATTCTATGATTCTGAGATACTATGGTTCTTTCCACATTAATGACAACCAGGACAATCCCCCCCATGTCCAGAAACCCTCCTTGCCCTCCGGCCCAAAGGCCACATTTAAATCATAAAAACAGAATGCTCCCTGGCACAAGGTCACTCCTGGACCATTCCTAGGAAAAGCCTGGAAGAGCTCAGCTCAGAGGCACACCAAGAATCCTTGTAACCATACACCAGTACACAGTCAAGTTAGAATACCTGACCTCGATTTGTTTGAGTACTTGGATAAACTTACCAAAATGCCACAGTCCAAAATTATTTCTTCAGAGTGAAAAGGTGTCTCCTCTTTTCTTCTTTCAGGGGTCTCAGAAATTTCAGGCTTTCATGAATTAAAAAGTGTATTAGGAAATGTTTATTCACACAAGATGTACCTCAACAAGAAATGCTGAACTTGAAAATCAGAGTTAGCAGATAGTGGTTTTCTTCACATAAACTTATGAGGGCATCAAGCTCAAAGTTGCACCACTAGACTGGGAAACAGTGTTATTTTTGAAAAATTTTGCAATTCAACGTGACACTAAATTCTCAATCCTGTCTAAAAAGAAGCAATTTAAATCACCAGTGTCCCTCATGGTGAACTCATTATTTCTGTAGTTAAAAAGGTCTTTCCAAAACAGTCAGTTAGTGAATTAGATGAACAAAATGGTCTCTGTCATTCAATGCCAGTATTGAATTAAAGATTAGCTTTAAAAAAATGTAAGAAAAAACAAACAAACAAACAAACAAAAACAACCACAAAAAAAGCCAAATAAAAAACAAATAAGGTATTCATGATATATTTACTCTTTTGAAATAATGGAACTTTCTTAAGGCAAACTTAATGCTCCCATTACCCATTTCCATGTTCTTCTCCAGTTGGCTTTTTGGAAAACCATTCTAGTAATTCACTCATTCTTTTTTTTGTTGTTGTTTTGCTAAACTTGCTGAAAATCAATTTTAACTTTTTTTCTCCTGTTTGATAATTATTTTCCAAAAGTATTGGCACAAAATTATCCCTTTTGACACTCAGTTGGTTAGGTTGAATAGGCAAAATCTTTTTATCTGCCAAATAAGGTTTAACCAATGCATTTACAATGGAAAACACCTGAAGCCAAATTAAGTCCTTGGCAGTTCATAGCCATCTTCCAGCTAAGGAATGATCTTTGTCTTCCAATTTAGAAATCCTCTCTTTATAGCATTTTTTTAATTACTGGTTTCTGAATGCCCAGTATTGTAATTGGAAACTCTAAAGTTTCATCTCATACTCTTCATTTCCATTGCCTGTGTCACCTCCCCCCTGACTTCTTTTAATGGATGATTCCCTCCCCATGCTCCTCTTTCAGCATAACATCCCAGCTTTATGCCCAGTTCTTCAGTTACAGAATCACATATTTAATTCTCTACATTTGGGTCACCAGTAAATACATTAAACAGAATCTATGACCCTTAAGGATACTGGCAGTAGCTTTTCTCCATCCCAGTATTCCCTTCTGCATGTTCTTCCCTTCCACCATCTCTTCAGTCCACCTCATAAACTCTATTAATTCCCATCATCTCCACCTACAGAACTTCATTCCTGCGCTGTGCTGTAGAAAGTGCTTTTCTGAAATGTAAAGAGGTAAAGCCACTGCATTGCTTTACAGAAGAAAAACAAAATTAATAAAGATAATAGGCTAATCCGACAAAAGAAATGGTTAATTTTGATTAAAATCTCCAGTAATTTATACAATTTTCCATTTGTCTTCATTCACCAATACTTTGCCTAGCAACAGGGCTGGTTTTAGGGAGGCAGCTGCCAAGGGTAGCCATTATTATGTCTGCTTACCTTGCCCACACTTTCTGTCTTGCCTCTGCTTCTCTGACAACAGTGGGAGCAGGAGCCAAGAGAAGGAAAAAGAAAAATGTGTCAGCTCCCTTTCCTTCACTGTCTGACTGGCTTCTGTTCTCAGTGCTGGCTGAGAGATGGAGCTAGAAGAAGAACAAGAGAATGGGAAGACTGGGAGCAGGGTGAAAGCTGGGTTACTGAGTGCCCAGAGTAGATCCTTCTCTTGCCATGAGTGAAAGAACAAGAAAGTGGTCTCAGAAGGAAGAGTAGGAGACTCTGTCCTGCGTTGTTATGGACTGGAGAGTGAGGAGCTGAGCCACAAGAAGAGCACACTGTGGAAATAGATCTAATCCTGGAGGAAGGTAAAGGGATATATGAAAGGGTCAAGACACAGGAATAATTTTTTTATTAATTGTCTGTATGCAAAAAGGAAGAGGCTTTGGGGAGATAAGAACCTGGGAGCTCCAATCCTTACTTCGCACACCAAGCAAGATTGGTTCTTGGTATTTTCTGCAACAGTTCCTTCAATAATCTAGAATGGAAATTATTTGGATTTTGTCACATTTAGCATTTTAAGCTTTGCTTCTCAGAGCTACATTTTGCTGTTTCTGCTTTGCTTAGAGCTACTGAATGTAGTGCAGTTACAGTGACTGATTTATAATTGTGTCAGAGATATTGTACAATATACAAAACAAAGAGTTAACACACTAATCTTCTTGCATTCATACACCCCAGTGGAGCCAGTGACTGAGATAATGAAATTATAGCTCAACAGGCAGATCCTGAGAAAGGAGTGTAATGGTTTTAATAAACAAGGATTGCTGATGTTGGGGAAGGAGGTTTTCTAGAGGCATAATTAATCAAAACAGCTACGGAACACCCAAGCAACCACTATAAATAATATAAGCAATTGTTCTTTATGTGGCTACTTTACCAAGTCACGCCATAACTTCTTAATTTAGTTGTGGAATGATATAGAGAGTGCAGACTGTGTGCACTGTCCATATGTTCATAAAGTCATAAATATGTCAAAAATAACTACAAAAAAATATTACTCTTCTGATTGGCTAAGAAATGTGGTTAGCAAGCAGTCTATAATCTGAGATGTCTGTTTTATCATTTTCCTATAAGGGACTTTACATTAAGAAACTGTATCTGAAGGCTGCACCCAAGGCACCTTGTAATAGCATGGAAAGAGTCTTGGATGGTGACGTCTTCTTTCAAGTTTAAAAATATGTGACCGTTATGTCCTACAGGAGGAAAGAGACATTGAGGCAAATACCTGCTTCAGAGCAGCATTTCTTCCACGTGCTCTCTATGAGAAATGTATCATTCTAACAACACTTTTTATGACATCCCAGCATCAGCAGAACCAGCTGTCGAGGCTAATGGAAGTACACAATCTTCCTGATGATTTCTGGAATAATCCAAAGGAGAAGATGATGACAATTACCTTTGAGACACCTGCCTCTAAAATGGCACACGCTCATTTTAAACAGCCTGTAATCTCACCTCGAGTGACTGCCAGACTTCATTTGGATCCTTCATGTTTAATATATTATTTAGATTGCATGGTTTTAGGCCTGAAAGGAAGCAATTTAGATTGAAATTAGCAATAGAGTGTGGAATTATACTGACAGGCAGTGGAAGTTTAGATAGTTATTTCAAAAATATCACTCTCTGCTCTACGTGTGCCTCTATGGCACTAAAAATTTTGAGAATGTTAAGACATCACAGTTAAACGCTCAGAAGTAACAACTCTTAAGTTTAGGTGTCAGACTCTGGGTTTGCTCCTTTTTTTCATTTCCCAGTCCATTACCAGCACCAGAATTTCACACATGCCTCTGGCTGTTGCCCATGATCAAACTGGAAGAAATGCAGGGAAGGCTTGTAGGGCTGATCAAGGGAAAGGAGAACGTGCTTCATGAGAGGTAAAGTGAAGAAAAGTGTGTAGGTTTCCTTGGTCTATTCAAATGACACTTGAGTTGAACAAGGAAGCTGATGATCAGTCTATCAGAGATGACAAAACAAGAAAATAAGAACTACTTCAATCTAAAGAATAATGTTGTTATGAGAACAAAATAGCATAAATCTGCCACGAATAATTTGAGGCTGGTGGTAGAAGAAATTTCCTCTAAGAACAAACTCTTGATGACAGGATGTAAGAGCAAAAACCTTGCTAAATTTGAACGTTCTAATTGCAGGAGTCTTAAGCCTGACATTGTAAAAGTGGCTTCTCATTTTAAATCATGTGAAATGCATCCTGTTCTTTATATCTTCATAGAGGAAGAGTTGTAACAATTTACTCTTTTATTTTTTTCCTACAGACAAACGGGTCAGGAAACTTTCAGGCCAGCTGGTGAAAGTTTCTGAAAGCAGAAGGTAATATCAGGAATATTTCTGACATCCAGAAATATATCTGCTAATGGTGTTCATTCTGTGTCATGATATACGGAATTGCCATTCATCAAAAACAGCAGGCAGCTCTTCAAGGAACTACGATTTGCAGACACTGACAAGCTCTCATGCATGAATTCCAGCTTCATTTCTTCTGCTTGCTGGGGACCACATACCAAAACTAGACCCCCCTAAATCAGTTACATCACCTTAGTCTTGAGGTGACACAGGCATGGGCATGCATAGTGAGACTTGTATTGAAAAGAAGTGGGCAGACTCCCGAGTCAGCCTTGGTTTAGTTGGTTGTCTTGCTCTAGGAACATTATGTTTGTTTCATCAAAATGCAGCCAAGTAACATTTACAATCTAACAATCCATCCATGCTTTTTAGACTGATGCTCACATTATTATCTGCACCAATCTTAGTCATACTTACCACCTGCAACTTTATATTGTGTAGTTAACTGTTAACTTCTACAGAAAAAAAAAAACAACTTATGAACATCTTCTTACGAGCAGCTTTTTTATTTTAGGCAAAGTATCTTTTCAGATACTTTTGCAGTATTTTTTCAGCCTTCAGTGGCACTGTATATTTTTAGGAAGCTGTACAGCCATCTGGAAAGGTTTTATTTTTTGTTTATCCTTTGCACTTTTCAGATTTCTGTCAACATCCATGGTAACAGCTGCTGTAATACTCTCCATTCTTTTGTGGTTTGAGAGCTGCACGATCCAATGTGGTTTGCAGTCTAGACTTCAAGCAACCACCAATTTGTAAGACCAACAGTTGCCTTTTTTGCCTTTGAAAACTATTACATATGTGTCATAGGTGTCATTTCTGTGTCCTTTTTGCTTATAGTTTATTTCAAGGGTGTTTTATCAGAAGAATATGCATTAGTTTTTCACACACATATGAATATATATGTCTCTCTCTCTCTCTCTCTCCCTCTCTCTATATATAAATTACTGAAAATGTTTGCTTTTGCATTACAGGTTTTGTGTAGTGTTTCTTTTTTCTCTCTCTTCTCCTATCATCCCCCTTGTAAATTAAACTATTTTCCTTGTTTGGGAAAACAGAAACTCTGACGCATTGTATTTCATGTATAGCTGTACTTTATTTTTCATGAACAGTAATAACTTGCATGGGCACATTATTCAACCCACAGCACTAAAAAACCAGAAAGTATTATCACCTCCACATACAGACATGATAACTGTTTCAACAGGTAAAAGGCAGTATATAAAGGAAAATTTATGAAAGTAGCTGAACCTGAGGGAGATGTTTGTGAAGGTGAAATGTATTAGTCAGAGCTGAAATTTGAGAGGCCTTGAAGTGCCAAAAGTGCCTAAATGTGACAAAAATTACCTCACAATTGTAAGTCTTACAGTATGTGATTTATATTCCCAGATGAACTTACTTGCCTAATTTTTAGGAGCCTACATCCCAGAGAGCATCAGTTGCTCCAAGCAGGATGTCAGGCAGCCAGCAAAGAATGCAAGGCAGGTGCCTGGTCTAATGTGGAAGCTGAAGCTCCCTTTTGTGGTGGAGAATATACACCAGAGAGAAATTCATTCCACCCGAAGACCTTAACAAGCATTTATGGCAAAAATCTGCATATTTGAGGTACTGCATAGAGGTTTTAATCACTCTGTACTTGGAATTAAGTGTTTAATTTCAATCTCCTAAAATTCAACTGCTGTGCAGAGGTGTCTGGGCTGGGATGTTGGTCTCAGAGTCCTATCTGTCCAGGGAGGATACCAATATGTCTCTTTCTTTCACATGACAAGTTAGAAGAACAAATTTATTCCTGGGATTTATTCAGATTTTGCAGAAAGTGGCCATGTAGGTATCTAAAAAACATACTTCACATAAACGGAAACTTGTGATTTTTACTTGACACCTGCCTTCTAGCTAACTAGCTCCTCAGTTCACCAGTGAAGACTCCACACTTCCTTGACACAAGCCAAACAGAAAGCCAAATAGTGGCTAGCAGATTTTCATGACCTTATTCTACCTCTGTATCACAAAAACATGGCACTGCCTCTGAACAATAGCACAGATCTACAAAGCAAGATCCTCCTTAAAAAATTTAACTTTCTGCAAAGTTTGACCAGCCTTGAGGAATAACAGAGGGAGAAAAAAAGCTCTGTGAATTGCTACCCAGTACAGTGTGTTGATCAGCAACTTCAGCATATCAAGGAAAACAGCTCTAGGGAACTCTAAACATCATCCAGCAGAGAGAAATTTTGTATACAATGTAAATATTGGACTGCCTGTCTTCCTATATTGTTACTGCTAAGCTCCTTACTGTTTAACCTGTGTGGTACAGTACCTGTCAGTCTCTTTTGTATCTGCAAGATCCTGTAAACAAACAACATTATGATAAATCTCTTGGGTTTCCCTGGGGCATCTTTGCTGCTGCTGGAAGCCTGAGGTCACTATGCAGTCAGTCCTGCAAATATGCCCCTTGACTATCAACTAAGAGGACACGTCTGGATGCTGTGATGCCAAAATACTTTCATTTAAAAAAAAAAAAAAAAAGTGCAATACAAAGCTTCAGGAATCATCATCTTTACTAAGCTTGAGAAATATTTTGATTTCTGCTAAGGACCAGGGAAAAAAAAAATCATGTTTGTCAAACTGTCAAGAAACTGTCCTTGACAATACACTGTTAGAGAGCAGACAGATCTAGCAATGAAAGTCCTGCTCTTTACTGTGATCCACTGACAATTCACAAAAAGGTGTTTGCCTCCTCCAAGGCTCAAACTACAAGGAAACTAATTACCACTTTGGATTAAATAGATGAATGAATAAAACTGGACATCATTTTTACACTGTTACAGGGTAGGTGTAGGTCAGCCTCAAACAACCTAAGGCATGCTAACACCTGAGAATGAACAACTTAGATTTAGCATGATGATTCAGAAAATCTGAGTCATCTTACTTCCCTAATGTAGAGCTACTTCTGAAAAGGAGCCCTTGTAGTCTGCACTCTAACTGTGGATTCTTCTAGAGCGGGCAGTGTCTGACTGACTGTCCTGTCTAACTCTGGGTTATCTGTTAAGAGATAGAATCATAGAATCATAGAATCATAGAATCATAGAATCATAGAATCACAGAATCAGAAGTAGCCGGGTTGGAAGGGACCTCAGAGATCATCAAGTCCAACCCTTGACGCACCGCTGAGGTTACCAGACCATGGCAGTGAGTGCCACATCCAGTCTCTTTTTAAATGTCTCCAGGGACAGAAAATCCACCACCTCACCGGGCAGCCCATTCCAATGCCTGATCACCCTCTCTGTAAAGAAATTCTTTCTAATATCTAACCTAAACCTCCCCCAGCACAACTTAAGACCATGCCCTCTTGTCTTGTTGAAAGTCGTCTGGGAAAAGAGACCAACCCCCACCTCACTACAGCCTCCTTTCAGGGAGTTGTAGAGAGTGATGAGGTCTCCCCTGAGCCTCCTCTTCTCCAGGCTGAACAGCCCCAGCTCCCTCAGCCTCTCCTCATAGGATCTGTGCTCGAGTCCCTTCACCAGCCTGGTTGCCCTCCTTTCGACCTGCTCCAGCACCTCAATCTCCTTCCTGACCTGAGGGGCCCAGAACTGGACACAGTACTCGAGGTGTGGCCTCACCAGGGCTGAGTACAGGGGAAGAATCACCTCCTTGAACCTGCTGGCCACGCTGTTCCTGATACAGGCCAGGATGCCATTGGCCTTCTTGGCCACCTGGGCACACTGCTGGCTCATGTTCAGCTTCTTGTCAATCCAGACTCCCAGGTCCCTTTCTGCCTGGCTGCTCTCCAGCCACTCTGGATAGGATACCTCTACCCTAACTTTAGGCATCCGAAAGTCAGATTTTTACCCCTGCAGTCAACACAGAAAAGATAAATGGTTGAGTCACCTTCCAGGAGTCCTGTTCCATGAGATGAAGTATTTTCCTAGATATGTTTGTCTGTCTCCACTGGCTTAGGTTTACACAGGTAACTTCGGAATGTGAAGATTTCAGAGAGCTGAAAGTGATCATTCCTGGCTTAATCCACTTCCCATACAGTTACCTACATGCATATATATATGCACAAAGTACTATAAGAAACTTGTCACTTATCTGCACTGATTGGACCAATTTGGGTATTACTAGTGTTCCCTGTTTTTATGTTATTTATCTGTATCTGATTATTTTAATGTGAACCAAAAGAAACAATGTGTGATTCATTGAGTTGTCAATGAAGTTTGTCTGTATGTCACCCTAAGACTGATCCTGACATTCCCGAGATCAAAATTCATGAATGGTTTCTAAGTTGAGCAGGCAAAAAGTAAGTATTTGCTTATGTGAAGCACATGAGTTTATCCCAGTGGCAAGTTTAAACCAACACTTGAATGGCTATGCTGTAGCTCTGTTCCCTTCTTACCCTTCATCTAACTGAAACTGAGATCTCTACTGGAAGTCAGAACACTGTCTTGAAGATTATTTTTCAAAACTATCTTATGTCACAGGATAACTTACCTTTTCTATTTTACAACTTATGTGCATGACAAGTAAAATATCATACATCATTTCAAGTATGAAAACACGTTCTACTTACAAATCGTAACCATGAAATATGAAGCCACCATTACCTCAGTTTTCATTTCTGAGACAAGCAATAGAGAAAATCTTATTCTATGTGGACTATTTAGATGTGTGTAAATAGAGCAACATTGCTTTATTTGCAGAATATCTCTGCAAAGCTCCCAAGGACCTTGGAAATCTTGCTTCTAGCTACACTAGATCTTATGGCAACAGGAAAAAGAGAAGACTGTACTTGTGCTATTATGGAAGATCAGCATAAAAATGTTTCCATTTCTTTGGATGACTTAGCCAGGAGATGTATTTGATGACCAAAGAAGACTCATTCAGTCCATTATAGCAGGCTAGCCTGGCAAAAAAAAAACAAAAACCAGAATCTGCTCTGAAATCTCCCTAGTAAATCTGGGAGGATTTACAACACTCCATCACCCTCAATCCCCATTTGCAACATTTCTGAACCCTCATTATTAAGGCCTCCTCAGGCAACTAGATGGAATAGGATATAGGGATACGTAAACTGGTTATAAAGTCAACATTTTTATTACCTCTGCTAACCAAAACTTACACAGACCTAAGCCCTTCTCCTGTCCCCACATTCTTCCATGATTGTTCACCAGAGGCCACATGGGATGCACTTAACACTGAATGCTATCACAAGCTGTACGAAATGAGGATACCCCCCCTTGAGATCAATTCCCAAAACTCCCACAGTGTCCTCATGAACCGTGTACAGTCGTGGTCACTCAGGAAGCTAAAGCAGATGGCTTGCAAGAACCTCTGGCCATCTTTCTGGCTACAAGAGGGAACAACCAAAAGCTCTGCAACCTACTGTAGCTATCCCTGACACAGACATGCACAATGTAAGTTTCTGCCATTGTCCCCTGCTCTGCAACTCCTTTACCAAAGGCACTTTTATCAACAGCTAATATAGATGGGCAGTTCTTGCCACTCAGAACCTGCCTGCTGAGCCAAATATGATGCAGCCAAGCACCTCTCTCCAGCCATGCTCTTTGGGGTGGTAAAATGTCTTGCATCCACTGAGGAAGAACAAACTCATATACAAAACACTCTCTTCATGCTGTTGCTTACATCTCCTGCCTAATTAACAAGTATATTTGTTCTTTATGATCCCAAAAGAAAAAAACTACAACCACAAACAAATGACATATGCATGTGTATCTTTGTAAATACAGATCAGAATATCCTTTATGTGAGACAAGTTCCTTCTTTCTATAGGAAATAAGAGCCTTTCCAGAAAATGGTGTCATGCAGATTTCTAGTACTTTTTTATCCCAAGTGAGATGATGAAGTTACTTTTGTTCTCCACACAAAAGTGAGTGCAGTGAAAATTGTGTGTGAGTTGCCAGCACATTTGTGTTTTGAAGGGTTATTGATGTGAATAGCAGGTGAAGTGTAAAGAAAAGTCTCCAGCTGTTTCTTGTTTTGATTTCTACCTTGGTGCAAGCACCAAGAGTAAATACTGGAACGGGAAAAGTTAAAATCATGAATGTCCCAGTTACACTCAAAGAGAAAAGAATTAAACCCCTTTTTTGTTGGTGTGCTATGCGGTTCTGCAGCATTGATTTTATTCACACATAGTGCACAGCTGTTTATTGAGTCTGACCCTAGAGGGGACACCACAGAAACACTGGAAATGAAACCACGTAGCAAGCGACTGTTTTCCTTTCCTGTTTACTTGATAGATGTTTTATATTAAAAAAAAAAATTAAAAAGAAGAAAGCATTTTTTATATAACAGTGACTGCTTGCAAATCATTTCAAGCATAATTATTTCATACTTCTGGTATTTTCACTGTCTTATTCTCCAGAACAGTTGTTTTCACTAAAAATGAAAATAGCGGAGCTACTGTTGTTATTGTTCGGGAGACTAAAATAAAACTAAGCAATGTTTTCCTTTATTAGAATGATTTAGTAAACAGACCATCTCACTTTTTCACACTATCTTAAACGTTACCATAACCAGCCTTAAATACGCCATTCCTATTCTCTTTGATTGTTTTGTCAAAAAAAGAAATATAAAATACATAATGGATTCAAATAAAGTGAGATTGAAATTCAGTGAGTACATTCAAATCCCTGAAGATCCAATTTTGTGGATAGGAAAGATGACTGGGAAGTTGTTGCCTGAGCACTTTTAGCTAGGCTCCTGCCAAACATCCCTTACTTAACACAATTCTTCTTGAATCGAACGGTGTCATTACTGGGATATAAAAATTTAAATAAAAAAGGGAGCCATCATTTTGCAACTGAAACTTTTATATTAATAATACTGAAAAACTAAATGTATTTATTACTTAATATAAATGTAACAAAGTGTATTCTATTATTTAATAAAAAAAATATGCCTTCATTCCTGCTTTCTCCTTAGGTGCCTCTAACCTGCCAGTAGCAAGATCTGCGCAGCTGAAAGCGATCCCACAGCCACCACTTCTGTATTCAGTGCCAGGGGATTCATCACAAGAGAAAGGCAAATTCTATCAACTTGCAGTGGCAGATGTCTATACTTTGAGCCTTTTGGGAAAATAAAGATTTAAGTATTCCTTTTCCTTTAGTTTATTTTATACTGCTATAGACTCAGTTCTAGTATATGTGTCAAAAATTTAAATTGCACATCTTTGAATAAAGAGACATAAATGGTACAGTGAATGGAGAAAAGAGAAATGTTCTTCTCCTGGAGGATGATGTGATAAAATCATAAACTACTGTGAATGTGCTACCAGCAAAACTAATGTCTGAACCCCTGCAAGGTTTAAAGAGCCAGGTCAAGGGTCTTCGCAGTGTGAACACAGAATCCAAGATACAACCAGAGTCAGAGCTGTGAAGAGCTCCAAAGACAGTTCAAACTCAGTGTCACTTAGAAAAAGAGCCAGTGGAAGATCTGAATGATCAAATGACTGATACCTCAGAAAAGCAATTTCTAGGTCTTTGAATGCAGAATGCTGAAGAAATGCAAAACATTATTACTTTCCAAAAGGATGGCCAGCTGGACACCTCAGGAGTGGTATGAGAAATGCAGATTTTAATTAAAAAAATTAAAAAATAATTGTCACATCCAGTTCAGTGTTAATGAGAAATGTTTCTCCATATGTTAACTTTCACATTATTGCACCAAGACAAATGGGTACAGGTTTTTCTTCCTCTTTAGCCACCTGAGCTGGAGGTCAAATGTTTGGATAAAAGTAAGTCTATGCAAATTTGCCTTTTGTTGTATGCAGACTATCTTTTCCTATTATATTATTTCTGAGTTTCATGTTAAAGTTTTAATGCTCTTAATCTTCTCCTCCGTGTTATCTACAGGAACAAGGACAATGGTAGAAACCTGCAGTCTGAATAGTTCAGCAGCTTAGGCCAGCACATGCATTGATCACATGCAAATAATGTCCATATTAGTCAGATTTATTTCAATATATCTCAAAATAATCTCAATCAAAATAACATAAATTTATAAAAGTAATCTCAAGAAGGAATTTAATATTTTGCTGCAATTAGTGCTCTTCTTTGGCTTAAGCCTACTGTCATTAAGTAAGCTCTACCACCCTCACTACCCTTTAAAGAATCTGTTGAAAGTCTTATCCTCTGAAATACACAAAAAACTGTAAATTTAAAAAGAAAGTATAGGACTAAGGTACACATTTAAAGCTGCAAATTATGCAGCAGTCCCTCTGGTATTACAGGGTCAAAACCTCACATTGGGGAAGTGTGGACTGCATCATCCTGGAAGGTCTAATATGATAAGAGGATGAAATGTTCAGTGTGAGCACAAGCTTTCCCCCACTTAGTATTTCACAGTTAACACTGGCACCAAATGAACTGCTTTTCAAGCACAATAATATGAGGGACATCAGGAAATGTTTAGATATTATTTTAAGGGCTAGATTCTCCTCCTCCTTACCATGTTGAACTATGCTTAACTGTACAAGGGGTCCACTGTAAGATATTGATGAAGAAAAATAAAAGCAGGAGAACCTGTTCTTGGAGTGTTACATGTCACTCACGTACAAACAGCTGTAAAGCACGAGGTCCTATCAGTAACCACGTGGCTCTGCTTTTATTTCAAAAGTCTTTGATTATTTTCCTAATGATTTATAATTACCTCCTTAGAAAACCAAGCTACTAAGCACCAAAGACCACCAATGTTTGGAAGACAAAGGCAAAACTAAAGCTGCATATTTCTATGATAAACAGTCAGCTGGCCATACTGAATGCTGTCATGTGATAAATTCAAGCTAAGATGGAACGGCTTTCCAAAATTTGTGCTGTACTTCAAGAAAATATCAAACCGTTGATGTGGATTACACAGAAAAAAGTCCCTAGTTCTGCACTGAAAACTGAGAGCCCATCCACAGCAGCCAGCCTGAGGCACTCCAGCTCTTTGCAGCAGCACGCAAAGGGTGAACATAACCCAACCTCACACTGAGATGCAGCAGTAACCCCAGCAGAACTCACTGGGTACCTACTCAGTTTTTTTAAGTAACTGCAGGTTTCATACCAAATCAAGAGTCAATAAAAACCTATAGCAAATTCCTGTAACAGCTCAGCTACCATGCACTAGAAATCTAACCATTTGATCATAAATCGTCCTTTGGGATCCAATTTTCTACTATGTGTTTATTTAACTTTTATCTCACTTCTTTCGAAATACTGTCAGTTACCATTTTTCTACCAGTGTCTCCTTCCATTCCACAAATGCCTCTCACTACTACAAACACTGTGTTTGTCCCCAGGCCCAAGGTAGATGTCACTTGCCCTGGCTTCAGTTTTAACTCCACTTACTCTTCCTTTCAAAAGAACAGTTTTTAAATGTCTCTGCCGATGGGATGTGCAAGAAGAACCAATAGTGCTGGCATCCCTTTTTTTGCCCAAAGCCCTTCAGGATGAAAATCAGGTAATAAACTAAGTGCATTAAAGTGCAGAAGAGCAGAACACTGCTGTAATCCCTGTCAGACCCCTCTGCTCCCCATTCCCACTGCAGTCTCACTCCTCACCTGCCTGCAGCTTTCATTGCTCTGTCAGCCAGTACTCTCACATGTACCCTTTTAAACCATGTGTATATGGATTTCTATCCAAGATCACCTCATCCTCATTTTTTCAGCCGAGCTTCTGCACAAACTAAATCATGATTCATGTTTTCAGCTTTTTATTCCCTTTATTCTCTTACAACTCAGCACCCACATTTACTCACTTATCATCCCTTTCCATCTAACTACTGTGCCTTAAAAATAGTATTATTGCTGGTCAGAGAGGAAGAGAACAGTTTTATGTTCCTGCCTTGCTACTGCAATTCTGTAGCCAGATTAGCTAAAGGATAATGGTTCCTCACCTCTTTGTGCAACCCCAATGCATAAAAATGGAAAAAAAGATGGTGGAGCTACAATTTAATATTATTCTACTCCATACTAATAAACAGCTATCCTGAAAACCAATTTCCTCCATAAATTTGCAGATTGTTATAGATGACACTGCCTATTAGTATTTGCATTTAGGCACTTCCACTTACACAAAAGCATGCAATTATGTCTTTGCTATCAACTATGCTACACAGAGATAAATGTTATTTAGACCTGCTGCAAATTCTGAAGGCCAAAGAGTTTTTATAACTAGGTCATTTTTAATGAAAATACTTTGAGATTGGTCAATTCCCTGCAACTTATAAAGGGGAATCAGAGAAACAGAATGTATTTAACATGAGCAGATTCACTCAGTTTCATGAGACAAGTCAGCTTTATGTTGCTAAATCTCATACTGTATGCTTCTCTCTTTCTCAAAAAGTTAAGACTTAGCCTCCCTAGATCAGCTTGTGAAACTTTTAATTGCAATAATTATAAGAAGAACTAAAAAATAAATGAGATTCTTTTATTTTTGTGTAAATGGCTTCTTATGCTCCTGTCTGCTTTTGTCTTTTGTAGCTTTGGTTTCAGAAAAGGTAATGCAAAGTCTCCATCTGGTGGCCAAAAATATTTTGGTGAAATCAAAACACTGCTATTTGGTCAACATATTTTAAATCTCTCTCTTATTTAGTCAAGCCATTACTTCAGGCTGGTTGTTATCTTGTAATTGGGGGAATGGGATATGTGTGTGGGGGGGTGCAATTGGCTGCAGAAGCAATATCCCTCATCTACTCAGTATTCAATGCTACTCAGAGGTACCTCAGAATACCAGGTTTGTAATTTTGCACAGATTAATCCACTATTTTGGTCAGTGTCTTGTTATTCAGTTTTGATTCATACAAACCTCAAGGAGCCCAAGCACGTGGAGAAAAATGTAGGGGAGGGTCTGACAGAGTAGTATGTAACAGAAACTTAAAAACTCTATAAGTATCTCCTGTTAGAAATCGAAAATTTCATAGCAGATAAGAAATGGGATAACTTCTGAGCTAAAAACAAAACAAAAGTCAACTAGAGGAACAAGAAAGTTGAACAAAGAACAAAGCTCAGAAAATCCAACTAGCAGTATCACTGGAAGTGGTGAAATTTAATCACAATTTTAAAGAAATCTGTTTAAATTTGCCATGCACAATGCCTGAATGGTCATTTAGCAGTGCTGCAGTGGATGACAATATACAATCTGGTGAGGAAGATATTTTTGTATTACAGGAAAAATGTATATTTATTGGCCAAAAAAAATCCATTCAAGTAAAAGTAAAATTTTTAAAAATATACAGTAATTGTTTACACGTATGACACTTTTTTTCTTGATAAAAGCATTGCAACTATATTGTAAGATTAATGCAAAATTCACATAAATATATGTCAAACAACAACTTTATTTCCCCTCTCTCTAAATCTACCTTGAAACATTCTTATGCATGATCCAGTTCTTCATCATTCATCTTCTATTCTGAGCACCTCTGGTCAGCTAAGCCCATCACTAGTACAACTGTTCATTGGTTTTGACAGGGACAAAAATAATAGCATGCCATAATCACCATGACAGCTTTGTATCTAATGATTCAAAATTAAATGAATGTCTACACTCCCTTTCACATCAGCTGCCAAACCATAACCTGTCTGAGTGGATACTCTGGATTCCTATTGTAAAATTGTAAATTTGTAGGTCATTTTAAGAGTTTGCACCCTCATGGAACACTTGGAAAAAAATCAAACAGAATGCCATAAAGACCAGGAATATTTCTTTTTAATATAAAACCTTTTCTAAAACCATTTTAGAAGAAACTGCCTTCTCTCTTGGAAATAAACGTTACAGATAAGGAAAGCTGAAATCATACATGCCTTATGAGCTTGTAATGGAGACTAAGCTACCAAACAAACAAAAAACCCCACAAAACCAATTGTGTGAGTCTGACCTCACTGATTTGCAATTGTCTCAAAGAAGCAATTTTAAAATTAATAGCCCTGGCTAGTGTGGAGGACTTGGCTGTCCAGAGCTGAGCAGGGGGTGACACCTTGGGATGTGATAAGACTGGGTGGAGACTACTCCTCTTCTCTGAGCACCAGCCTTCAATGCCAGGTGGTCCCTCCAGGCACCTAAAAGCCACCTTGATTGTACTTTGCTGGAACAGAGGAGGGGCCTGGAAGAAGATAAGAACTGATGACTGGGGTTGAGACTACTCCCCTTTCCCAAGGGCCAACCTTCAATGCTGGGACGTCCCTGGAGGCAGGATTATGTACCTGGCTAAAGTGGCTGGAACAGAGGACGAGTGGCATCTGGAAGAATACAAGAACTGATGACTGGGTGGGGGACTACACTCTTCTGCTCCCCTCCAGGCAGCCTGTCTTCCAACGAACCTGACTGACTGACAGATGCCCCTTTAGAAGAAAAGGGACTCAAAGGTATATATGGCTGTACATGCTGTGTCTGGCATCCTCTCTTGACCCACTGCCATTTTTGCACCGGACCCTGTCCAGAATCAGCACACCATCCTGAAGAAACTCTCTGGACAGCTGGACCCCTGGTGGTGACTTTCTCTCTCTCTCTCATTCTTCCCACTTTCTTACCCTTTTTCTACGCTTTCCTCTCTCATTCTTTCTTACCAGTTCCTTACCACTTTTCTCTCTTTCTTATACCTTCTTTTCTTCTCTCCCTCTTTTGCCTGGCTCTATATTTTTGCCTGTGTCAATTGTCAAATAAAATCTGCTTGCACCCGACCTTTCTACAGTTGGACTTTGTTTCGCGGATCCAAAACAAAAATAAATTTCAATGTTACCTCGGACCACAACACTAATACACAGTCACTAGTGCCACGTTAACCATTCTCTGACATCCTCTTCTTTTGTAGCTATCCCATCCTGTATGAAATAGTTACTTGGTCACTGAGGGCAAAGAACAATAAAATCTCAACAAACACATCTGGACTTCCACAGAGCAGCTTCACAATTAACCTCCAGGCTCCTCTGTGTACCCATCCAAACTGTGGCTCAGTCCCAGGTATGTCCTGGTACCACCCTCCAGCACACCCAGTTCTGGGCTCACCACTGCATGCTTGGAGACAGAAGAGAGAATCACAGCCCCAGCAACTTTCAGGCCACTCACAGATACACAGAGTCAAGGTGGTAAATACAATCACCTTAACTGCAGATTTTTAACTCTAAAGTCAAAAAGAAAAATGAAGGCATTTGTGAGGGTACTTCTACCTTTGTCAGATTATTCCTAATGTATTAAAAAAGCTATTATTTTCACTCATATCAGTGTGACATGCATCAATACAAAGACCTATAAGTTCCTATTAAGGAAAAAAAAATCATTTTAAAAAGCATATAGATGTATTGGAGAAACAGGAGCTCCTACAAAACATTCTCATATAAGAATGAAAAAGACTTGCCCGGACTCACCGCATCACAGAATAAAATAATTCAGAAGCAAAAAAATACCTCTGAGGTCATCTCCTTCATCCTTACAGGAAACAGCCCAAGCTTGCGCCCTTCAGGCACTTCATCTAATCTAGTTTTAAATAAGCCATATAATGAGGCTTCTACAGTTTCCTCTGGGAACTTATCCTACAGTCTAATAGAACTCATTTTCAGGAAGTTTAAATTATTTTTAATTTCCTCCCATTACTTCTAGTTATATATCATATTATACTTCATACAGTATTTTTTAAAACACAGTAAATAGTAATTTTTCTTCATAAAAAGTAACCTTTACCATCATTAATAAGCTTACTAATTTCAAAAAGGTTTTTCAAATTAGTGTAATTCTGTTGAAAGGTTACAAAGTAAAAATGGGGTAAAACTTTCTCTGTTTATATATATGTATGTATGTATGTGTGTGTGTGTGTGTGTGTGTTTACAGGAGGTAAAATGATGTTGTAAGGTATCCTACAAACATGACCCACTCCAAAAGGGGCTATCAGTACGAAGGAGATATCTTAGGTGACTGTCCATTCCCTTAAACTGACAATCTCCTTGCTGAAAAATAGTTGGGAGTGTATGAATAAGGGAAGGGGAAAAACCTTTACTAGAAAAAACCTGTTACAGTAGAAGACATGTAAATTCAAAAGAAATAAACTAGGAAAATTGCTTTTTTGGTACTCTAGTATACTGTCTGTCATTATTAAATCACATAATGATGGTGCCCTATTACTGAGAGTTCTGGTAAAGGGTAGTTGTTCCTGCAGAGTGGCACAAAGGTAACTGGGTCTATCTATGCTACATCTATACCATTTTTTTTATGAATTCACATGAGTTGCTATAAAGTAGCTAGCCTGAATGTAATATAACATCTAGTAGTGAGCACTAATCCAGCTGCCCAGATGGGACCAAGCTCTTAGTTACCACAGAGAAACTATCCGTTCCCAAACTGAATCACCTACAACTAGTTCAGGTATTACAGCTTTCTACAATGTGCTGTGCCTAATCCAAGGAAACAACAGTTATCAAAGAGTAACTAAGGCTGGACTGGACCTCTCAAGGCCACATGGTCCAAACCCAACTGAAAGTGCAGGGGTAACCTCTGAGGGGCAACCTGTGCAGACAGCAGGGTGCACAAAGCCAGGGCAGGTTGTCCAGGGCCTTGCTCAGTCAAGGTATCTCCAAGCAGTGGAAAATGCACAGCCTCTCCAGGCAAACAGTGCCAGAGCTTAGCTAGTTTCATAAGAAATAATGTTTTCTTCTTATAGCTGACTAGAATTTCCCTTGCTGCAGTTTTTGTCCACTGGTCTTCCATCTCTACTGCACATGCCTGAGAAGTCTTGTTGAGTTTTCTCTGTACCTTTAGTCTACGTGGTTGAAGACAACAATTAATCCAGCCCAGTATGAGGTCAGACTTCCACATTACAGACAAAAAACTGCTCTCTCATATTCAACCCACTGTCCATCAGAAGCACAAACATCTGGCATTGTATACACCCTCCTTTTTCTGCAGAGCTGCCTTCTAGACTGTCAGTTCCTAGCTTGTACCATTGAACGGGGCTGTTCAACTCCAGGTGTCTCCCCCTTGGGCTTATGTGTGTCCAGTTCGCTCAAAAGTGATCCCTAGCTCAATCTTCTTAATCCATTCTCAAATATCAGAGTCAGTTCTTGGTGGAGACAAACCAAACCATCAGCAACAAGTTTACTTTTAAAAATACATTTAAATATTTCTGAAGAAAACATTAACTAGATTGCATGGACAATATTTAATGAAATCTTATAGGAAGCACTAAGCAGAATAGCACTGTCCAGGTTCAAACTTGTCATTTAAAACACCTTGTTCAGCAGCTGCTGTACCTGTGCTACCTCTTTGTCTGATGCCTCTAATTCTCCAGGTACCCCAAACTGTGCTCTCAAGCATGCCCTGAACTACATCTGCCTCAGCACCTCCGTGCTCATCTCCCACCTGCACCCAGTTGGAATCCAAGTGTGGGCTTTTTAAGCCTACATACTTTAGGAGCCACACATCCAAAAGGCAGGTGTTCTTACTTTCTAGTCCTTAAAAGTCCCCAATTATGAAAAGGCTACCCTGGGAGACCACTTCATTTCCATCACAGAGCAGTGCTTTTAAACTTTTTTATTTATTATTTTTAAGAGCTGACAAAAGAGACAGGAGTAAAAACTTATCAACAGCTGAACAGTTAAATCATTCACCTAGAAAATGATAGATGTTTTCAACTTGAAAGTGTCCAAAAACATACGCTCCATCACCAATTTATAGTAGCATAAAGAACCTTTTCATTTTCTTAACTTGAAACTGATCTGCTGTGGACAAAACAGCAAACAGATCACATAAGCAAGGTTTAAGAGCACATATCTTAATCCCTCTAGTTCCATACTCTAGGAGCTTGGATACAAAATCATACCCTTTCCTCTTTTGCACGAGGAATCTCAAGTGCCTTGCTGCACAGCTTCAGAAAGAAGGGAAACTTCTTTCTTGAAATACCTTACAGCCTGTAGTCACTTCTTTGTGGCTATGGGTTTGGTAGGAACTTGTTCTTGGAACTCCTAATAGCTGAGTGAGGAATGTAACCAGTGCACATTGTATGAAAAAATGGGCATTATCTTCTTAACTGGTGGATGTGTTTTATGAATGACTGGCGTATTGAATGAGCTACTTGTAGACATATAGCTGAAGGAAAGAATGCACAGACAAGAGGCCCCTACTTTCACATACAGCACATAGCTCTAGAAAGGTGTAAAATTTAGGATATATTCTCATCCTCACAGTTGTCCATGCCCATCATATAGATTGTTTAAAATTCTCTATCGAGGTCAGAATTTTCCCCCTACAGTGTACAGAAAGCCTCAGTGTTCCCCAAAGGTTTCTGTGCCTGGGACAGGAAACCCAAAGATTACATGCTGCCCAAGTCCTTTGGTGGATCTAGTGCTGTAAACCTTTAAGGCATTGCTTCTCATTAAACACAAAATAAGACCTGCTAACATTCAATCAACCTTTTAGTCTGGTTATCCAGGCAGACACCACAGTCCTCAACATGGCATGTGGCTGATGTTTCAGGATATGCTCTAAATGACTTGAGCCTGAAGGCAGAAACATCAGCCACTCAGAAATGCAAAGTAGAGGCACCTGAGATGCCAGATGCCACCCTTCTTTACCTAACCTATGCTGCAGGTAGTTTTTTTCCTTCCACTCATTCACAGCCCTATAACTTATCATAAAATTAGAAGCTTAATTTGTCTACCATGCTAGTGTGCTTTATCCCTTGAAACACAAGAGAGATCCAAGATTAATTAGGAGAATAATGGGTGTGAAACACAGAGAACATGACTGAATTATGAAAGTCCTGGTGTCTGCTCCCAGAATTGTTTCATCCGTAAGTGTTTCATATAAAAATGTGTACAAATTCCTCTGAGGAGAAACTGGAGCATAGGTTTTCCCCCTGCCCAAGAAATTTTCTAGCTCCTAGACTTGACTCCTGTGGCTAGAGAGACATATCACAGCTCTTTAATACTTTTTGTACAGTAAAACAGCTCCAAGGGGGTGAGTAGCAAGCTTATAGCTTGAAGGTGGGAACTGAGAGATGAAGGTTTGAACCCTTGGAGGCAGAAGGGGGAATACTGGCTTAATACAAAAGTAAGTGAAATTCCACATTATATGGAATGTCAGATTAGAGGAGATCAATGGCTGCATGGCTTAAAAGAAAATGAATATAATTAAGGAGCTTGATCATATATTATGTTTAGTTCAAACACCTATGAAATCAGGGTGATTAAACACTAAGGAATTAATCAGAATCAAAGTCTGTCAAAGTGTTTTCTCTCTTAACACGTTGGTGTTCCTTTAAAGTAAAAAAAAAAATTAAACCCCACTTTTTCTCATTTCTTTTTATTTGCAGTAGAATATTTTCACAGAACTAGGTCTAGTTATATTTCAGGATCACCCAGTTGGATTCCTAGTTTTTCCTGCTCCATAAAAATGCTGCAGTTATAGTTGTAATTCCTTCACCATGCATATCTAGGCATGGCAGTCCTAGGTATTTTGTAACCTGCAGGAATCAAAATAGCTGTTCTTAAAGTCAGTTCAGAACCAAATATATATTTTCATCGTTTGTTTCACAATGTTTATTACTATGGAAAAAAATTATTCTTGAAGAGAAAGAAATAAAACAATGAGGTTTCTCAAACATGTCTGAATAATTATGAAATAGCAATTTCCTGGGCTTTAGTAGGAATGTGCATTTTAAGTGCTTTTGAATATCCAGTCTGCAAATACACTATGAATCTACAGAAATCAGGAACTTGCCACCAAGCACTTTCTTGTATTTAGGCCCTCCCTAAAACAGCATCTCCAACCTTCATCAGAACAAAAAAAATCTTTGATTTCACCTTTTCCAAGAACAAAAGCAGAGATCATCACTTAAAGGAAACTTAAGAAATTTAAGAAAGGGCTAATTAACTATGCTGCAAATGCCTGCCAGAAGCTATGCCACTGGCCACAGAGCCACCAGATGTCAGTGCAGATCACAGAGAATTCATCAGAAACAAGCAGCCTCCTGCAAACAGACAGGACTCATTGCCAGGTGTGTTTAAGAGGTGCCCCTTTCAGGCCAAGTGTTTCCTGCTGTCTCACACATTCTGAATGCTAAAAAAATACTGCCAGTCTCTGCTATTCCCATTCTCAGACCAGCCACTAAAGCTTTTTAGGATAAAGCTTTTATTTTGGGAGAATTCTTGCTCCTCCAGGAGACCTCAGAGAGTATCATACTTTTGCCCTGGGAGATGGCATTGCCCCCGACTTACAAAACAACTCCTCGACTTTTCTGAGGAAGAAGTCTTTTCTCCCCTCTTTTCATACCTCCATGTATTTCTGCAGCATATACACTCTGCAGCAATGTCTCCATTTGAGCTCATGTTTTTATCAATATGTAATTTATAAAACATGGTTGACAGAGGCCTGTAATACCTATGGCATGGAGTGTAAGGTCAGATGGACTCCCACTCTAGTTCCTCGTGCTTGTAACCTAAGCTTCATGCATTTGTATACCCAGATTTTACATAGCCTCTCTTCTGCTGTTTAGTATTCCTGAAGTCTCTCTTGCTCCCGTCACACTATACCCTGTTCTTTCCACCTCACCCACCATTTCTTCACTTAACTGTGAACTAGTCCCCACGCTCACTGTTCACAGTTTAAAGCTTTCCTTGCCACATCAGCTGGCTTGGTAAGATGCTCTTTCCTCACTTTGTCAGGTACAGTCTCTGCCCAGCTGTCCTCAATTCTCAGAGGGTCCTGCTGTCAAATAAAACAAAATTTCTGTTGATAACTTCAGCTGTATAAACAGGTATTAAACCACAGGAACCATATGCTCATCCCCCAGTCCATTTTCTCCACCATCAGGGCCAAGACTGTCACCTGGGATCACCACACAGGAGCAAAATGTCCTGCCAGAGCACTAAGCCCTTCAATGGGAACTGGGAGGGCAGTGAAAATTATTCAAAGGTGAAGATACCATGCAAGCACAAGCCAGAAAATTCTATTGCTCTGGTATTGGAAAGCGCATGAAAGAAACTGATTATGCTTAACTAGAGTTAGGTAGAAAAGTAAAGACCAAGACGGGCAATTTTCTCTATGAAGCATATAAAGTAAATTAAAAGTGGCATGTACCAAGTATCAGAAGGCATGTTTGGGGTACAAGGCTGAAAACATCTAGGTAACTCTATGGTGTTACCACATGGGGCCCAGACTGCTTAGGTAACACTGGCAGAAATAACAAATCATGGTAGGAACATAGGACCAATGAAAAAAAAAAAGTCATTTGGGATGGATCGTTTATTTTGGAGGAATGTGGGCAAACAGAAGGCACAGGGGCACTAAAATGGCAGATTTGGAAAAGGGAAGGGGGGAAGGGAAAGGAATACTGTTAACTATACCTTTTTCAAACACCATTCCCCCTGTGGAAGTGCACTTGCCTATGGGACAGTGGTGACACCTCCAGGACTGGGGACTGCAACAAACAAAGCAGACCCAAGTGTAACAGTACGTACAATCCTCTATGGACATGAAGGGTAATAATGAAAAGAAACTTCAAAGGCTCTTTTGCATCCCTTAGTTTGCCTTTTTGGAATAGATGATAATTTGTTAGTTTCTAAGAGCTCTAATTCACATCCTACACTCATATTTCATTTCCTGTATTTTTATTGCGAACTTTAAAAAACTTCACACACCAGCATAGCACTGAAACCTAAACTTCTGCCTGAAACCCCAAACTTCTGTGCTTCTTGTCCCATACAAACATTCAGTAACTAGTCAGCCATTTCTCCTGAACCACTCATCCAATGTTTAAAGTGAAACCTCTTCATTCTCTGCCCCTCTTCCTACAGGAATTCTTAACAATAGCAAATCCCCTGCTCTCAGGTCCTCTATTTGTGCTGGATGACTCCTGAAAACAGTTCCCTCTGAAGACAGTATGGAGTTACCCTAAAACAGACAGAAAAGATCAGCAAAACAGATCAGGTAATCTTCCCCTATGGAACAACACTAAACAGTAAGTTACTGAAACTTGCTTAGCTTATTGAACTATTATCCTATCTTAAAGCTCCCTCGGGAAAACAAAACAGAAAAAAAAAATTACACACACATCCTCACTCCTCTCTCCTCCCTCCCACTCCTCAAAAATCATGTAAGCTTTATGGAACATTATAAAATTCCAGAACTTTAGAAAAATATCTAAACAACCTTGTTAAATAAGTAATAATGTCTAAATAATAACGATAACATGTGCAGCAATACACAACTTGAAATAACAGAAAATGTTTCTCAAAGTAACTGCATACAAATCTAAAGAAATTGTAAGTAGTGGAATTACAACAGTGTGCACAGCTGGCATCTAAGGCCTGGATGCCCTTACAGAGTGTGCTAGTGAGTTATGCACCTTCAGATTTTTTCCAACCCATCACCAATCAAAACGATCAAATAATGTCCGAAATACTAAGAATTACTTTAATGAGGTAAGTTACAGACAGATGATAAGCATTTTATTATTCATGACAAAGGCAGAACACTGAATACATCAGTACACATGGGAACATTTTTAATTCCAACAAATACAACTGGCTCTTTATCACTTTCCCACGTTAAAAAAAAAAATAAAACAATCAATTACACATAATAAATACAGAAATGTATGTAGGAAATGCAACCAAACAATAAAAACTAGTTTCCAATTCAATCTTACCAGATCAAAGTCTTTATTGCTCAGAATTATGCTTGCCCAAAAAGAAACAGGAAAACACAGTGAAACTTCCAAAACTTAAATAGCAATTTCTTTCAGCTACATTACAATTGTAGCCTTTCCTACTTAAGTACAATGCTGTTAAAGCTGGGGATGGGGGCAGGGGAAGTACACAAAGAAAGAAGACCTGGAATAAAATTTATAGCCAGACATTCCAGTAACTTCATCTGACAATCATAACACAGCCTTATAATTCACTTATGAAAATTTGTAACAATAATAATGAAAGTTATTCCCTCTAATTGCAGGCAAAGCATTATCCTGAAAATACTTCAAATTATTTATTTTTTACCTTAAGCACTTTAGGTGTCAGACCTTCAGAAAATAAATTACAAACACCAGAGAGACTCATGAGTTAAAAATAAAACAGTCTTGCAAAGAAAACTAACATTTGCAATTTGCAGAACATGAAAATACACAGCTGTTAATTTTTTCTTAATAATCCCAAATTTCTAGGCTGCTTTGTAACATTAAGCAGTCTTCTACAAATATACACCAGCTAAAGCACAATAATCTTTACATTGGTGAAAAATACAAGTTACAAATTATACAAGTTGTGTATTTTACAATCACACCAACAGGGTTAGCATTTTGGGTATCCCAATGATCTTTAAATATATACCCAAGCAGCTGCTGTTCTAACTGAATGACAGCTGTAAGTTAGATTTAATTAACCCCTAAATTTTCATGTAGAGGCACTGACACTATATATTACTTGGCATTACAATGCTCATTAAAGTAAATTTATCACTCAATACAAGTAATGTTGCGAGGAAGCAGTATGTCAAACTATGAACAAAGAACATGCCAGGTAAGTTTGTAATTTTAATTATGAAGAAAATATAATTCTTCAATAATATAAAAAAATGCTATAAAAAGATAACAATCACAAATGGTTACCAAAAAACCAATTTAGTATTAAAATATTAATAATAATAGTGAAGAAAACAAATAAACAAAAAAAAACCCCAAAACAAAACAAAAAACTCACCTACTTTCAAAGTAGAACTTTCAAGCTGTCTCAGAATTAAATATATCATGATATCCAGTTGCTAGGGAATGAGGGGTGGGGAAGAATGTTCTTAGATCTTATTTGCACATAGCAATTCATTAGATGTATAGCCTATCAGTAGGGGTGTATTTAATTTATATTCAAACAATCACAGGGAGAAAAAAAAACCCCAAACAACCTCACACTTCAGAGACAAGGGAACGGTGTGAAGGATAAAGTAAATAAATAAAAATCAGAGAAATATCTCGCACATTCTCATAATTTCAGAATGGGTAGTGAAGAAAACCCAAAACCTAAGACATATACAGCATATCATCACTTTTTACTTCTCCTGAAATTTCCTCCTCCAAAGAAGTAAAAAAAAGTAGTTTCTTAATCTTTCCCTTCAAGATATAAATAGAGTAAGTACACAGAGAAAACTTCCTTTTTCCATTTTGACAGAAGGGTAGGGGAAGATGGAGAAGAGAAATCTGGCAAATAGGCACAGTCAGCAGAGAACAACCCCAGTTGTTCCGCAACTCAGACGCTGCCTAAAGAGAACCTTGAGACAACTGGATCTTACACCACGAATTAATCACAACAACTTAGGGGGTCTCCCTCCCATATCTGAGGATACAGGTTTTTGGCTTTCAGTTAGTAAACTTTCTCGCAGTAAGAGTAAAGATACTCACATAGAAACTTTGGAGTTAGAAACAAAGAGAAGAATACGCTTGGCACTTTGTTTTCTGAGCATCCAAAACCAAGCTACTGTAAACCAGATGTTAAAGCAAATAAAATTTTACACACACAAATTGTAAAAGCACTCTGACAGAAACGTTTGCTAAAAATTATTGTATAAGTAAATACAAGAGCTCTTGGAGGGAAAAATATACAAAAAGGAGTAATTTTTTTAAAACGTATTGAAGAAATACTTTCCTAACTGCAATCTACTTATGATTCAAATAATTATTTTGATAATACCTTCACACTGTCTTTCTAGACTGTGGAACATCAGAATCCCAAGTCAGAACTAGGGCTTCTGGCAGCAGATTTACTCTGCACTATCATCACAATAGTGAAAAAAATTTCTTTACACTATTGTCCATCTTTAACAGATTTCTTCTCTTTCAGTATTACACATACTCAGATTCTTTCTTAATCATATTCCAGCACCCGCTTCACCAGTTGTCTTAATTTGAAACTCTAGCAGATAGTTCTATGCTTTGTATACTTTTTTTCTTTCAGCAAAATGAAAGTTTTTGTTATAATCTGGTTCACAAAAGGAAGCACAGTCACTAGAATGTTTACACTTCCGCCACAAATCTGTTTTTTTCTCATTTAATTCCACCAGCTGTAGTGAGGCAGCACCTACTTTTAGAAGAAACTGCATGACCAGCTGCTATTAAGGCATGAGCTAGACTAGTCTTCTCACACAGAACATCCACCTCTAATTTCATTCCAGAACCATAGTGTTTAAAATGAAATATCAGACAAGGTTTACTAATAAGCTTCTGAAACATAAGTTTAGCTTCAGCACTCCAGTATTCCCCCTTGGCAGGAACAGTATCATGTAAAGAGCAAGAGTGTGCCAAAGGTGGTAAGTAAGACAGACATTTTGGAATAAATTTAAGTTTATGAATATCAGAGTAAGGGATGCTCTTCACCCACCCATAATCAATAAATTTAAGAACAACAGACAGTCTTGTTACTTCACTAATTTCTGCCCTGTTCCACTGTCCTTCGAGTCCACACTTGATCAAGCAGGTAGCACCAGGAGCCACAAGTTTTTCTGACAAAGCTGGCAAGTTGTCAGGAAGGTCAGAGAGCAGCAAAGACAAGTTTTTCATGCAATTAAATAAGACTTCAAACTGGACACAAAAGTTTGAAGGATCAGTAACTGCAGTTGCAAACCCAGCATACTTTCTGCCACTTTGCAGCAGCGTCCATGTGACTGAATGCATCCCGCATGATGTTTCACACTCCTGACACTCTGTGTTACTGTGTTTTTCTGGTTCAACAACACTCCAATGATTACTTAAGAGCTGTTTCAAATACTCCTGAAGCAGAACTTCCCCTATTAAGATATCTACTTCCCAGATATGAGAGGATTCCTCATATCTCAAAAACAAGATCCTTACTTCACGACCCAGGAGTATATTTACTACATGGACAAACTCCGCTTTCTTCAGTTTTTTAAACGAAACCCATTTACAAAACACAGCTTGTTTAGGAATACTTCTAATTTTACCACTGAGCACCTTTGCATTATTCAAGGACACCATCTCACACTTGCCATAATCCATGAAAAAAACTAGCATTAGCTTCCTCCTGACAAACTTCTTTATGACTTTTGATCTATACCACTTCAAGTTCCTTTCAGATTTTGTCATGCATTCCAATCCTTCTTCAATGTCACCTGCCTTAAGCAAATCACTTCTTTGTGCTTCTTTGACAATTAACAGATTTAACTTGCATAGTATGTGCAAATTTCTAAGTAACTGCACATGAAATTCTCCACTTTCTGATATATTAGTTACTTTTGCTCCTTCTATCTGTCCATAATTTAGATCTTGAGGAAGGACATTTAAGGGCGGTTTGGGAATATTTTTCACAACAGCCTTAGTTTTCCTTTGACTACATAAACCATTCCTGGACTTTCTATCTTGAGGATTACCATTTGTAACCAGAATCTGTTCTGGTCCAGTTTCCTGGCTATTCACTGGTGTGTTCTGCCACCCTGTCTTGCCTTTTTTCTGCAGAAGGTCATTAGACATAGACTTTCCATCGCAAATTACATCTACTTCCCACCGGTCTCCTCGTTGCTGTAAGAACTTGCAAGCAACAGGCTTGCTCATTATGTCACTTACGAACCAGGAAGAACCCCAGTTTTCTTCAGGAACACTTTCTGCTCCACTGAGGAAACAATGAACACTGAGTCTTGGCAAAGTTGAGAACTTTTTCTGAATCTTGGCGATTTTAGAACGACTTACAACTGCTGCATTACCATAGTCAATGAACTCAACCTCAAAGGAGTTTTCTGAATTCACAGCTTTAATAACTGCTCTATAGTAACAACAATCAGCAGCATGCTCTGCTACAATGAGATCCCCTACCATGAGCTCATCTAAGCAGTTTTCATGACCTGTATTCACCATGCTCTCATTTAACTCTTCCGCTAGTTGTATTATTATGTTTTCATCCTCTTCAAGCTGAACATAGAAACTTGATGGACTGTTCATATGAGAAATATACCCTGTTACTTCAGAATTCACCTGAATATCACGTTGAGGAAGACTGATTAACTTAGGTACATTTTCGTTACTCCTTTCCTCCTCACCTGTATAATTTAGTCTTTCATTAGGTGATTCACAGGGATCATTTAAAGTTACTTCCTTTGCATTTAAATCAAGGTGAGAGAGTGAGTGTGAAGCAGGCTCTCCAATCACAGGATCCTCTCTGTGCTCCAGAACAGCACTGACAGTATTTCTACAACCTGTTTCTCCACTGTCCTGTGAAGTTAATGGTTTTGAGGACCCATTACATTTCTCTTCAAAATTCTGTCCAATATCTGCCTGGTAATACTCATCATTTCCTTGGCATTTCACTTTAGTTTTCAATTTGACTCTTCCAGGATTTTTCACAGTTACTTTATTAACTTCTTTGACATGTTCCATGTTACATATGACTCCTCCATTACTTCCAACAAATTGTTCTGTGTAACTGGTCAGTACTGATTCTTCCAACATTTTTTCTTTAATTTTCTGACTGACTTTGAGCTCTCCATCATACAACTCCACAATAATCTGTCCATCTGATTCTCTGGATACAATAACAGCCTTCAGCAATTTACCAAGGAATGTTTCCTCAAACCATCTAGTAATTCCTGCTGGGATTTTTGCCTCACCAAGACCAGAGAGACAGCATTTAATAGCTTGCATGGGTGTGAACATTAAGTCACTGGCAGAGTCTGGAATAGGCATCAACTGGTCTCTCTCTACCATATTCTTATTTCCAAAATCCACAAAGTCAGCACATACATAGGATGTTGATTCCACAGGAAAAGCCAAAGCTCTATAAAAGAGACCATCTTCAAAATACCTGGCTATACATAATCGCATATTGCTGACATCAAATTTTGCATTATTTGCCATTTTACTTATCATACTAACCTTATTCATCAATGCCTCTATGGTTTCTGTGTTTCGATTAAGCTGACAATAGAATTTTGAAGGATTATGTATGTGAGTTATATAAACCTCCTCCTCATTTCCAATTTTTATATTAAAAGATGAGTAGAAAAAACTGTAAAGAGAACCCATAGATGCAAGGTTTCTCAGACCAAAATATTCAGACTGGGCAAGACCATGTTCTCTGAGGAATTCCTCTGTGCTAATAAATGGAGTCTGTAAATCAACTATGTTGCATAAGCAGCCAGGGCTTAGAAGAACAAGAGCATAAATAATGCAAGTCAGTGGTCCCCTAGAAGCAGAAATCAAGTCTTCAAAATGTCTACATACTTCTTCAGACCAATTCAATGAATCCGTTTCTAAGAGCACGCTTTTAAGTGCACATTGAAATGCCTGACTTTCCAGAGTTAGGAAATCTGGAGGAACAGCTTGAAGATCTTCAAGAAAAACTCTTTCCCGATAACCGTAGTCTACAAAAACCACATCAGCTTCATTTGTGGACACCACCTCCACAACAGTTGCTCTGTACCACTTCCCATCTTTAGGCCACTTAACAACACAGGCAGCCTGTCCAGTTTTGTAAGGAGAGAAATGTGTTTTATAGTAAGTCTGAATTTGTTCCATTAAGTTATTTAGCTCTGGCAGTTTGCTTTGCAACTGACATGAAAAATCTGCTGGGGAAACCATGTAAGAACACACCACTTCAAAAACAGTTCCTGGTTTAAACACATACTCTTTATAAAATAGTTTTTTCTCACATACTGGTTTACAGCTTTTAGACATAGCACCTTTTCCAAAACAGGACAGCCAAACAGGTTCTCTCAGCACTGAAGGACCACTTGATGATATATCTTTCAAAAATATCTCTCCATTTTCTAATCCTTTATTTTTACGACTTTTATGGATGCTCTGTGAATCACCTTTTTTCTTATTTAATTTGTGGGGACTCAAGGCGTGACTTTTTTTTGCCAAATGTAGAACAGAATCTGGTGTCTTCTCCCGGTATTCAGCATATCCAGCTTGAACCATACACATGGCAATATTTCCTTGCTGCAAATCATCTGTATACTGCATGTTAACAATATACCTGTTTTTTTGCTTGCCAGTGACATGAAGCAGGAATAGTTTGTTAAATACAATTTCTTTGAAGAAATCAGTTTCCTTTTTAACCCACACACCGTCAACAGGAAACGTGCAAGCAAGTGTACAACACATAGCTAAAGCTGGTAAGTGAGAAAACTCAGGAAGTAATGTTTTCACATCACAACAAGGTACTGTATCTGTATTTCCAAAGTCCAAAAAAAAAACTGTGATGTTTTTATTAAGCACTTCAGTGACAACACCCCGGTAGTAACGCATGTCTTTGCTATACCGGGCACAACATAGTAATCCAGGTTCTGGGTTTTTTAGGACCATTTTGTCACTTCTACATTCATTATATGTGTCTGCAATATTTTTCATCAAGGCCTGAAATTCATTCTGATACTCATATGTTTGAATCCAGAAGTCAGATGGATTTATGACATATACCACAAAAGCAGTATGGAAAGAATTTGTTTGCATTTCTACTCTTTTGCAGTAGCTTGACAAAGAACTATCCCATTCAGGTAAGCAGCTTTTTATACATTTATTTCCAGTACACTTCTTAAATGAAACATCTCTCTCAGACAGCTTGTAGTTCACAGCAATACTTGTGATTTTTGTTTCCGAAACCAAGACAGGTGATGCAGCTGCCACATGCAGGTTTTCTGGATGCTCAACATCAATTCCAAGATTCTGATTTTGCAGTGTAACATAATACAAGCATTTAAGGTCATTGAATAAATCAATGTGAACACACACAGAAGTTTGTTCTATCAAGGCCTGTAGAAGTTTTTTCAGCTGACTTTGTATTACTGTTTCATCCTGACTACTAAAACAAGACAGAGCACATGGAAACAAAATCATTGGTAATGCCATGAACTCAGCTCTAAGTTTCTGAACACAACTGTATGGCACAGCATCAGTACTGCCAAAATCCATAAACCAGACTTCCACGTGGTCAGGGAGAAGCTGTTTAACCACTCCTCTATGCCACTGTCCATTTCGCCTTTTGGCGGCACAGAGCAGCCCTAAACTATCAGAAGTTTTATTATTTTCGATACTGCTAGCTTCATAATATAAATGCATAGCCCCTGTCAAATCTTCCAGCTCTTTCTGCCGTTTCTGTATCTGACAGTAAAATTTATTTGGGCTTTCTGCAACAGTTATTTTTACATTTTCTTTACTGCAAATAGGTAGACGTGGAAAAAGATCACTTGGAACTGGACAAAAATCTCTTGGTTTCTCAGAATTACTAAAAGTAAACAGCTCCTTGACTGCATACTTCTGTTGCAACAACTGGGGCACTCTCTTACATAGCATTCCTTGGGGAAACGCTCTTAATGTTTCTACAATAAGACAAAATGAATCTCCATCAATAAATTTTCCTAACTGCAATTCAAGGACATCACTAATAATCTTTGGCACTTCTAAAATGAACAGTTGGTATGGCATAACAGCTTTCACGTGACCTGTAACCTGTATTCCTACCAGAGATGAAAAATAGTTAATGGCTTTTGGACCCCATTTTTCTCCAAGAGGAAGTATGCTTGCAAAAACACCCAAAACCACCTTTGGAGGCAAGTGAAACAATTTATCACAAGCTGAGGCAAGATGCGTTTCTTCAACTATGAGCACTTGCCCAGTGTCTATAAGAAAAGCCTCACAGATAGTCTCTCTCTTTTTTAGAACTCTTCCTCTATGCCATTTTCCTTCAGTGTCTTCCACCAAGCAAGAATCACCAACAGAAACATTAGCTTTTACTTTGAACACACGTTGTATTTCACTTTGTAGTATGTAATAGTCAAGCTCACATCCTGCCTTGTCTCGACCCTGGAACACTATCACCAAGCATTCGGGATGGCATTCTATATGAGTTATCTTCAGATTCATATCTACTATGTTTGATCCAGGAGTCAGAGATTCCATTCTATCTGAAAAGAAAAGGCGCAAGATCAGCCTGAAAATTTCCTGTAAGTTTTGTCGACTAACTCCTTACGTATTTGTTTTTCAAATTGCTTAATAGAATATTATTATACTTCTGGTTAAAACATACAAAACACTTAACCATGTAATTTTTTGTGTCAAGTGTACCCCAGTTGCTAATTCTCTTTCTGAAGAGATGCTCAGATAACATGTGACAACAAGTACCTCTGGACTTGCTCTTGTGACTACAGAATAATTATATCACTTCAGAGCACTTAGTAATCAGAAGGCTGTTCTCAGAATAACACAATTATATAGACAGACTCAATGACACAGATGTGGAGGGAAGCAGAACAGGACACACAACTAGAAAGATAGTTTTCTGTGAAAAGAAAAAAAGTTACTTCTGGTCAAAGAAAACTAAAGAGTGGAAAGCTATTAATGTAATTTATACAACCTCTGTCCATTACACAAATGTAACTTACACTCAGTAAATTTACTGGCAAAACTCTCCAAAGGAGACCTAACGTAGTGTTTTGTTCCACTGGACTTGTAGTTTCAAGGACAGTTTACCACCAAAAATACTTCCAGTCCGTTTCTCTCTTTTTAATGTGTGTGACTAAGGACACCTCCCCTACTCACCTTGCTTTTTCTGTCTGAATCACTTCTTCAAATCAATGACAACTTACAGCTCCATGCTTTACTGTTTGCTTAATCTGGCTGTCTATACACTTTCAGGTATAGCTATTTTGTAGTTTAAGTTCCCATAATTGCAAGAACATACAGAACACAGTATCTGCACCCAACTGCACCATTCATCAACTAACAACTGTGCCAAGTGTGTTTTGTACTGTTTTGACAGTTCCTCAAACCCTTCAGATAATTTGCTGACCTTCACCTATGAACTGGTTTTCAAGATTAGTTTCCAGTTCCATTCAAGTCTTTCAATGGATCAGATTGGATTTCTGTCGTACCAGATTGTTCAAGAAGATAAAAAGTTTAAAAAGACTACACATGTCCATAATTTGACCAAGCAATTTTATCAAATAGTCTTCTGTTCTATGAAAGTAATTAGGGGAATACAACACCTGTCAAAAGCAAATACAGTGGATAAATACACAAGGGCAGACTGGACAAAGCATATACTTGGTTTATAAATTTTTATGTAAAGCTGAAAGCAAAACTTGCACTTGCAACTACAAGTTTTTAAAGCAATACCTTCCTCGGACCACAAAAAAATCTTCAACAGAACTGATGTGATAGTTTTTATCACAAGCATACATGAAGTATGCTAGTGATCATGCAATGTCTTCAGAATAAATGTTGATTCTTGTTACTATAGTTACAACAAATAAATAAATAAATAAATAAGCACCCTCTTAGCAAGTGCCCAATTTCCACTTTTGTCCTCTGTAATAAAATAGTAAGATAAGTTCTGGTTTGGGGGTTTTTTTTATGAAAGAAAACAGCCTTCAGGAAAGGGTTCTTTGTGTGTGGAAGAAACACCTAGTCAGTAGAGAAAAATCCAACTATTGAAGGTGTACCCCTAATGCTTTGGGCACCTCTCTTTTTCTTCCCTGCAACAACCCCATGGTTGCAGAAACTTGTAACAAAATAAAACAACAAACCACAACACCAGTTACTTTCTCGTTTCCACGGCCCAATAAAATACATCACAGATATAGTCACAATTCTACAGGGTTTTTTTAACTTTTTTTTTTTTTTACTCACCTATACACCTGTTAGGATTTATTTATTCAGAACACACCTTCTAAAACCTCAGTCCTCTTATTAAGAGCTCTGCATCTCTCTACAATGAAAGATGATTTAAAAAATCTGTAGAAAAATAAAAGGAAACTAAATTCATATTCTGCGTCTCAAAATCCTCCTCCCAACAAACACACTTCCTGTAGAGTCCTTCATACACAGTTTAATTAGAAGGTTAAGATTTTAAAAGACAAAATTACAAACTGAATCCACCTCACTAAAACCACTCTGCCTTCACTGCAGTTTAACAAAACAGACCAGGAAGCACAGGCCACAGATAATCTACCACCTACATCTAAACAAGAGTGGTCACATATTTATGCTTGCAATCATAGAATCATAGAATTAGCCGGGTTGGAAGGGACCTCAGAGATCATCAAGTCCAACCCTTGATCCACTGCCGCTGCAGTTACCAGCCCATGGCACGGAGTGCCACATCCAGTCTCTTTTTAAATATCTCCAGGGATGGAGAATCCACTACTTCCCTGGGCAGCCCATTCCATTGTCTGATCACCCTCTCCGTAAAGAAATTCTTTCTAATATCCAACCTAAACCTCCCCTGGCACAACTTAAGACCGTGTCCTCTTGTCTTGCTGAGAGGTGCCTGGGAAAAGAGACCAACCCCCCCCTGGCTACACCCTCCTTTCAGGGAGTTGTCGAGAGTGATGAGGTCTCCCCTTGAGCCTCCTCTTCTCCAGGCTGAACAGCCCCAGCTCCCTCAGCCTCTCCTCATAGGATCTGTGCTTGAGTCCCTTCACCAGCCTGGTTGCCCTCCTTTGGACCTGCTCCAGGACCTCAATCTCCTTCCTGAACTGAGGGGCCCAGAACTGGACACAGTACTCGAGG